>JASAUF010000364.1:2285000-2885000 GCA_030180095.1 Magnolia changhungtana | reverse complement strand
AAATCCCTAAACCTAAACCTACACCTAATCCTAATCTCAACTCCTAACCCTAAAGCTAAACTTGAAAACCCAAACCTAAAAATCCGAATAAACTTTCTGCAATTCTTCATGATTATGAATTATGATGTTTTGTTAGTTAAATATTTTTTTTATTAGATGAAATATGCAAAAAGAAAATTGTTGGTGATTTTTTCTTTAAAAATAAAAAAAATTTAATGTAAGAAATTTTCTGACAGCTTTAGGAGGTTCATAATTTTTCTAAATATTCAAATCTGAGACGGTCCATAACCGTCCTTTTAAGGTTCATCAGAGACTGCCTATAATAGTCCTTTTTAAGGACGGTCCAAGACCGTCCTTTGAAGGTTCATCAGAGACGGCTCACCAGTCCTTTTTAAGGACGGTCTATGACCGTCCTTTGTAAGGACGGTTCATGACTGGCCTTTAAGGTTCATCAGAGACTGCTCATAACAGTCCTTTTTAAGGACGGTCCAGGACCGTCCTTTTAAGGTTCAATAGAGACCTATAACGTCTATATTTATTGACGGTCTATGACCGTCCTTCTTTAGAGACGGTCCATAATCATTCTTTAAATGTCCATAGAAATGACGGTTCATGACCGTCCTTCAAGTAATATGACACCCTAAAATAGGACGGCCCTTGCGACGGTCCAAAACCGTCCTTTATTGTCTTTTGAGACAGTTCTCAACCATCCTTTTTTCACAGTTTTGGCATAGTGTGGGTCATGTGGCATGGGGCAAAGGCAAAGCATGTTTGAAAAATAGTTGGGTGGACCATGTCACAGATCAAATCTCACCACTTAACAATCCAGACCACTCTAGCAGCTCGCCAAACTATGTGACTCCTTGGCCTCCTTGACCCGGTTCCTTTTTATGATGTAGATTGCCTATGGCATGAGGTTCTTGGAGTCTAGCCCTAGGCGAGGCTCACCATGATAGTGTCTCTAGAAATTCATCCCATATATGTTGTTCCAGCTCATGTGAGGACATAAGCTTGAAAATGATACGAGGACATAAGCTTTTAAAATAAAGCAGATCCAAAACTCAAGTAAGCCACGCCCTGAGAAATAATGGGGATTGAACACATACCATTGAAACATTCACAACGCCACAAATTTTTTAGATCAAGTTAATATTTTTGTGTTTACAGTTCATCCCAGGTGGAATGATCTCTTGAACTGCTTGGATAACATTTTTTTAAAAATGATCTTATGAACAACTTGGATAACATAAAAAAATAAAAAAATAAAATAAATCTTGGTGGGCCAGAACGGTTTCAACAGTAGCCATTTCCTTCCTACCTTATTGTTGGGTTCATAAGCTAGTAAAATGGATGGATGGGATAAATTTCTAAAACATCATAGTGGGCCCCACCTAGGATCCATCTGCAGGGTCGCAAGCAATCCTCGTCCACTTTCTATGAGGTGATGGTGTAGGCCCCATGCCATGATATGGCTCGCAACATCAGGACCACTCATCCAATGGGCTTGCTTGTGATAAAAAAAGACTGTTGTCAAGTGAATCCGCTTACGATTTTAGCCATCTATTTTTCACTCAAAAACTTCTCCAATGATTAGGATCATTGTAACCGTACAATCATTAATATTCAATCTATTTCATCAAATGTTAATTGTTGTTGTATTCCATGCAAGAGGCACATTTATTGGATAATCGCAATAGTTGATATCTTTAATCTGATCAGGGATGGACCCCAATTGAAAACTGAATGACCTTAATCATTTGATCAATAGATTTTTCACTTATTGAATACCCACCCACGTCTATTTGTATTTATGGATTGATGGGACTCAATACGTAATTGACTTAATAACTTTCAAACATGCTTTGTATGGGTCCATCTCTGACATTAGTCTACTCTTCAATCAAATTCTGTCATGCCAACATAAACGAGGTTATACCAGTTTCCATCCTTGATGATTGGATGACTACCACTTGTTACCAAGTGGGAAGAACTTCCGTAAGATCCACTGTGCACCATGGATCCTGAAAATCAATCAATTCATATAGTGTGGCCCACATGAGTATTCCAATTACCTTAGTTTGGGGAGTCCATTCATCTTAGTGTGGAGCATCGGTTGATTGGATTGCGGGGCCAAACCATAACTCCTTTGGTAATAGGACCATAATCCTATACAATACTTGTTTTATACAAACCAAAATACACCCAAGCTCAGCCCACTAGATCAGTTCGCAACATAGCCCACTTGTATACATCTTAAAACACCAGGCCAAAATAGCCTTGAAGACAGACCCAAAATAGGCTCCAAAATCAAGCTAAAATCTAGTCCAAAATAAGCTCTAAAACTTGGGGAAAAAAACCAACCATATGAACAAGCCCAACTCGTTGCCCAGTGTTACGCCTCGAAAATCGGCACTCGAGTATGGATATTCTGATCCCGATTTCCTAGGTGTGAACCTAGAAAAATGCATGTGGGCGAGTTCCCATGTGCCTACATAATACGGTTAACATTCACAAATCATAGTTGTTTTAGATCAGTGACATCAAAAGTTAAGCAGATATAACTGAACCCAGAAATAAATGACTAATATTTAAAATTTACAATTTCAAGAGTGATGTCTGCCCAAATGAGGATTATACAAGGCACAATATACCTACCCAAAATGATTAAATTGTAAAATTTTCAGTTTGGGTACAATCCTTCTAAACATAACGGTGGTGGTGTAAGTCGATTATGCCTATCCGTCTGAGACTTCGATAGTACCTGCATCGATAATATCATATGTTTGGTATTTTAAAACATCATCTCATGTGGGAGTAAGTAACTAATGTTATCAACATAATTAAGTATAGGCAATGATGACATTACAAAACAAACAAATTTTAAGTTAATTATTTATATGTATGGATGACATAATGATATGCGCAATGGTTGGCCCACAACACAACCCAATAATGTTTAGCATGATGAATGTCAGAGATCAACGATACTAATATAGAACCACATCAGCGCTAGTGCTAGTGAGGACGTTAATTTATACGCAATGGTTGACCCACAGCACAACCCAACAATGTAATGATATGCATGATTAGCCAAGTATTTATTATTTCTATTTTAAACAACAGGTTGGCGAAGCTAGGATACCTCTATTCTATTAATTGTCGTTAAATGGATTCACATATATCAAATAGCAGGTTGGCAAAGTTAATTATTTAAATTCATGGATGACATAACGATATGTGCAATGATTGGCCCACAGCACAACCCAACAATATTTAGCATGATGAATGCCCGAGATTAACGATACCAATATAAAACCATATTAACGCTATTGCTAGCAACGATGTCAATTTATGCACAATGGTTGGCTCGCAGCACAACCCAACAATGTAATGATATGCATGATTAGCCGAGTATTTATTATTTCTATTTCAAACAGCAGGTTGGCGAAGCTAGGATTGTCACGCCCCAAACTCGGAAAATGGGCTCATAAAAAATTTCGATCGCCGAATCCGATACTTATAGCCTTTGTAGTACCCCATACTCGGCTCTCAGTGTACATACGCCAGATTCCGATCCTCGGATCCTACAAGGAGGATTTTCCAATGTACATTTATCTCGTAATAAGCATAACTACAAGATTACCCAAATCACAAAGGCAACATCATCATCATATATCCACTAATATAATCATTTGAGTACAATGTTGAAAGGGAAATATGTAAATCGAAAATCAAGCTCCAGAAGACCGCTGCACGCTCCAAGCTCAACACTGTTGCAACCTAACATCACCTGCACGCATCTATCGTGCATAAGCTTATAAAAAGCTTAGAGGGTGGTGTAAGTGTGTGTACAAGGTAAGTGTCAAGTATTCAATACAATGTCATCATCATACAATACCGAAAATACAGGTAATCCATAAATCATACAATATTGGAATAAGTAGAAATATTGATAAGATCATGAATTATCAGAGTAAGCAGAAATATTGACAAATCATAAATCATACGATAATAGAGTAAGCAGAAATACGGACAAGTCCATGAGTCAATTAATATCAGAATATGCAATATAAAACAACTATATAAATGAGGAGTCATAAAGAACCAAATATCAGATGCCGAGGATGCGATGCAATATATAATTCCTAATGAGTTCATAAATAGCGTTAGCCGTATTTACACCATATAAATGCAGAAACACAATAACCGAAAATGTCATATGCCACGGATGTAATGCAATATGCGGTGCGATTAGAATGACCATGCTGGAGTATGAAGTCGGGATGATAGTATGTAGTATCGCAGGTTATGGGGTCCATCACAAGGGACTTCTATCTAAACCAGTCTCATACCTAAATTTGGATAGTCAGACTCGACGTGGTAAATTCCTGATCTCAGGTTAGTCGCGCGCCCCAACCGAAATCCTAGCAATTGAGAAGGTACACGTAACAAATAGTTGCGCACCACCAGCCCGAGTGGATAGTGAATGAATGAATAAATGAGTATGCAACTCCTGCTTAATAAGTTCACATATCAATATAGTTCATCTTTGGGATCATTACCGGGGTTTAATACACTCCAAATGGTACTGCCCCTCTCCCAGTAGCACAGTTCAAGTGAGCATAAGAAACCTCATTATCCGCCAGGCCAATAGTCTACCAATATATATCTGGCACGTCAATAGTGGAGCCATTCATGAGCTGGTCAAACTCAGCCTTCCAATGCCCCTACGCTCGGGCTGGTAAGGCTACATCCCTTCCCAACCGACCACGACACAGTGGGAGCTGCGACCTCCTGGTATTCGGCACTCGATCACTCATGTATCCACTCGGTCTCGACGTTGGGGCATCCTCTGGTACCAAGAGGATTTAAGGATTTTTCACATAGGGCCATCTATGATAGCCCGATGTTAGAACAGATTTCCGGCGTCCCATCTAGCTATCCACGATATGCTTGTGGAGGCTACAACCCTGATGTTGCTAGGGCGTACAATAATCACAATGCAAGATGCATGAGTCATAAAATCTAGTCATACATCAATCCTGTACAAACCGCGCGCTCATTTGAGATAACCTCCGCCTATCAGGGAGTCATATAACAATCTGCCCAATGACATATGTAATGGTCAATCACATCTCATAAAAAAATGCAGATGATACGTATGAGCATATATCATGATGTTATGTTATTACGTACTCATAATCGGTATCAATAACCAGCATCAACAATCGGCCTCGACAATGTGGACATTTAACTAGCATTGCCCCCAAGGAATTGCCCACATAGAGCCTAACATATAGTGGACCCATGACCTCACACAAGGACCTAATATACAATACTATGGGCCTCACTCGAGAGCTTAATACACATCATGATGTGCCTCTCACATGGGCCTAATATATATCACAATGGGCTCCCTCGCCTGACCCTCAAATGCATCACGATGGACCTCATCACATAGGCCTCATATACATCATATTGGGCCTTAAACACGGGCTGAACACACATCACAACGGGCCTCAAATTCGAGCCGTATATACATCACATTGGGCCTCAACAATCGAAATCGGCAAACGGCCACGTCAATCGAAAATCGGCCACGATAATCGACCTTGATAATCAGAATCGACAATCGCCCTCAATCGATAATCGGTCAATCGGCCACGACAATCAGAATAAGCAATCGACCACTATAATTGGCCTCAATTAATAATCGGTCAATCAGCCACGACAATTAGAATCGGCAATCGGCCTCGATATTTGGCCTTGATCGATAATCAGTCAATCGGTCACGACAATTAAAATCGGCAATCGGCCACGATATTCAGCCTCGATCGATGATCGGTCAATCGGCCATGATAATCAGAACCGACAATGGGCCACTATAATCGCCCTCGATCGATAATCGGTCAATCGGTCACGACAATCAGAATCGACAATCAGCCTCAATCGATAATCGGTCAATCAGTCACGACAATCAGAATCGGCAATCGACCACGATATTTGGCCTCGATCGATAATCGGTCAATCAGCCACGACAATTAGAATCGGTAATCGGCCTCGATCGATAATCGGTCAATCGGCCACGACAATCAGAATCGACAACCAGCCACGATATTCAGCCTCGATCGATAATCGGTCAATCGGCCACTATAATCGGCCTTGATCGATAATCGGTTAATCGGCCACGACAAACAAAATCGGCAATCGGCCACGATATTCGGTCTCGATTGATAATCGGTCAATCGATCACGACAATCAAAACTGGCAATCGGCCACTATAATCGGCTTCGATCGATAATCGGTCAATCAGCCATGACAATTAGAATCGGCAATCGGCCTCGATATTCGACGCGCCTCAATCGATAATCGGTGAATCAGCCACGACAATCAGAATCGGCAATCGGCCACGATATTCGGCCTCGATCGATAATCGGTCAATCGGCTACGACAATCAGAATCGGCAATCGGCCTCGATATTTGGCCTCGACCGATAATCGGTTAATCGGCCGCTCAGAATCGGCAATCGGCCACGATATTCGGCCTCGATCGATAATCGGTCAATCGGCCACGACAGTCAGAATCGGCAATCGACCACTATAATCGGCACCGACAACCAGCATATACAAACAAGGCGGGGTCCGTAGACGAACAACTAATAAACCATAATATAAAAATCGACCCTCAGCTGTGGTTATATCAAATCCGATAGCACAGAGCCATCCGTCTATGGCGAATGTGGCCCACTTATTTGGGTTAACCCACGAAGAGAATGGGCTTAACAAGGCCTAAGGGAAAGTCACAATGAGGACATCTAACCGTCATTGCCCAACAATGTGGGCATCTAACCAACATTACTCCCAAGGAGTGACCTACATAGGGCCAGACATATAGTGGGCCCATGGCCCCACACAAGGGCCACATAGACATCACATCGGGCCTAGACACATGGGCCATAAATACATCACATTGTGCCCCAACACATGGGCCTAGTATACATCATATTCGGCCTCAAACATACATCAAGTGGGCTACATCAATGAGCCACACTAATGGGCCTCATATGCACAGTAGGTGGGCCCTGCACATGGGCCTCAAATACATAACATGTGGCCCTACACATGGGCCTCGAATACATCAAATGGGTCATGCATCATGGGCCTCAGATTCAGGCAGGTGGGCTCCATCGTATGGGCCCTAAATACAAGGCAGGTGGGACTCATGGACGGGCCACATCAATGGTCTCAAGAGGGCTTAAACCACACCAAAATAATCATTTTAGTAGTTGCAGGTGTAACATGTGTATCAGTGTACACTGTCGTAGGGGCACGTGGCTCACTAATGTGATCAACACTGTCCAAACATTGTCCATATACATCAACACTGTCCAAACATTGTCCAACACCGTCCAACACAATATGGACGGTGTGGATATAGAATAAATAAATCAAGGTGGACCTGCAAACTGCAGGTGGGCCTGTAGATGAACGGCCTACATGAAACACATACACCACTGCGTGCACTACACACAGGAATGAAACGCATACATCATGCACGCCCTACTCAGCACACCGTCCAGATGGACGGTGTGGATACAAAAGATATTATCAAGGTGGGTCCCACCTACCACACGTGTCACACGTGTGAGGTGGGCCACACCTCAAAACAGGTGGTGGCATGGATATAAACCACATGCATCTCAGCATGCCCTACAATGCCCGTCCAGATGGATGGTGGATAAGAGGCACGTGTCTGGTGGGTCCCACGAGTGGCCCACCAGAAATATATAATATAATGTTAATTTATATGCATATATACATGTGTACATATATAAATGTGTCATTTAATATAATATTAGATACTCAAACATCCACGTGTTGGCGTGCTCCTCTGATATTTAAAACTGCGTCCTTGAGATGGACGGTGTGTGTGAAACACATACATCATGCTGGCATCCCACGACACTGGACGGTGTGGATGAAATCCACACATAAGGTGGATCCCAACTAGATGGACGGCAGGATGAAACACATGCAGCATGGGTCCATGTCCTGCATCTAGACAGCGTGGATAGAACACTCATGTCACAGCGAGTCGCACAGAACTTTACGACGTTTTGTACGGACGCCAGCCAATCTGCATTCACTACAGGTGGGTCCCACGTGGAGCCCACCATAACGTTTATTCCATCCAGTCCATTCATAACGTCACAAAGACACGAATAAAGAGGAAAAGCAAATTTCATATCGGTCCAAAACTTCTAGGATAAGAAGTTTCAATGGTAGACGTTCAATTTCAGCTACTTCTTGCAGTGGACCACCTGAGTTATCTATATGGATGATTTTTGGGATGGCCTGCTGTCCTAAGGAGGCCCCCCAAATGCAAGGTGTTGATGTTCCACATACATCACGGTGGGGCCATGGCTCCATCACGGTGGGGCCATGGCTGGGACCCATGTCCCCGGCCCCTTTCACATGCGCGTCCTCTGGACAACAGCATCCAATCTCTCTCTCTCTCTATTAAAAATTGAATTTCTACGGTTTTTTCCCAGTAGGGCTTGCATCGGAAGAATCCATCCCGCTCATTGGATTCTACAGTTCATAACAGATCCATCAAGTCCAATATTGAGCATGTTTCGTTGTATAGAATATTGGAGTGGGTTTCAATGGTAGAAAATACTATTTTTCTAAGAAATGACCCACTAGATAATAGGAATGGCTCCATTTTTTGGCTCAACGTCTAAAATGAGTTGGCAAAAAGGGTGGGCGGTGTGGATCGGATACATACATCAAGGTCAGATCCATGTGCGTGTGGACAGTGTAATGTTTAAAATATAAAAATTGTGTTGGGCTCCCTGGATGTACAGAGTGCATAAAAAAATATCCCGTGGTTTCCACCACCTGGGCAACAAGATGGATGGATGGTGTGAGCATTGTTACTCCCACGACACCGGTATGGTGGTATTGGAGTGGGACCCACAATGATGTATGTGTTTCATCCATGCCGTCCATCTATTTTTCTAAGATCATTTTACGGATAAGACCAAAAATGAGATATATCCCAATCTTAAGTGGACCACATTACATGAAACGTGTTTAATGAGCGTGACCATTAAAAAACATTTTGTGGCCATAAAAGTTTCGGATCAAGATGATTTTTGTTTTTTCCTTCATCGGGCTGTATGACCTAATCAACATATTAGATGTCGAATAACACGATGTGAGCCTTAGGAGGATTTTAATGATAGATATCTAACCACTATTGTTTTCATGTGGTGTGGTCCACCTCCTCTCATTTTTGGGACCGAGCTATAAAATGATATGTAAAAATTGATGAACGGAATGGATGAAACACATACATCATGGTGGGGCCCACAGAGAACCGACCACCACCTGGGCAACAAGATGGATGGATGGTGTGGGTGTCACACGTACATCAAGGTGGGTTCCATGTGGGTGGGGTCCATGACTGGACGGTGTAAGTAAGGCACATACATCATGTAGTGCCATGAGGATGGGCCACCACCATTGGGATCAAGCTGTTATTTGTGATTGCCTCCATCAAGGTCTGTCCCGCCATGGATAGCAATGTGGGTTCCACCAACTAGATCAGGTGGGCCACACCTCACTATCATCAATACCATAACAAAAGGTAAAGAGAGAGATAAAGGGAGAGAGATCAGATGGTGGAGGGACCTTGCCACTATATGCCCCTCGATACAAGGCATACATCAAGATGGGTACCACCATATGTGGGCCCTCCAATGATAAAATCAACGGTAGAAAAACATAAAATCACCCACCTTTGTTCTATTATCTCTCTTCCGCTAATGTGATCTAGAGTTCCAAGGAAAGAGTTTCAACGGTGGAGATGAAGCTTGGATGGTGGGATTGGGTGGTATGAAGGTGGGCCACACTAGCTTTTCCTCTCCATGGACGATTCTTCTCCTTGGGGTTGCTTGGGAGAATGAGAGAGAGAGAGAGAGAGAGAGAGAGAGAGAGAGATGATGGGAGAGAGGGATGGTGAGTGATGGATAGGTGTAAGAGAGAGTTGACTTTAGGGGAGTTGTTATACTTGGGGATGAAATGGTTGTACTTGACATTTGATATGATTGATAGGATTGATTTGAAAGGTTATCTTAATTTTACAAATGCATGATATTTTTCTCAAACTGAACACCGGCCCACATCTCCTGGCATGTGTATCGCCTCGACGTGCGAGATGTGACATTAGAACCGCAATGACAACGCGGTCGCAAGGGTACAAGTTTCGAGTCGAGCAGATTCTAATATACGAGATACTACTCAGGATCGCGCATAAACGCCGATAACAGATTGCGGGTTGCCGGAATTCGACCGGGATGACCGCGAAAGCCTATGGAACGGTACGGTTTACGATACGGGCCTGACAAGGATATTTCTATTCTATTAATTGTCGTTGAATGGATTCATGTAACTCGTGGCGGCACGTAGCTGCCCTTCACCAATGTCCTTTCATTCAAATTTAAGTTTATCACCCAACAGTCCATACAACTGAATTTGGTTAATATTAGGGCTTATCACCCAAGGATAATCACAACTAGGGTAAAGGTCGTCACTCAAACTCCAAATATGGAGAAGGCATGCTACCCAAACTATTAATAACATGGTAGGATTATGACATTCATCAATGCTCGGTGGTCACTACGGAGAGGCTCATCGCCCAATATTTTACCAACAATGGGGGCTCGTCACATAATGTTTTGCCTATGTGGCAAGCACGTCACCCCAACATAGGCCGACATCTCGGACACAATATCCCAAACCACCATACATGTCTCATAAGTCTTCGTGGGATCGTAATGTACTAACGGTTATGAATAAACTTAATTCAATAGTAATAATGGTATCCTTGATTTCTTTAAATATTAAACAACCATCAAACATAAGAATGATCAGGCCATGCATTGGACTAATCCGATCGACAATGGGAGACCCCGGACTAAACCGGCATTGGGTGAAAGCATCTCGTGTAGCTCCAACTACTATCAGAGTTCCGTGTTCAACCTCAGTCGACCGTATAAGTCCGGGATAGCCAACTTAAAGAGGGTCATCCACTTAACATTTGGCATGGCTCGATCCACACAACTACAAATCAGATTATCAAATATATAAACATAATCATGAAACAACTTAATACCACAATAGGGTGCATCAACCGAACATGTGTATGAATCAGTACAAGTCAATGTATATCAATACAATCCAACGTATATCAACATTACTTATTAATTTATATACGAGACTTCTAATAGTAGGATTTCATCTTATTGAAGAATTTCATAAAAAAATGTTGGCTACCATTAACAAGTAAATTAGGATTACAAAAATAAAGCAATTTAAACACAAATAGCATATGTCATCTTATAATCAACAAAAAAACATTGTTTAACACTATCGAGGGTTGATAAAATGAAACCTGGAAAAATGGTCTGCACTTTAAAAAAGGATTATGCATTCTAATCACACCAGGGTTAGGGTTTTAGGGAAACCATTGTTTTTTATATAAACATTAAGATTATTGTGAGATTCATGAAATTGAATATAGGAAGACTTAGATTGGGAAGTGAGATCCAAATCTTACCTCTGATTGCTGATGTAAGGAATCCGACGAAGAATCCAAGAGTGCCTAGGGCTTTGGTTGAATGGGAGAAGGGCTTTAGGACCTGTGTCCTAGCTTGTACTGTTCCGTAGGTTTCTTCGGTCCTCACGGTCGAATTACGGTGACCCATGATCTGTTTTCAGCATTTGCGTGCAGCTCTGAGTCATGTCATGTATTCCAGAGTCGACTCAACCCGAGACTTGTACCCTTGCGACCGCGTCGTCCCCATGGTTCCGATGCCACCTCTCGCAAGCCGAGGCGATACCCAGGCTAGGAGGTGTAGGCCTGCGTTCAGTTCAAGGAAAATGCCGCTCATCGCAAATCCTTAGAGAATGTCCCATCAATCACATCAAATGTCACATCAATCCATCAATCAAAGTCAAGTACAAGCAACCCATACCCTAGCCTTATCTCTCTCTTACACAAGTACCTTAAAGTCAACAAGCACCTTACCTCTCATGTCACTCCACCATCCCTCTCTTCCATCACTTCTCTCTCATCACCTCTCTCTCTCTCTCTCTCTCTCTCTCTCTCTCTCTCTCTCTCTCTCTCTCTCACTCTCCCAAGCAACCATGGGAGGTGGACGTCCAAGCTCTCCATGAGAAAGAGCTTGGTGTGGCCCACCTTCCTACCATCTAATCTCACCCTCCATGATTGATCTCAACCGTTAAGTCCATCCATTAGAGCTCTAGAGGCTATAGGCAGAAGAAGAAAGAGAAGATCCTTAGGTGGGTGATCTAACCGTCGATTTTATTATTTGAGGGCCCACATATGGTGGGACCCATCTTGATGTATGCTTTGTATTTAGGGAGGGCCCAAGGTGGCGGGGTCCCTCCCCTTCTTACCGACCTCTCTCTCTCTCTCTCTCTCTCTCTCTCTCTCTCTCTCTCTCTCTCTCTTGATGAGTGGCCTACCCAATGTTGAATGTGTTTTATCTATGCCATCAGATCGTGAGGCCCACCTTGTTGATGCCCATTTTTGGGCAGATCCTGGGTAAAGGAAAAATATAAATATCAATCTGATCCAACCTACAGTGGTCCACACGGGACCCACTTGATGCGTGCATTGTATCCACGTCATCCGTCCCTGGTCAGATGTGGGCCCACCTTGACGAGGCCTTCCAACCAGACTGTCCTTCCTCTGGACTTCCAGGACATCTGGATGGAGTGGAAATACAAATATCATCTTGATATACATCAGGGCCACATGTGTGGGACCTACTTGATATATATGTTTCATACACACGTGTGGGACACACTGTTGTATTCACGTCAGCAGCCTTGTAGGTCTGACCATGGGGTATCTGTTATATCTGCACCGTCCACTGTCTGGACGGTGAGATCCACCTGGCACGAGTGGTGTCCTCACCGTCCAGTAGATGGGACGGTGGGACCCAAGACATATATGTTTTTATTTTTCATCCAGCCGTTCATCACTGGATCCATTGATGGGACGGTGGGTCCCATTAATGGTGAATGTCAACAAGCTCTTTGAGTCCCATTACGAGGTATGCTGTATTGACGCAGCACCAACTGTTATATTGACGCAGCAAGTTGGGTGGGGCCCACCAAATGATGTATGTGTCCGTCCATCAGGACGGTGGCTGGTGGAGCCCACCTTGATGTATATAAATCTACACCGTCCAATCCATGGACGGTGGTACCACCTGATACATGTGTTATATCCTCACCGTCCAATCTCTGAACGGTGGAATGAAAGTAGATTGGCTAGGTACCTCATACAGTAAATGCTACTGTTGTGGTCTGACATGAGGTATGTATTACTCACCAAACTGTCCATGTGGTACCCAGTCCACACGTGCTGCATGTGTGGTGGTGGGGCCCACTCGAAGTATGCATTGTATATTTACACCATCCATTTTGGACGGTGCCACGTGGGCCACCATTGATATATGTGCTTTATATCCTACCGTCCATCCATTTAAACGTGGACCCACGGTCACGCCTCAAACCCGAAAATCGGGCTCATAAAATTTAAGATCGCCGAATCCGGTGCAGAAAGCCTCCGTAGTACCCCATTCTCGACTCCTAGCGCGCATACGCCAGATTCTGATCCTGGGATCCTATAAGGGAGATTTTCCAATGTACATTTGTCTCATAAGAAGCATAACCACAAGTTTACCCAAATCACAAAGGCAACATTATCATCACATATCTACTAATATAAACTTGAATACAATGCTGAAAGGAAAATACATATGTTAAAAAAAATAAAATCAAAGCTCCAGAAGACAACTACACGCTCCAAGCTCAACGCTGCAGTAACGTAATGTCACCTACACGCATCTATCATGCATAAGCTTATAAAAAGCTTAGTGGGTGGTGAAAGTGTGTGCACAAGGTAAGTGCCAAGCACATAGATTCGGAGTAAGCAAAAATACTGATAATCCCATAAGTCATACAATATCAAAGTAAACAGAAACATAATGGTAAATCCATGAATGCTATCAGCCGTACCAAGCTATGCGATGTAAAAACATAAGCAGCCAATATCATATACTGAGGATACAAAATAATATGCAAAACCTGATGAGTCTACGAATACTGTTAGCCGTATCTAGGCCATATAAATGTAGAAACATGGCAACCCAAAATGTTAAATGCAGTAGATGCAATGTAACATGCGGTGCGAATGAAATGACCAAGCTGAAGTGAAGTCGGGATGATAGTACGTAGCAGGCTATGGGGTCCATCACAAAGGACTTCTATCCAAACCAGTCTTATACCTAAATTTGTATAGCCAGACTCAATGTAGTAGACTCTTGATCTCAGGTTAGTCGAGCGCCGGACCGAAATCCTTGTCATTACAAAGGTATACAACAATTAGTTACGCACCACCAACCCGAGTGGATAGTGAATGAATGAATACACGAATATGTAACTCCTACTCGATAAGTCTACATATCAGTACGGTTTCTCTCTGAGATCATCACCGGGGTCTAGTACACTCTACATGCAACCGCCACCCACTAACGCGCGACTATGCAACTGGAAGAGACCTCACCATCCGCCTAGTTAGTAGTCAGTCAATATCTACTCGGCACATCGATAGCAGACCCATTTACGAGCTGGTCAAACTCACCCTAGTAATGCCCCTACCCTTGGGCGGGTAAGGCCGCACCCCCTCCCAACCGACCATGACACAGTGGGAGACGTGGCCTCCTGGTATTCGTCCCTCATGTGCTCATATATATCCACTCGGTCTCGACATTGGGGCGTCTCCTGGATACGGAGGTTTAGAGATTTTCACCTAGGGAAATCTATGGCGCCCGTATGCTAAAACCAAACATTTTCGGTATCCCATTTGCCCATCCACGATATGCCTGTGGAGGCTATGACCCTGATATCACTAGGACATACAATAGTCACAACACACAATGCAATATGCATGAGTCATACAATTCAGTCATGCATCAACCCTGCGCATACCGTGCGCTCATGTGAGATAACCTCCGCCTATCAGGGAGTCTCATAACAACTTGCCCAATAACATATGCAATGGTCAACCATATCTCATAACAAACATGCAGATGATGCGTATGGACATATATCATGATTCTATGCTGTCACATACTCATAATCGGTATTAATAACAAGCATCAATAATCGGCCTCGACAATGTGGACATTTAACCAACATTGCCCTCAAGGAATGACCCACATAAAGCCTAACATATAATGGATCCATGGCCTCGCACAAGGGCCTAATATACAATACCATAGGCCTTATTCAAGAGCTTCATACACATTACAATGAGCCTCTCACATGGGCTTAATATACATCACAATGGGACTTACCAAATGGGCCAGAAATACATCACAATGGGCCACTAATACCAGCCTACTATACATCACCATGGACCACGACCCATGGTCTTCAAATACATCATAATGGGCTGCGACCCATGGGCCTCAATATACATCATAATGGGTCGAAACCCATTGGCCTCATTATACATCAAGTGGGCCGTATAACATGGGCCTCAACAATGGGTCTCGACAATCGGCCTCGATAATCGAAATCGGCTTCAACAATCAGAATCAGCCTCAACAATCGGGATCGGCTACAATAATTGAAATCGGCCTTGACGATTAACCTTGATAATCAGAATCGGCCTCGACAATCGGAATCGGCCTCAACAATCTGACTTGGCCTCGACAATCGGAATCGGAATCGGCCTCGATAATCTGACTCGGAATCAGCCTTGACAATTTGACTCGGCCTCGACAATCGGCCTCGACAATTGGAATCGGAATCGGAATCGGCCTCAACAATCTGACTCAGCCTCGATAATCTAACTCGGCCTTGACAATCGGCCTCAACAATCAGAATCGGAATTGACCTCGACAATCTGACTCGGCCTCGACAATCAGCCTCAATAATCTGACTTGGAATCAGTCTCAACAATCGGAATCGATGATCAACATCGATAATTGGAACTGATAATCAGCATCGATAATTAGCATATAAACAAGGCGAGATCCATAGATGAACAGCTGATCAACCATAATATAAAGATCGGCCCTTGGCCGTGGTTATATCAAATCTGATAGTGCGAAACCATCCCTCTATGGCGAATGGGGCCCACTTATCTAGGTTAACCCATAAGAGAATTATGAGAATGGGCCTAACAAGGCCTAAGGAAAGGTCACAATGTGGACATCCAACCATCATTGTCTATCAATGTGAACATCTAACCAACATTGTTCCCGAGTAGTAGCCTACATATAGAGCCAAAACATATAATGAACTCATGGCCTCACATAAGGGCCATATACACATCAAGCGGGCCGCATCGCATGGGCCTCGATATATCACAATAGGCCTCGCCCACGGGCCTTAAATACATCACATTGGGCCTCGAATACATCACAATGGGCCTCGCCCACGGGCCTCGAATACATTACATTGGGCCTCACCCATGGGCCTCAAATACATTACATTGGACCTCACCCATGGGCCTCGAATACATTACATTGGGCCTCGTCCACGGGCCTCGAATACATTACATTGGGCCTCGAATACATCACAATGGGCCTCACCCATGGGCCTCAAATACATTACATTGGGCCTCACCCATGGGCCTCAAATACATCACAATGGGCCTCGCCCACGGGCCTCACCCATGGGCCTCACCCATGGGCCCACATTGGGCCTCACCCATGGGCCTCAAATACATCACAATGGGCCTCGCCCACGGGCCTCGAATACATTACATTGGGCCTCGCCCACGGGCCTCGAATACATTACATTGGGCCTCACCCATGGGCCTTAAATACATCACAATGGGCCTCGTCCACGGGCCTCGAATACATCACATTGGGCCTCGCCCACGGGCCTCGATTACATCACAATGGGCCTCGCCTACGAGCCTTGAATACATCACATTGGGCCTCGCCCATGGGCCTCTAATACATCACAATGGGCCTCACCCACGGGCCTCGAATACTTCACATTGGGCCTCACCCATGTGCCTCAAATACAACAAGTGGACCACACCAATAGACCTCTTATACACAACAGGTGGGCCCTACTCATGGGCCTCAAATACATAACATGTGGGCCCTACACATGGGTCTCATATGCATCAAATGGGTCATGTATATAAGTCTCGAATACATCAAATGGGCCACGTGTCATGGGCCCAATACATATCACAATGGGCCTTACCCATAGGCCAGAAATACATCACAATGGGCCTTGTCCATAGGCCTTGAATACATCACAATGGGCTTTAAATACAAGGCAGATGGGCCCTATCACATGGGCCTCACATATACATTATGATGGGCCTCATGGATGGGCTGCACCAATGGGCCTCAAGTGGGCTTGAACCACACCAAAAATCATTTCAATAGTTGTAGGTGTAATATGTGTATCACTGTACACTATTATTGCAAATGGTGGGGTCCACCTGAACTTTAGATTTGACTCATTCTTTCACCGATGCCACGAAATGATATCTTAAATGTTTAGACGGTATAGATACAACACATGCATCATGGTGGGGCCCACCGTCAGATGGACGGTGTGGGATACAAATTATACATTATAGTGAGGGGGTCCACAAAACTTACGTCACCAAATGAATGGATGGTGGAAATAACACTGCCTCATGGTGGGCCCCACCATCCAAACAATGGACGGTGTAGATAAAACATACACGTCAAGGTGGTACCCACCGTCCATCTGAAACACATACCTCGTGACCATACTCACAGAACTTGCTGTGCAAGTACAATAGCTATATAACTAGTGTAAGGTACAATAGCCAGTCTGTTCCATAAAGGTGGGTCCCACGTGGGGCCCACCATAATGTTTTATTTCCATTCAATCTGTTTACTAGGTCACAAAGATCTGGATTAAGAAGAAAAACAAATTTCACATATATCCAAAACTGCTGGGACCCAAAAAGGATTTCAATGGTAGACGTTCAATCGCTGTTGTTTGTGATGGTGTGGTCCACTAGAGTGACGTGAACGGCTGATTTTTAGAAATGCCCCATTTTTAAAGGGGACCCACCAACTGCACGGTGTAGATGTTCAACACACATCAAGGTTGGGCCTAAAGTGGGGCCCACTGACCCAGCGTCCAACCGAACTGTGGACACTAACAGCAATAGCATCTACTGTTGATCTTTTTGATTTGTTTTTTTTTTTTTTTTTTTCTAAAGATTTTTGTAGGTGCGGCACATTAGGGGGATTCATGCCAACGGCTGGGTTCTATGCCTCATAACGGGTCTAATAAGCCCAATATTGGGTACGTATTGGTGTGTAGAAAAATTAAGGTGGGTCCTAACAGATTTGAATGGTAAAAATCCATGTTTTCTATATTATGGCCTGCCAGAAAATTGGATTGGTTTCATTTTTTGGCTCAACGCCTAAAATGAGTTGGGAAATAGGATGGATGACGTGGATTAAAGCTATACATCAAGGTGGGGCCGCCATGAACAGCCCTCTCCAAAGCTTGTTGAATCAAGCTAATATTTTTGTTTTCAATTCACGTCCAGCGTCCCTGGATGCCGGACGGTTTGGGGCACAACACCAATATAAGGTGGGCCACCAAATGCACGTATGGTGTGGATAAGACATACATTAAGTGGGTCCCATCATAAGTGGGCCCTACAATAAAATTCCCGATCTAAGGTTAAGAACACCCACCTTTTGCTTCTTCTTGGGCTCCTTCTCATCATATCTCCAATGGGACATGATTCAAAGGTCGAGATCGGTTTTGAAGGGGATGGGAGATAGGGAGGTGGGCCACACCTAACTCTCTCATGGAGCATTGGATGTGGGTTGCTTGGGAGGAAAATGAGAGAGAGATGAGAGAGAGGAGATGGGTGAGTGATGGGGTGTGATGGGTGAGAGATGGGTGATGGATGATGGATGTGTACTTGGTTGTAAGAGAGAGTTGCTTAGGGAAGGGTGGTTGTACTTGGGGATGAGTGTTGTACTTGACATTTGATAGATGGATTGATGTGATGTGTCATAGATATTCCCTTGATATTTGTAACGCGCAGCGTTTCTTCGAAATAAACGCGGGTCCACATCTCCTTGCAAGGGTATCGAATCGGTATATAAGACGCGTCGTTGGAACTGCGGCAACGGTGTAGCCGCAATGGTACAAGTCTCGGATTGAGCCGACTTAGATCTACGGGATATAACTTAAGGTCGTGTGCAAACGTTGAGTATAGGTTGCGAATTGCCAGAATTCGACGGGAAGGATCGTGGGATTGTACGGAACGGTACAGACTAGGATACGGGCCTTACACCCACCATGATGGATATGTTTTATCTAGGGTCGTCTAGTCCCTGGACGTGGACTGGACCCCACATGATGTGTATGTTTTGCATCCACATCATCCAGTGGGTCTGGACGGTGGGGACCACCACTGTGATGTATGGTCTCATTTACACCATCCATCCATTTAGATGGGACGGGCAGGAGCTTTGAGCAGCCGCTTGATGTATGTATTTCACCCATCGTCCACGTGGGACGATGGGGCCTGCTTAAGGATGTGGGCCATCCAGACCGTCTAGGTCACGTGGACCCCACCATTGATGTATGTGTTATAGCTGCACCATCCATCTGTTTCTGGATTGGTGGGGCCTATCTCGATGATGAGTAGTATTCCTACCGTCCACAGGGGACGTAGGCCCCGTGTAATGTACGTGTTGTATTTACTCCGTCCATCTATGTTACGTAGTTTGGACAGTGTTGTGCTGCCCCACCGTGATGTATTCGTTCATCCACACCGTCTAGATGATCTGAATGGTGTTGAACATGTTTGGATGGTGATGAGGACTCCACCATGATGTATGTATTTTATGTCCACGCCGTCTAGATGATCTAGATGGTGTTGGACATGTTTGGATGGTGATGAGGACTCCACCATGATGTATGTATTTTATGTCCACGCCGTCCTTCTGTCGGTCCCACCTTCATGGATGTGATTCATCCACACCACCCGTGTAATGCCCCGATTTCTAAAACTCGAGTATGAGACTCGTTTTCAGAAATCCATAAATTTATAAATCAGATAACTAGCGAAACTGTAAACTCAGAGTGCGATAACAAAAAGAAGCATAAATAATCATGAGAGCCCAAATATTTGACCCGCTCAGCTGAGGGTCTTAGTTACAAAATTTTCCTAAGTTCCCAAAACACTAAACCATTGAAACAAAAAGAAATTGAACTACTGATTAAGCCCGAAATACGCCGCTGCTTCTTGTTGCGGCTCGGCATCATAGTACTCTCCCTCGGGCTCCACGGTCGTGCCATCAAGGCCAGCACCATCATCCATTACATCCGTCCCTGCATATTCTGTATAGTTGGATAGTTGATGGATGAGTGGCCAGCTCAGTGTGAATTATCCTCAAGATTACACATCACCGCCTTAGCAAACATAGTTGAAAGGAAAACAAGCATTAATCCAAAATAGGCAATATGCTATCTTATTAGATGCATGGATGCATGAATGCACATCGACCTGGCAATGCACATCCAGTCAGACTTAGACTTGTCACCCATGCAATCATCGACCTGGGAATGATCATCTAATCGGAACAGGGGTCGATAGTCGATGGTCTGGGAGCTAGCGAAATGAAACCCCAGCAACTCTAGGGCACATGCTACAACATCCAAAATTAGTCATCCGTCATCGCCAATATGCAATGAATGCATGATTAGCTAGCCGTTATTGATCCAGTTACAATCAACCAATTTAAGTAACTTAATGGTCACTACGGGGGGCTCGTCACCCAGCGTAGGCCGACAGCTCGAACATAGTGTCCCATGACCACCATCCCCGACTTATGAGGTTTTCCACCTTGGGATGTCTTAATAGGATACCTCGATCAAAATGACACTAGTTCAAGGGTCCTATTTTCCCACAGATTTTGTCTAATTACATCCCAAGTTTGACTTGCATACAATTATGGAATCCTCCATGTGTAACATCAAAAGGTTATATAAAGAGGCAATCATATTAGCATGTGACAACATATGAAAATAAAACATATAAGGAAGCATCATGAGTTAATAACTACTGATGATATGCTACTAAGTCATGTGAATAGTGATCATTGTTCAAGGATTAACTAGCATGTGAGTCTATCATATGGTGAAAGCAAGTATCACAATAGTGGTAATCTAGTGCAAATCAGGTTTAGCTAATTTAGAAATGGAAAGCCCAAGGGGCAAGTCATCACATGTATGATAGTATTCACGAACTCGATCTGAGTCTCCTTGTGGCCCGGGGTCACTCAAAGAATCTCCTAAAAATTATAGTTTACTTTTGTCAGGTATTTCCACGGCTTAGATTAACAGATATATCACAATGAAGTCCCATGGATGGTGCAACACATCATGAGGTGGGCCCTACCTGTCCAGCGGGCTGGACGGCGTGGATGAAGAACGCATACAACAAAGGTAGGATCCACCGCCACATGGTCGTTGTAAATAAATAATTGTGTTAGGCTGGGATCCACGGCACAAATGGTGTAGGTAAGACAATTATGGTGGGATCCACTGCACAGGTGGACAGTTTGGATGAATCATGTATATCAGGGTGGAGCCCACATGATTAGAAGGTAGCTTGGTATCTCAGCCATCCCTGACCAATCATTGGGGCTCATCCAATGAATGGTTCAATGACACTGGCGCCACCCATGTCAGTACACACACTTCATGATAGCCACCCTACAAGAGGCAGACACCAAGACCTCAAGTGTTATAACGTGGTACCTTTACTCGGTCTCACGTTCAGTGCTGGAGTCCATCGATGGACGGCCAGGGATCAATGGTCTAAGACGCTTCAAGGTGGGACTTGAGGATGGGTGGTTTGGATGCAATCCTCAGAGGCTACTGACGGATGGTCTGGATTGCAGGCAGATGGACGGCCTGAATTTAAACAGGCCCGCCAAGGTGGGCTACGTCCAGACGGTCTAGATTCAGCATAAGTATTAGGTGGTTTCCATAAGCACGGTCCAAAAGGACGGTGCAAATGTGATTATATCAACGTGGGTCTCACACGGGGCCAACCACATGTATCTAATACATTATATCAGCGCCACATGCTCCTAGTATATATTTAAATATTATATATCGCATGTATCTGATGTATATTTAAATAATATATTAACGTCACATGCATTGCATATTTAAATATTATATCTCACATGCATCTGATATCATATCACGTGGGTCCCACATGGGCCTATCATATATATATATATATATATATATATATATATATATATATATAATATATATATATATATATATATATATATATCCTCAACGTGGGTCCCACATGAGGCCCACCACATATAGCATTGTATGTATTATTTAATGTTATATATATACCTTTCTACTCTTATTTATTTATTTATTTATTAAACCTATATAGCAGCCGTCCAGCACTGCCCGTCCATTGATGGACGACCAGGATGAAACAAGGAGGTGCTGTTTGAAATGGATGGACGGTTTGGATGTAGGATGACAGCACCCTGGCGTGGCCCATTAGTGGTACATATATACACATATATCACAGCATAATATATATATATATATATATATATATATATATATATATATATATATATATATATATATATATATATAAAAGGTACTATGCGCTCGAGCGCATACGGTTGTCCATGAGGTCGAGTTGGTGTGGGGCCCACCGTTATGCTGTTCGAACATCTACCCCCTCAGTCAGATGCATCATCCCAGTTGGAGCCCACACGGCTGAAAATCACATCAATCCGTGACTTTTGTGGCCACACCAAGTACAGAAGTGGAGTGGGGCCGTGCACCATTGAAACATTCAAAACCAGTTGTGGGGGCCTTCAGAGAGGTTTCTTCATGATCAAAACCGTCCATCATGTGTGCCCCACTTTAAAGTAATTTTAAAAGACTTTTGAATAGTATCCACATC
This sequence comes from Magnolia changhungtana, assembly GCA_030180095.1. Classification (NCBI taxonomy): domain Eukaryota; kingdom Viridiplantae; phylum Streptophyta; class Magnoliopsida; order Magnoliales; family Magnoliaceae; genus Magnolia; species Magnolia changhungtana. The sequence continues at coordinate 2,861,900 of JASAUF010000364.1, read as the reverse complement.
TCAGGTGGGGCACACCAAATGCTTTTACATGTTTTTTCTTGTATACTTATGTTTTCAGATGGTATGGCCTACCTGATCATGATGAATGGTTGATTTTAGGCCGTCCAGGCCCAAAATGGGACGGTGCATCTGGTGGACGGTGTGGATCTTCTAACGGAATCACGGTGGGGCCCACCCCAGCTCGATCTCACGGACGACCGCTTTACGCTCGAGCGCATAGTACTTATATATATATATATATATATGGAAAACGCTCACCTGCGTACCGATGGACGGCCCAGGGGTAGCGTCCACAAATGGACGGCCTGATCTTGTGTGGCCCACCAGTCGCCAACAGCCCATTTGGAATTTACCTGGGGTGTGGCCTTCTTGGATTCCTTTTCTTTTTGGTGAGGCCCACCTGCAACTTGGTGAGGCCCAACACAGTGCAGCCCCCTGCAACTGACGTGAAAACAGTCCCTGTTTCAGCTGTTTTGGAGGCCATTCTCGGCCCTATTTTTCAGCTCAACCACGGCCCGTCCCTAGCCGTTTTTGGACCCTCACCAGTGCTCAGTTAGAGGCATGGTGGCTGCCACTTTCATCCTCCAAGAAAGGGCCCGAAACAGGGTCTTTTCTCCTCCGTTCTCGGACCATTCTCAGCCTGATTTCTAGGCATACTGCAGCTCATTTGCAGGCTGTTTCTAAGCCGAGTTTCAGCACATAGTTTGGGCCATTTTCATGCTATCTGCTTGGCCAAAAACAGAGCCTGAACTCAGGCCGGTTTGATGTTAAAAGAGTGCCTGAACGCAGGCCATCTTCAACTCCAAAACAGGGCCTGTTCTTGGCTCTATGTACGGTTCCTGCTGATGGGTGTTTCTCAGTTACAAACAAGGCCTGTTTAGAAGGCTGTATGTGGCGTGAGCGGGGTGTGATGGTGCCTTGTGTTGAGTTCATTTTAGAGTCCAAAAGAAAAAAAAAAAAAAAAAAACGATGGAGGGAAGGTCCCTACCTGCTACAGCCGAGTACGCACACACCCACCTTTCCTTCTCCTACTTCCTCTCTTTTCTTACTCTCTCCTACTCAAGTGGTGTGGCCGTGGGCTCACACTGACTTAGCTCGGTCCGTTTCTCACGGACTGAGTTGAGGCAGTGAGTGCCAGGCTCACCAAAACACTCACCTCTCTCTCTCTCTCTCTCTCTCTCTCTCTCTCTCTCTCTCTCTCTCTCTCTCTCTCTCTCTCTCTCTCTCTCTCTCTCTCTCTCTCTCTCTCTCTCTCTCTCTCTCTCTCTCTCTCTCTCTCTCTCTCTCTCTCTCTCTCTCTCTCTCTCTCTCTCTCTCTCTCTCTCTCTCTCTCTCTCTCTCTCTCTCTCTCTCTTTCTCTCTTTCTCACCTCTCTTTTTGTGTGAAATCTGAGAGGCTGAACCTTCCCTTATATAGGCAGAGAGAGGAGAGATCTAGCGAATGAGATTTGCTCTACAAATCTCCAAGCGATGGCCGTCGGTTGCAGGCCCGATTTTCCTGAAATGGATAGTTTCGGCGTGAAATTCTTCGTTGCCTGGCTATATTTGGTTTGAGAGAGAAGACCCTCCCTGACTGGTATGTGAATGCCGGCAAACCTCCAGGTAAACCGACGCCGCTCATCCCTTTATACCAGCGGTCCGATCGGATCCTGTTATTTGTGATAAAATGGACGGTCAATTGTTAATCCCCTTTGTTTGTTTTCGGGGGCCCCCATCCTTATACGGTTTTGTTGGGGTGGACCCTACCGACAAAATGGACGATCCGGATTGCCCTGAAAGTGGCCAGGGTGGCGCACTTAGGGGTTTGAAAATCTCCAGCTTCAAATGTTTAAAAATGGCGGGAGAGATTTCATGTTTCTTCCAAATGGGTCGGTCAACGGCTAGTTGACCGCTCCCCCTTGGTTCCGTGCACATTGTGCACAATAGCCCACGGTGCACACGCACCTTATGTGGTGTTTGACGTGATGTTTGTGATAAATCCACACCGACCATTCATTTAGGGGTCCCGATATAGAGGTCTCGGCCCATTTTGGGGCGTATGTGAGGCCCAGGTGGGCCATACCATGCCTTTCAGGGTGTCATTCGGCCCATTCCTCATGATTCATTGGTCCGATGGGTATAAGATTTTGTTTCAACAGTGGAATAAGGTTTTAAGGGGTTCAAAGTTTCTAGTTAGCCGTAAATTATTATTCTAAGGTGGTTAGTGGATGCATGGTGTCAAGGTTGTTTAGTAAATCTTACTTATAACTTGCTTTAATCTACGGTCTTGCTGAGTTCTACCTTTCCAGGCTGGTGTTGGGTTCGACTTGGCTCATTTGGATCATGGTGGTTGGCTCTATCGTCGAACGGGAGCCCCAACCTACACGTGTAAGGTTTAAGCTGTTTTTGTTTAATTAACTTTAATCCTTATAAGTGGGGTCCTTAGGGGTAACACCCGTGTACCAAAGGTACGGGGTGTTATAGCCTGGCCATGTGATAGGGCCCACCTGTAATGTATATTTGAGGCTCACCTGTATATTTGAGGCCCACTTGTTGTATACGAAGCCCATTAGTGCGGCCCATTGATGCGGCCCAACTTGATGTGATGAGGCCCATGTGCAGGGCCCACCTATTATGTATATTAGGCCCATGTGCAGGGGCCCACCTGTTGTGTATTTATGGCCCTTTTTGGCATGGCCTATTGAGTTGTATTCGAGGCCCATTGTTGCAGCCCATCGTGATGTAATTTTGGCCCATATGGTGAGCCCTGATGTGGTGTATATGTGGCCCTTGAGTGAGGCCCATTGCGATGCATGTTAAGCCTTTGTGTGAGGCCATGGGCCCACTTTATGTTTAGCTCTATGTGGGCCACTACATGGGAGCGATGATGGTTGAATATCCACATTAATGGGCAATGATGGTTGATTGTCCAAATTGATGCGCAATGATGGTTGGATGTCCACATTGCGACCTTTTCTTAGGCCTTGTTAGTCTCATTCTCACCGATTCCGATTTGTCGATGCCGATTCCGATTTGTCGATGACGATTCCTATTGTCGAGGCCTATTCCGATTGTTGTGGCCGATTCCAATTTGTCAAGGCCGATTCCGATTGTCAAGGCCGATTATCGATTCCGATTGGCGAGGTCTATTCCCATTTGTTGAGGTTGATTTCGATTGTCGAGGTCGATTCCGATTTGTCGAGGCCGATGCCGTTTGTCAAGGCCGATTCCGATTGTCGAGGCCGATTCCGATTATTGTGAACAATTCCGATTTGTCGAGGTCGATTATCGATTTCGATTGTCGAGGCTGATTATTGATTCCGATTGTCGAGGCCTATTTTGATTGTTGTGGTCGATTCTGATTTGTCGAGGTCGATTCCGATTATCGAGGTCGATTATCGATTCCGATTGTCGAGGCTGATTCGTTTGTCAAGGCCGATTCCGATTGTTGTGGCCGATTCTGATTTATTGAGGCCGATTGTCGAGGCTGATTATCGATTCCAATTGTCGAGGCCAATTATCGATTCCGATTATCGAGGCTGATTTCGATTGTCGAGGTCGATTCCGATTGTTATGGCTGATTCCGATTTGTTGAGGCCGATTATCGATTCCGATTATCAAAGCTTCGATTTGAAATCGATGTCGGCGATTCGAATTGAGGTCGATTTCCGATTCATTATGGCCGATTTCTGATTTGTCGAGGCCGTTATTGTTATTGTCGAGGTCCATTGTTGTGGCCCATTCCGATTGTCGAGGCAATTATCGATTTCCATTATCATCATCCAATTTAAATTATTATCGATTCGATTGCATTGTTGCCATTCCGATTTGTTGAGGTTGATTCCGATTGTTGAGGCCGATTCCGATTTGTCGAGGCCGATTCCGATTTGTTGGGGCCGATTATCAATTCCGATTGTCGAGGCTGATTATCGATTCCGACTATCGAGGCCGATTCCAATTGTCAAGGCCGAATTCCAATTGTTTAGGCGATTATCAGGCGATTCTATTGTCGAGGTCGATTGTTGTGGCGATTTCGATTTGTCGAGGCGATTGTCAATGTCGAGGTATCGATTTCGATTTTAAGGCGATTATCCGATTCGATTCCAGTTGTCAAAGCGATTCGATTATTATAGCCAATTCGATTGTCATTGGCGATTCCGATTGTCAAGGCCGATTATCGATTCCGATTGTCGAGGCCGATTATCGATTCCGATTGTCGAGGCCGATTCTGATTGTCGAGGCCGATTCCGATTGTTGTGGCCGATTCCGATTTGTCGAGGCCGATTATCGATTCAGATTATCGAGGCCGATTCCGATTATTATGGCCGATTTCAATTTGTCGAGGCCGATTCCGTTTGTCGAGGCTGATTATCGATTTCGTTGTCAAGGCCGATTATCGATTCAGATTGTCGAGGCCGATTATCGATTCCGATTGTTGTGGTCAATTCTGATTTATTGAGACCAATTCCGATTGTTCTGGCTGATTTCGATTTGTCGAGGCTGATTTCGATTGTCGAGGCCGATTATCGATTTCGATTGTTGAGGCTGATTCCGATTGTCGAGACTCATATGATGTTTATGCAGCCCATGTTGAGGCCTAATGTGATGTATATGCAACCCGTATTTGAGGCTCGTTGGGATGTGTATTCAGCCCGTGTTTAAGGCCTAATGTGATGAATATGAGGTCTATGAGATGAGGCCTATTGTGATGCATTTGAGGGCTAGGCGATGAAGCCCATTGTGATATATATTAGGCTCATGTGAGAGTCCCATCATGATGTGTATTAAGCTCTTGAGTAAGGCCCATGGTGTTGTATATTAGGCCCTTGTGCGAGGCCATGGGTCCACTATATGTTACGCTCTATGTGGGCCATTTCTTGGGGGGGAATGTTGGTTAAATGTCCACATTGTCAAGGCCGATTGTTAATGCCGGTTATTAATACCGATTATCAGTATGTGATAGCATAGCATCATAATGCATGCCCATACGCATCATCTGCATGTTTGTTATGAGATGTGGTTGACCATTGCATATGTCATTGGGCAGGTTGTTATGAGACTCCCTGATAGGTGGAGGTTATCTCACATGAGTGCACGGTATGCGCAGGATTGATGCATGACTGGATTGTATGACTCATGCATCTTGCATTGTGTGTTGTGACTACTGTACGCCCTAGTGATATCAGGGTCATAGCCTCCACAGGCATATCGTGGATGGCCAGATGGGACATTAGAAATGTTTGGTTATAGTATATGGGCGTCAAAGATGTCCCTAGGTGAAAATGTCTAAACCTCCGGGGCCAAGAGATGCCCCAACGTCTAAACCAAGTAGATATATATGAGCGCATGAGGGTCGTATATCAGTAGGCCGCGCTCCCACTGTGTCGTGGTCGATTGGGAGGGGGTGTGACCTTACCCGCCTGAGTGAGGAGGCAATATATAGGTTGAGTTTAACCAGCTTGAGGAATGGGTCCACTATCGACGAGTCGGGCCCGATATTGGCAAGCGGATAGTGAGGTCTCTTCCACTTACCCAGTTGTGAGCTCGAATAGGGGCGACAAGCTGATGTAGAGTGTAATAGACCCCGGTGATGATCCCAGAGAGAAACCGTATTGATATGTGGACTTATTGAGTAGGAGTTGCATACTCATTCATTCATTCATTCACTATCCACTCGGGCTAGTGGTGCGCAACTATTTGTTACGTGTACCATCGCAATGGCCAGGATTTCTGTTGGGGCACGCGATTAACCTAAGATCAGGAGTTTACCACATTGAGTCTGACTATCCAAATTTAGGTATGAGACTGGTTTGGATAGAAGTCCCTTGTGATGGACCTCGTAGCCTGCAATACTAAGTATTATCATCCCGACTTCACACTCCAGCATGATCATTCCATTCGCACCGTATATTACATTAGATCCGCGGCATGTGCCATTTTGGGTTACTGTGTTTCTGCATTTATACGGTCTAGATACGGCTAACAGTATCGTGAACTCATCAGGAATTGTATATTGTATGCATCCTCGGCGTCTGATATTTGACTCTTTACGACTTCTCATTTTCATATCTGATCTGTATTGCGTACTTTGATATTGTTTGACTCATGGACTTATCAGTATTTCCGCTTACTCTGATATCGTATGATTCATGATTTTACCAGTATTTTCGATATTGTATGATTATGACATTATATTGAATAATTGACACTTACCTTGTGCACACACTTACACCACCCTCTAAGCTTTCTATAAGCTTATGCACGATAGATGCGTGCAGGTGATGTTAGGTTGTAGCAGCGTGGAGCTTAGAGCATGTAGCTGTCTTTCGGAGCTTTGATATTATTCTGACTTACGTATTTCCCCTTTTTGCATTGTATTCAAAGTTTATATTAGTGGATATGTGATGATGATGTTGCCTTTATGATTTGGGTAAACTTGTGGTTATGCTTCTTACGAGATAAATGTACGTTAAAAGAAAATTCCTCCTTGTAGGATCCCAGGATCGGAACCTGGCATACGGAAGTTGAGAGCCGAGAATGGGGTACTACGGAAGCTGTTGACACCAGATTCAGTGATCGAGATTCTTTTGAATCTGATTTCCGAGTTTGGGTCATGATAAGGGCAAAGGGTGCACAACCCTCACCTACATTATTTTTCTCTCCTCTTTTTCTTCTATTTCTTTCTCAATCTTAGGGCACAAATTCATATGGAGAGAGGGGGTGCCCAAATGAGAGTCTCATATAGTGCTAGAAGTTGTGCAAATGACTTCAAAGACTAGGTATTTGATATTATAACCCCATGGAAGGTTGTTTTTAACTTTTAAGGTCCACTGCAGGGTGTATGGGTCGATATACATCGTAAGATAGTTGGCCTTAGTGATGATATATGTATTGATAAGATTGACTCGCCATTTGGATATGCCAATTGACAGATATGATTAGAAGTTAGTTTGACGGTCACCGATGGTCGATCGACGCCGCAACTATATAGATATATGTAAGATATTGACTTAGATTGTTGCTCTAAATATGGTCGTGATCTAGCGGTCTGAAAGCTACAACTTTGACAAAGACTGGATGCAGACAACTAACTTATGTTCTTAATTAATTTCAAAAATATTCACACATCTTATGCACTGACCTTTTAAGTTCAAGTTGAGTGATTTGAGATACGATTTTTGCTTGATGTCCCACGATAGACAACAAGCCTGCTGAGACGAACGTCTTTGTATAGTCTCGGGTTTGGTGGCCCACTAATGAGAAGTTTATTTTATTTTATTTTATTTTATTTATACATTCCCATTTATACCCTCTCCCTTTTATAAGTATGGTTCAATGAGTTCCACTGATAGATAATGAGTCCAACTGTTTTTTTTTTTTTTTTTTTGGTCCGTTTAAACATGGTCCACTTGATGAGCGATCTTCTTTCTTCTCAGAGGGAGCTGGTCCAAAGCTGTGGGACCCACTGTGGATAGATTATGACATCTGAAAACAGATTAATTGAACGGCCCTAACTTTCGATTAACGGATGATCATTTGCTATAGTTCGGATTAAAAGAACATGGGTGGGGCTTGGGGCCCACCGTAATGTGTGTTTTATCTAGGCCGCCTATCCATTTTCAAAAATCATGTTAGGTGATGAGCCCAAAAATCAAATGCTCAAGTAGCAGGAAACAATAGGGATTGAATGCCCACGGCCCAAAACCACTTTTTAATTTTATTTTATTTTATTTATTTATTTATTTATTTTACACACGCACACACCCCCACACGCTAACGCCGGAGCGGGATTTCACCACCTATGGATAGACCACCAGGTGTTGAAACTCCTGACAGTCTACCACCGGAGAAAGAGTGAGGATCCGGCCCAAAACCTCTAGGGCCTATTGAAATTTTGGATCAAGCTGATGTTTATGTTTTCCTTTCATCCATGTATACGTGACCTTATGAACAGGCTTGATGGTAAATAAATATCAAGGTTGGCCTTAGAAAGGTTTCAACGGTGGGGGTGACTGTCACCATTTCACCCTGTTGTGTGGTCCGTTCGAGCCTTCGATCTACCTGGTTTTGGGTTCCTTCCTTCAAAAGATATTTCAAAATGGATATACGGCTTGGATAAAACAAATATGTCACGATGGGCCCCACAGATCCCCTGACAGGACCGTCCATCTGTAGCTAGTTCTGGTGCGGTAGTATCCAATCCCTCATCTATGGCACGGGCTGGGCTTGTGCCAAGTTTCTACTTTTCGGGCCGGGCTTAGACAGACTTCGTGCAACACTGTTTTACTCACGGCTTAAAACACCCAAGCCAGTGGGGCCCACTATATATTAAATGTCAAATATACCCTGTTCATCAGGTTCTAAACTTGATGTTAGGTTCTGAAATTAAGAATCAGCTACATCCATTAGATCAGATGGGCCACACCACATGGAACATTGGAAATGGGATGCTAACCATAGGTCGTGTGTGGGCCATCATGTGGTGTAGTTTTCATCAAACCCATTATATCAGGTCTAACTGATCAGGATACAGAAACGATACAAAAATCAGCCTGATAAAAACAGTCAAGTGGGCCACACTGTCTGGGAAGGGCATCTTAAGTACGAAAATGATATCACAAGCGAGGACTTTTCCTATCCCTTGAATTTGGATGAGTGAACATTGATACCCTACCATAGAATCGATGCAACTGTACAATTATTATTATTATTATTATTTTAAATAATATAATCTAGATCGTCCAAAATACATTCCTCACCGTAGATTTTTCATGAGATAAAATCTCACTCAGTGCACCTTCCAGGCCCATCATTGGATATCTATGGATGATAAAAATGGAAGAAGATCATCACTCAGAATTCAGTAAAAATTATCCACAGCCTAAAGGATAGGATGGTCTAATTGATATAATTTTGATCATATGCTCCATTTATGGTGGATCACACCATATGAACGGTTTGGATTTATGCTTATATATGAAGTGTATACTATAATTAAGTGCGAGTATACAATGAACGGTATAGTTCAATTTTACTTGGAAATTTGTGACGTGAAATGAAGGGCATGCAAATGGCACGTGGTTGTCATGATAGGGCTCCGAGGGTTACCCTGATGTATGGGTTTTATCCACACCGTCCATCCTTTTACCTTATCATTTTAGAATGGAAACCCAAATATGAGACGGATCCACGGCTCAAGTGGATCACACCACAAGAACCAACAGTGATAACGATACCGACCGTTGAAACCTTTCTAGGGTCCACTGTCATGGTTAATTGCCATCCCACCAGTTCATAAAGCCACATAAACTTGAATGAAGGGAAAAAACAAATATCAGCTTGATCCAAAACTAGTGTATCGCCTGAAATGTTTTTAATGGGAAAGGTTTAATTCCCATAATGTGGTCCACTGGATCCTTGGAAATGTCTATTTTTTTAGCTTCTTCTCTAAAATGATGTGGAAAAATATAGATGGACATTACATCCAGACATCAGAGTGGCCTCTCATAGCCCTCGTCCATTCTCTTCTATAGGTCGTTTGATTAGGGTTAGTACTTAGTCCACGAAAATGGGACGCCCAAAAAGAGGAGTACAACTCTGATAATGACTTGGTAAGATTTGATTGGAATACGGGCTGATATTAGAGATGTGATGAGTGAGTACTCTACCCAACAGCTTTCAAACATCACGGGTACGCCTCATCTTTAACAACGACTTGCAAATGGAATGATTTGATTGATTGCATACTGAGATGGGTTCGATGGTGTACTTAGTTAGCCAAACAATTTTCACATATGCATTATATGGATCCTTCTCTAATAATAACTTACCGCCCAAACAAATTTTGCCATGTCAGCACAAGCAAAATAATAAGGGAAATTGACCCTACTGGCCTTGATGTATGGTCAAATTTTCTAAAGAGATTTAACCTTTCAAATACTTTGTAGGTGGCCTTCTGACATGCCTTTGAAAATTAATCGGACCAAAATGCTCTTGTCCTTGTTTCAATAGTTGTACGGTTTTCTAGGCAATAAGAAATTACGTCGTATTTAATGCCAAGAAAGTGATGTGTACGGAACCCTTTTTTGCGTGTGGGTAAGGACCAAACTCGTGGGGCCCACATTGATGTATGTGTATAATCTATGCCGCCCATCCTTTTTGCCGTGTCATTTTAGGGCCAAGGCCCAAATATCAGCCGGATCCAGAGCTCGTGTAGTCACATAATAGAAAATAATGATGGCAATGACACCCACTGTTGAAATTTTTCAGGCTCACTGTGATGTTTGTTAAAAGTGGTCACTGTCTAAGTTAGGACTTTTTGGACCTGTGGCGAGCTGTCAGATAAGGTGGACGGAACGGATCACCCTATCGTGGGCTTTAGGCTATTGTACCAATGGCTATCTTTTCATTTGGTAGTAAAGGAAGTGAACATGTAATGTCACGCCCCAAACTCTGAAACCGGGCTCACAAAATTCTCAATTACCGAATCCGATGCCGACAGCCCCCGTAGTGCCCCATTCTCACTCCTAGCGTCCATATGCCAGATTCCGATTCTGGGATCTTATAAGGATGATTATTTTTTTCCAATGCACATTTAACTCGTAATAAACATAACCACAAGTATACCCAAATCACAAAGGTAACATCATCATCATATATCCACTAATATAAACCTTTGAATACAATGCTTAAAGGAAAATACATATGTAAAAATTAAAACTCCAGAAGTCAGTTATATGCTCCAAGCTCCACGCTGCTGCAATCTAACATCACCTGCACGCATCTATTGTGCATAAGCTTATAGAAAGCTTAGAGGATGGTGTAAGTGTGTGCACAAGGTACTTGCTAAGTATTCAATACAATGTCATAATCATATAATACTGGAAATACTGGTAATCCATAAATCGTACAATATCGGAATAAGCAGAAATACTGACAAGATCATGAACTATCAAAGTAAGTAGAAATACTAACAAGTCCATGAGTCAAACAATATCAGAGTACGCAATACAGATCAGCTATACAAATAAGGAGTCATAAAGAGCCAAATATCAGATGCCGATGATGCATGTAATATACAATTCCTGATGAGTTCACATATAGCGTCAGCCATACCTATACCATATAAATGCAAAAATACAGTAATCCAAAATGCATATGCCGCGGATGTAACGCAATATGCGGTGCAAATGGAATGACCATACTGGAGTATGAAGTCGAGATAATAGTACATACTATCGCAGGCTACGGGGTCTACCACAAGGGACTTCTATCCAAACCAGTCCCATACCTAAATTTGGATAGTAAGACTTAATGTGGTAAACTCCTGATCTCAGGTTAGTCACGCGCCCAACCGAAATCCTGGCCATGCGAAGGTATATGTAACATACAGTTGTGCACCACCAGCCTGAGTGGATAGTGAATGAATGAATGAATGGGTATGCAATTCCTCCTCAATAAGTCCCATATCAGTACGGTTCTTCTATAGGATCATCACCGGAGTCTATTACACTCTACACCAGCTTGTTGCCCCTATCTAAGCGTATAACTGGGTAAGTGGAAGAGACCTCACTATCCGCCTGCCAATATTGGGCCCGGCTCATCGATAGTGGACCCATTCCTCAAGCTGGTCAAACTCAACCTAGACATTACCCCCTCACTCAGGCGGGTAAGGTCACACCCCCTCCCAACCGACCATGACATAGTGGGAGACGTGGCCTACTGGTATATGGCCCTCATGCGCTCATATACATCCACTCGGTCTCGACATTGGAGAGTCTCTTGGCCATGGAGGTTTAGGGATTTTCACTCAAGGACATCTATGGCGCCCGTATGCTAAAACCAAACATTTTCGGTGTCTCATCTGACCATTCACGATATGCTTGTGGAGGCTACGGCCCTAATGTCGCTAGGGCGTACAATAATCACAACATATAATGTAGGATATATGAGTCATACAATCCAGTCATGCATCAATCCTGTGCATACCATACGCTCATGTAAGATAACCTCCACCTATCAGGGAGTCTCATAACCTGCCCAATGACATATGCAATGGTCAACCACATCTCATAACAAACATGCAGATGATGTGTATGGACATGTATCATGATGCTATGCTGTCACATACTCATAATCGATATCAATAACCGGCTTCAACAATCGACCTCGACAATGTGGACATTTAACCAACATTGCCCCAAGGAATGGCTCACATAAAGCCTAACATATAGTAGACTCATGGCCTCACACAAGGGCTAAATATACAACACCATGGGCCTCATCACGATGGGCCTTTCACATGGGCCTAACATGCATCACAATGGGCTCCATCGCTTGGCCCTCAAATGCATCACAATGGGCCTCACCACATAAGCCTCATATATATCACATTAGGCCTTAATCACGGGCTAAATACACATCATAACGGGCCTCAAATACAGGCCTCATATACGTCACATTGGGCCTTAAACACGAGTCGAATGCACATCACATTGGGCCTCAAATACGGGCCGCATATACATCACATTGGGCCTCGACAATCGGCCTCAACAATCGGAATTGACACTTGGAATCGGCCTCGATACTCGGCTTTGACAATCGGAATCGGCATATACAATCGGCCTCGACAAATCGGAATCGGCCTCGATACTCAGCCTCGACAATCGGAATCGGCCTATACAATCGGCCTCGACAATCGGAATCGGCCTCAATTCTCAGCCTTGACAATAGGAATCGGCTTATACAATCGGCCTCAACAATCAGAATTGACCTTAATACTCGGTCTCGACAATCGGAGTCGGCTTATACAATCGGCATCGACAAATCGGAATCGGCCTTAATACTCGGTCTCGATAATCCGAATCGGCCTCTATACTCGGCCTCGACAATCAGAATCGGCTTACACAATCGGCCTCGACAAATCAGAATCGGCCTCGATACTCAGCCTCGACAATCGGAATTGGCCTCGATACTTGGTACTGATAATTAACATTGATAATCAGCACAGACGATTAGCATCGATAATCAGCATCGACAACCAGCATATATAAGCAAGGCGGGGTCCATAGATGGACAACCAATCAACCATAATGTAAAGATCGGCTCTCTGCCATGGTTATATCAAATCTGATAGCACGGAGCCATCCGTCTAAGGCGAATGGGGCCCACTTATTTGGGTTAACCCATGAAGAGAATGGCCTAACAAGGCCTAAGGGAAGGTTACAATGAGGACATCAACTGTCAATGCCCGTCAATGTGGACATCTAACCAACATTGCTCTTAAGGAGTGACCTACATAGGGCCAAACGTATAGTGGGCCCATGGCCTCACATACAATCACGATGGGCCTCATTTACGTCACATCGGCCTCGTCATGTGGGCCAACATACATCACTTTGGGCCTTATACAAGGGCTACATACACATCACTATGGGTCGCATCACATGGTCCTAATACACACCACGGTGGGCCACATCTCCTGGGCCTAATACACGTCACGGTGGGCCGCATCTCATGGGCCTAATATGCATCATGATGGGCCGTATTGCATGGGCCTCGAATACACCACAATGGGCCACGACATATGGGCTGAAAATACATCTCAGTGGGCCGCAACACATGGATCTCATATACATCAAATGGGTCGCACTATATGGGCCTTATATACATCAAATGAGCCGCGTTAATGGGCCGCACCAATGGACCTCATATACTACAAGTGGGCCTCAAATATACATTACAGGTGGGCCCTATCACATGGCCGGGCGGTGTGGATGAATCACATCCATCAAGGTGGGACCAGTAGAAGGACGACGTGGATATAAAATACATACATCATGGTGGAGTCCTCATCACCATCCAGATCATCTGGACGGTGTGGATGAAGAAATACATCATGGTGTGGTCTATCGTCCAGATCACTAGACGGTGGAAATAAGACATAAATATCCCAGTGGGTCACACCATCCCACACAGTGGACGGTGTGGATTAAACTTATAGATTACATGGTAGGCCCCACACGTGTGGTCCTCACAGGTGTGGATGGATGGATACAACACATAGCTCGAGCAGGGACCCACAGAGCTTGCTGCGTCAAAGCAGCAACTATAACTGCTGATGTGGGGCCCACCATTTGGAGGGTGTTGATGAAATACACATAGCATGGTGGAGTCCACACTTGTGTGGATCCCAAGGCTGCAATGCAGCAGATATACACACACACGCACACACACACACACATAAATAATATAGTATAATATTATAATATATAACAGGTGTGAGGTATACCACGTCCCACCGTCCAGGAATTGGACGGTGAGGATGCAACACATACATCATGGTAGAGTACACAACACTGACGTCTTCAGCTGCTACAGATGCTGATGGACGATTGGATCTCGCACAACGGCAAGTGGGGCCCATGGCTACATAGCACATACATCACATGCGGGCTCCACAGGTAGACGGTACTTGATAAGGCACATGCATCTCGGTGCACCCCACCATCCAGTGATCTGGACGGTGGAAATAAAAACACATAAATCATGGTATGGCCACACATCACACTTGTACAATGTGCAGGGTGGGTCCCACCTGTTGGCAAAACAAGCAGACGGTCTAGATCAAAATACATCAAAGGTGGGTTATATGAACGGACAAATTGGATATAACAAATACATCTAGGTGGGTCCCATATGGGGCCCAACACTCACGTGGATATACATATATGTATATATATATATATATATATATATATATATATATATATATATATATATATATATATATATATATATATATAATATATATATATAAAGGTCCAGTCCAGGGCTGTCCCTGGACAGTGTAAACATACATACAAGGTGGGTTGCCACCGTCCAGGAGATGTGAACGGTGCAGATATGATAAATACATCAATGTGGGTCCCACCTACCCACACGTGTCACAGGTGTGGTGTGGACCCATGATTCAAAACAGATGGACAGTGAGTGCAAAACACCTACGTCAAGGTAGGATCCACGGAACTTGCTAACGCAAGTGAAGAACAGATGGTCGGTGGGGGGGGTTTTCCTCATACATCAGGTGGGTCCCACGTGGGGTCCACCACAACGTTTATTTTCCATCCTAGCTGTACATAAGGTCACAGGGACTCAGATAAAAAGGAAAAATAAATTTCATAATGATCCAAATCGTTTGTGACAACCCTAAAGGATTTCAATAACAGACATTCTATCCCACTGTTTCTTGTGATGTGGGCCATCTGAGCCCCTCATACAGAGATTTTTGAGGGGGCCCACTGTCCCAAAGGGGACCTACCAAATGCATGGCGTTGATGATCAACACACATCATGGTGGGGCTCACGGCTAGGACCGTGAGTCCCTACCAGTCTGTCCACAGCAACGCAGGACGCTGCCTGCGCGTCCTCAGGCAGCAGTAACGTGTCCTCAGGCAGCAGTAACGTCCTACTGCATATGGGTGTTGTTTATTTTTATTTTTTTATTTTGAAAAAAATGTTTTCTTGAGGTTTTTCACAGGTGGGGCCCGCATCAGGGGAATTCGACCTAGCTGTTGGATTCTATAGCTCAAGACAGACCCATCAAGCCTAATATTCGAGGTATTTTGGCATGTAGAAACATCAGGTGGATTTCAACGGTTGAAAACACTGTTTGCTATGCTATGGCCCACCAGAAATTCGAATTGGCTCCATTTTTCGACTCAACGCCTAAAACGAGCTGAGGAATGGAATGTATGGAATGGATAAGGTTCATACATCAAGGTAGGGCCTGTATGAGTGGCCCAACCAAAAGCCTTAACATCAAGTACTTTTTTTTTTTGTTAATACACCCATTGTCTGTTCGCACTCCACTGCACGTCCAGCATCCAGGGATGCCGGACGAATGGCGTGGGTATATATATCATCAAGGTGGGTCCCACGTGTGGGGACCACGGCTGGTGGGTCCCACGTGGATGTGGCCCACCTGATTTGTATCAATATGATATTTGTGTTTTTCCCAACATCAAAGGGTAGGGCACACATGGCTTGGAAGGCCATGGGGTTCATTTAATGGACCACAAAATAAAGGAAGGAGAGAGAGAGAGAGAGAGAGAGAGAGAGAGAGAGAGAAACACCCACCTCAAGATCTTCTCCTTCAACTTCTACCCTTATGATCTAATACCCTTAAAAAGCTTCCTCAACGGCGGAGATGATGATATAAAGGTTGGATTGGTGAGGATCTAAGGTGAAAGATGGTTTGATTTTTGAGATGGGTTGGATGTCTATGGTTCTTGCAAATGGAGAATGAGGAAGAAAGAGAAAGGGAGAGAGATAAAAGAGAGAGATAAGTTATGGCTTGTCATAATGATGTAAGGCCATCATAAATGCCTAGGTAAGGGGAGGTGTTGACTTAAGAGGAGGAGCCATTATTACTTGTGTAAGGACATGACACCTAGGGAATGGTGTCATAGGGGTAGGTAGGTCCCACAATGTGCGGTCCACAACCATTATAATGTGCAGGCCATAACTTTTGATCTAAGCATCGCTTTGACGCACAAGATGCGGCATTAGAACCGTAGCGACGACGCAGTCATGACGGTACAAGTTTCGAGTCGAACTGACTTAGATATACAGGACATGACTTAAGATCGCGCGCAAATGCCGATAACAAATCGCGGGTCGCCGAAATTCGACCGGAAGGACCGCGGAAGCCTATGTAACAATACAGTATAAGATACGAGTCTTACATGTAACAACCACAACCCATATAACATGACAACCAAGACCCATATAACATGATAACTACAATCCAAGACAACTATGTCCCATGACAACCACGATCCATATAACGTGACAAGCATGACCCATATAACATGACAACCACGACCCATGACAACTATGACCCTTACCACATTACAACCACGATCCTTACCACATTACCACTATGACCAGGGTATGAGCCGTGGTTGTTATAAGGTAAGGGTCATGGTTGTCATGCTATACGGGTCGTAGTCTTCATTTTATAGGCCTTGACAAGGACCATCTAGTGGGGCTTACATTGATGTATATGAATAATCCATGCCACCCATCTTTTTTGCCATGTTATTTTAGGGCCTTAGGCTATTGTACCAATGACGATGCTTTCATTTTGTAGTAAAGGAAGTGAACATGAAACAACCGCGACCCATAAAACATGAGAACCACGACCCATATAACATGATAACTATGATTCATGACAACTATGACCCATGATGACCACGACCCATATAACATGACAACCACGACCCATGACAACTACGACCCTTGCCACATTACAACCACGAACCTTACCCCATTACAACCATGACCCGGGTATGGGTCGTGGTTGCCATGTTGTAAGGGTCGTGATTGTCATGAGGTAATTAGGTTATTGTACCAATGACAATCCTTTCATTTGGTAGTAAAGGTAGTCAACATGTAACAACCGCGACCTATATAACATGAAAACCACGACCCATATAACATGATAAATACGATCCATGACAACTACGACCCATGACAACCACGACCCATATAACATGACAACCATGACCCATATAACATAACAACCATGACCCATGAAAACTACGACCCTTACCGCATTACAACCATGACCCGTACTGCATTACAACCATGACCCGAGAATTTAACCATACATTGAGGCCCACATTGATGTATGTGTATAATCCATGCCGCCCATCCTTTTTGCCATGTCATTTTAGGGCTAGGGCCCAAATATCAGCCTGATTCAATACTCGTGTGAGCCACGTAATAGAAAATAATGGTAACAGTGGCACCCACTCATTTTGTTTAAAGTGGACATTGCCCAAGTCAGGACTTTTTGGGCCCACAGCGAGTTGGCCAACAATATGGATGGATTGGATTGCCCCATTGTGGGCCTTAAGCTATGGACCAATGTCTATCCTTTCATTTGATAGTAAAGGAAGTGAACATGTAACAACCGTGACCCATATCACATGAGAACCATGACTCATATAACATGATAACCACGACCCATGACAACCATGACCCACATATAACATGACAACCATGACTCATGACAACTACGACCTTTACCACATTACAATCACGACCCATGACAGCCATGACCCATAAAACATGACAACCACGACCCATGATAACTACGACTCATATAACATGATAACCACGACCCATGATAACTACGACTCATATAATATGATAACCACGACCCATATAACATGACAACTACAATCCATTTTTGGTAGTGTAAATGGATCAAAGGCTATAGATTGAAGCCATAGTACAATCCAATTGATCTTTGGATATGCTTCAATTTTGGGCTTAACCCCTTAAATTAGATGGAAAAAAGGATGGATGGTGTGGATAGGCCACATACATTCAAGGTGGGCCCAACCGAGTACTCAATCCAATTTCATCTCTCCAGCGCAACTTATGTTGGGAAAAAGCTTGCATGAGGGAAAGAAAAACGGGCACGGATTGCTACTAAAATATCCAGACTAGTTACTCAACCTGTGCGGATTGCTAGAAGTGGATGTCTTTTGCATGATGGGAGTCTTTTGCATTGAAAATTTTTCCATGATGGGAGTCTTTTGGGTTGAAATTTTTTCATGATGGGAGTCTAGATTAATGCAGAATGGAGAATACGCTCTGCGATTATCATTTTTTTAAATCCAAAATTACCCTTTGCGAGAGAGATTTTCTCCCTTGCGTTATACACATCCCAACTTTTAACATAAGGCACTTCTTTGAGCCCACCATGATGTATGTGTTTAATCCATTTTTAAAGATCATTTTAGGGCTTGATACCAAAAATGAGAGGAATATAAATCTCAGGTGGACCACACCACAGGAAAACATTAGTGATTGGATATCCACCATTAAAATTCTCCTAAGGGCCAATGTACTGTTTATTTGACATCCAATCTGTTGATTAGGTCATATAGACCTAGATGAATGGAAAAAACAAAGATCAGCTTGATCCAAAACTTTTATGGCCCCCAAAAAGTTTTTAATGGTCGACGTTCATTCAACACTATTTTCCTGTAATGTGGTCCACTTGAGATTGGGATATACCTCATTTCTGGTCTTATGCCATAAAGTGATTTAGAAATATAAATGGACAACATGGATGAAACACATACATCATGGTGGGGCCCACATAGGACCGACCACAACCATTAGTTGGTGACAGGGGAGTAGTCAATCTGCTTTCGCGGACGCGGATTGGACACTAACAGGTTGAATAGCGAGACTCACTACTGAAGTTATGTCACCAAGTTATGTGGCCCCATCATGATGTATGTTTTGTATCCACGCCGTCCATCCATTTGGAAATATAATTTTAGGTAAAAATCCAAAGAATGAGTCAAATCCAAAGCTCCAGTGGACCTCACCACAGAAAACGGTGAGGAGTGTGACACCCACCATTAAAAACTTAAATAGGCCAAAAAAGTTTTTGATCAAGCTGATATTTGTTTTTTTCCCTTCTTTCATGTCTATGTTAACCCGTGAACAGGTTGGATTTCAAATAAAAATCACGGTGAGCCTTAGGAAGCAGGGACGGCTCAACATTTTTGGGGGCCTTAGGCAAGTCATAAAAATGAGGCATTCAAAATTAAACCATAAATTTGCTTCTTGCCTTTTTAGATGCAAAATTACTAATTAAACTTTTGTTTTCAAGTTTACCCAATAAATCAGTTTCGATAGATAAAATTGCTAAACCATTCATAAGGTGAATCCTAGATGGATGAAAGGAAAACATAAATATCAGCTTATCCAAAATTTCTGCCGCCTGCAGAAAAGTTTTTAATGGTGAGCATTCAATATCCACTTTTTTTTTCTACGTTGTGGTCCACTTGAGCTTTGCTTCTACTTCATGTTTTTTCTAATATTCTAAAATGGGATAAAGAAACGGATCAACGGAATATATATAACACATATAATAATGTGGATCCCACAGAGCTCAGGGCTACAGGAATCCCTAAAGTGGTCTGCACGCAATCCACAATCCGCGTCTATTGTGAGAATAATGAATTTACAATTGTATAGTACTCCAGTAGTGTTATAGTTAATAAATAGGCACTCCTAGATTGTTTATATAGCATATTTTGACTCCATCCAAACCGTCTAAATTAGGTGATCCATTCTAGATAGGCTAAATTACAAAACATCCATTGATTTAACTACTCTATCTTCCAATTAGTGGGAATTTGTATGTTGAATTCAAATAATTTGTTTAGTGTACAAGAATCAACCAATTAGGAGATCCAGCCATTGTGTGTTTTTGTTTTTATTTTTCATGAACCATCTAAATTGGGACCCACTTTTATATCTGTTTAATTTAATTTAAAAATATTCAAAGGTTGCAATTTACCAATGTATGTGTATAGATTACCAAACGTTGTCAGAGTATTAAAAGCCTATTCATATAATATAGGGCCTTCATAATTAAGGGCCTTAGGCAATTGCCTCACCTGCCTACCCCTTAAAGCCGCGCCTGTAGGAAGGTTTCAATTGTAGGCATCAATCTCCCCACTATTTTTTGTCGTGGGGTCAACTACATATTTGGATCTGCCTCATTCTTTAACTTATGCTGTAAAATTAAATCTCCAAATAGATGAACAGTATAGATAAAGTACATACATAATAGTGGGCCCACATACATCATAGTGGGCCCATGGAACTTGATGACGTGGCTTTGGTAACGAATCTCGCTATTCAACCTGTCAGTAGCTAATCCGCGTCTAATACCTCACACCAATTATATACCTGCTGTATTGACATTAGCAAGTTCTGCGGGTCCCATCATGAGGTATGTGTTATATCTAAATCGTCCATCCATTTGGCGAGCTCATCCTAAGGTTTGAGATGAAAAATAAGACAGATCTAAAGATAAAGTGGACCACACTGCAAAAGGTCGCGGGGGATTGATTGTCTACCATTGAAACCCTTTTGGGGTCACAGAAGTTTTAGATCAACATGAAATTTGTTTTTCCCCTTCATATAGGTATTTGTGACCTTATGAACGGATTGGATGAAAAATAAACATTATGGTGGGCCCTACACATTTTTTAACGGTGAAAATCATTATCCCGCTGCTGTTTTTAATGTGGTCTACTTGAGCTTTGGATATGATTCATTTTTTGGGTAATACTCTAAAATAATCTCTAAAAATTGATGAATGGTTTGGATATGATAACATGACAACCACGACCCATACCACATGATAACTACCACCCATATAACATGATGACTACGATGCATATAACATGACAACCATAACCTATATAACATGACAACCCCGACCTATATAACATAACAACTACGACCCATGACAATCATGACACATATAACATGATAACCACGACCTATATAACATGACAACCTCGACCTTTGCTACATGACAACTACGATCTATTCGAAGGGTTGTGGTTCACATGCATAATGGATCATAGTTTTCATCCACAAAAGGTCATTGTTGACAACAATGATCCATAGTGCATGTGAATCACAACCCACTGTGGATGACAACCACGATCCATATAACATAACAACCATGACCCCATATAGCATGACAAGGGTCGTGGCTGTAATGTGGTAAGGGTTGTGGTTGTAATGTAGTAAAGGTTGTGGTTGTCAAGTTGATGTAATTAATAATTTGTTTATTTTTAAATAATAGGAGTCGAGGCCCACCATGGGGTGATCTATTCCATCCACCTTGTCGGCCAGCTCGCTGTGGGGCCAAAAAGTCTTGACTTGGGTAGTGTACACTTCTAACAAGCATCACGATGAGCTTGAAAAGTTTTTACAGTCACCATTATTTTCTATTTTCTGGCTCACGCGCGCACTGGATCAGGCTGATATTTGGGCCCTACTCCTAAAAGGACACGACAAAAAGGATGGACTGTAAGGCCCATATCCTAGACCGTACCATTCTGTAGGCTTCCATGGTTCTTCCGGTCGAATTCCGACAACCCTCGACCCGTGTCCGACGTTTGTCAGCGATCCTAAGCCGAGTCCTGCATACCAAAGTCGGCTCGACCCGAAACTTGTATCTTAGTGACCGTGTCGTCGCCGCGGTTCTAATGCCGCGACTCGCGCACCGATCTGATACCTAAGTCAGAAGATGTGGGCCTGCGTTTATTCCAAAGAAACGCCGCGCGTTGCGAATTCCGAGAGAATCTCTACAACCTATCTTATCAATCAATCAATCAATGTCAAGTACATATCCTATCATAAGTACAAGTCAAGTACAAGCAACCCATCCCTTCCCATTCCCAAAGTCAACTCTCTCTCTCTCTCTCTCTCTCTCTCTCACCCATCCCTTTCTTACAACCCCATCACTCCACCCATCACCTATCACCCATCATCCCATCCCTTTCACCCATCACTTCTCTCTCTCATTCCCTCTCTTCACTCCCAAGCAACAAAACATCCCACGTCCAAGCCTCCCCAAGCTCTCCCAAAAACAACAAGTATGGCCCACCCTCTCATCTCTCATCCCCACCATCAAAACTCCATAATCCACCATCAAAAGTTGAGCATAGGAGCCAAGGAGGCTAAGGGACCAAGAAGAAGGCTGATAGGTGGGTGATCCATTATTGATTTCGATTTCTAAGGTCCCACTTATTGTGGGACCCACTTGATATATACATTATATTTGGGAGGGCCAAATAGTGGCGAGGTCCCTCCCCTTCACGTGTCATCTTCTCTCTCTCTCTCTCTCTCTCTCTCTCTCTCTCTCTCCCCCTAGAATGAAGTGGGCCCCACCGAATTGTGTTAAATCTACTCCATCCATCAGACGATGTGGCCCACCGCATTTTAGGGAGATTCGCCGTCCACTGATGGGACCTTGGGAAATCCCACCCGCTGGATTGAAATATATATAATATATTTATATTATATTAATATATATATATATATATACATGCATGGTGGGCCACATCCATGTGGGACCCACCATGATGCCTGTGTTGTTTCCACACCATCCAGCGTCTATGGATGCTGGATGTGGCCCCACAGTGAACTGCGAACTGAGAGTGTGGTGTGTTGACGGCAACAACAAATATATATATATATATATATATATATATATATATAAATAGTAGCTTGATTTAACAAGCCTTGGGTGGACCACTCATGCAGGCCCCACCTTGATGTATGAATCCAATCCATGCTGTTCATCCTATTTCTCTGCCCATTTTAGACGTTGAGCCGAAATATGAGGCCAATCCGATTATCGAGCAGGCCATACCATAAGAAATAGTGGTTTTACCATTAAAATCCACCTTGATGTTTCTTCACACCAAAATACATCGAATATTAGGCTTATTTCGTCTGTCTTGAGTCATAGAGTTCGATGGTTGGATCGGATTCTCCTGATGCGGACCCCACCTAAGAAAACCATCAGAAAACAATATATATATATATATATATATATATATATATATATATAAAGCGAAGAAACAGACTGCTTCTTTCCATCCGAGGGACGGCGGAAGCGAAGGCCCTCTGCGTGATCGAAAAAAGATAGGGACCCACGGTCCCAGCCATAGGCCTCACCGTGGTGTGTGTAGAACATCAACACCGTGCATTGATGGCCCCCGTTCCAGTTGTGGGCCACCCCAAAAAGATTAGCTGTATGTGGAACTCAGGTGGCCCAAGTCACATGAAACAGTGAGGATGGAATGTCTGCCATTGGAACCTCTGGTTCCAGACGTCCTGGATCAATATAAAATTTTATTTATTTATTTCTTTTTTCATTATTGTTATATGGGTCTGTGTGACCATACTAACAGATGGGTGGAAAATAAACATTATGGTGGGCCCCACGTGGGACCCACTGATGTATGTACTCCACACATTCCATCAGTGTGGCCCCCACCTTGAGGTATGCGCTTTATCTATGTCGTCCATCTATATGGGGCTGCTGATACATGTGTTGCATCCAAACCGTCCAACCATTTTAAAAGAAAATTTTAAGGCTTTAGACTAAAAATAAGGCAGATCTAATATCAAGTGGACCACCCTACAGAAAACAGTGGTGTTGAACGCCCGCCCTTGAAATCCATTTGGGTTATAGAAGTTTGATTCAATACAATAATTGTTTTCCTTCCCTGTTCAGATCCTAGTGACCTTATGAACAGTATGGATGGAAAATAAATACTATGGTCGGCCCACTAGAAATTTAATTGTGGAAATCATTACCACCACTGCCATTTGTGGTATGGTCCAGATGATCCTTTGAATATGATTCATTCTTTGATCCTTAGCAATGGATGCATGGTGTATTCGACTCGGCCCATTTGATTCGGCCCATTGAATCGGCCCATTTGAATCGGCCCATTTGATTCGGCCCATTTAATCAGCCCATTTGATTTATACGAGGCCCAATGAGATGTATGTGAGGCCTTTGTGTGGGCCGACTATGATGTATATGAAGCCCATTGCGATGTAAGATCCCACCATGATGCATGTAATGATGTTTTGGCGGTCGTGCCTTGGGAGCAATGTTGGTTTGACATCCACATTGTAAGAGCAATGACAATTAAATGTCCGCATTGTAACTCTCCCTAGGGCCCATTGATAGGCCCATACTTGTAGTATGTAGGCCATCTAGGCTCATCTTCGTTATGAACAGAGTGCATCACCATATAACATGTTTAGTATAGCTCCGTGCTCATATGCATCACATGTATGCTTGATATGAGGAGTGACTGATTATAGCATATGCCTTTAGGCAGATTGTTTATGGGCTCCCTGATAGATGGAGTTGCTCTTCATGAGCGCGCGGTATGCGCAGAATTGTTGTATGTCTGGTAAGGTGATTCATGCACTTGTATTTATGTGATTGTGATTACTGTATGCCCTTACGACATCAGGGCCATAGCCTCCATAGACACATCGTGGATGGCCGAATTGGATACCAGAAATACTGTTTCTAGCATCGGGGGGTCATAGATGTCCCTGGGTGAAAATTCCTAAACCCGATAGTACTAGAGGATGACTTTAATGTCAAGACCGAGTGGATACATGAGCGCACGAGGGCCGTTTACCAATAGGTCGCATCTCCCACTATGTCGTGGTCTGTTGGAAAGGGGTGTGACCTTACCCGCCTGAGTGAGGGGGCAATTTCTAGGTTGAGTTTGACCAGATTGAGGAATCGGTCCGCTATCGACGAGCCGGGCCCGATATTGTCAAACAGATAGTGAGGTCTCTTCTACTCACCAAGTTGTGCATTCGGATAGTGACGGCAAGCTGGCGTTGAGTGTACTAGATCTCGATGATTATCCAAAATGAGAATTGTGCTGATATTTGATGAGTTGTATTGATATGTGGATTTGGATGAGGATTGATATGCTTTATTTGCATCTTACATCGCATAGTCTTGATATGGCCGATATCATTCATATCTTGCACTACATAGCCTTGGTACGGCTGATTTGCATTCATGTACCCATCAACATGATTCCGCATTACTCTGGCATTGCATTCTGAGCACGTTCATACCATGAACACACTTACACCACCCTCTAAGCTTTCTATAAGCTTATGCAAGATTGATGAGTGCAGGTGATGCCAAGACGCAGCCATATATAGCCTTGCCGCAGTTGGAGTGTGCAGTCGAGCTTCTGGAGTTTTTGTTATTTTTATTACCTTGTATTTTCCTTTCATACGCATTGTACTCAAAGTTTTTAATCATTGTGGATTTTGTGATGGTGCTCTTGTGGTTATTGTTCCTGGGTTATGCTTATGGTTATGCTCATTACGAGTCAAATCATATTAGAAATCTCTTTGTAGAATCCCAGGATCAGAACCTGGTGTATGAGTGCCGAGAATGGAGTATTACGGAGGTTGTCAGTGCCAGATTCCGCGATCGGGAATTTTGTGAGCCCGGTTTTCAAGTTCTGGGTGTGACATGGACGGCATGGATTATACACATACATCAACGTGGGCCCATATGGGTTGTTGCTTGTAAGGGTCGTAATTGATCTTGTTATATGGGTTGTGGTTGTCATGTTGCATAAATCGTGATCCCTAAAATGAGAGGGATATAAATCTAAGGTGGACGACAACACGGAAAAATAGTAGTGATTGGATATCCACCATTAATCTACGCTCATTCAACACTGTTTCTTGTAATGTGGTCCACTTGAGATTGGGATATACCTCATTTTTGGTTTCATACCATAAAATGATCTATAAAAATATATGGACGGCATGGATGAAACACATACGTAGTGGTGGGGCCCATTGACCATCGAGCACTAGCCATTGGCTGGTGGCAGGGGGAGTAGCCAATTCGTCACTTTCTCAAGTGGTGAAACAGAAGGTAGCTTCTTATTCACTCCAGGACTGTACGACTTCTGAACCAAAGATGGGGCCATTTTCGTCCCAAACAATATCTAGAAGTTGTCAGAAGGCTACTCTTGGAATATCTAGAACGTAGTACCTCCCGAGGTAACTTGACCAAACTTTAAGGTCCGTAAGGTTAAATTAATTTTCAAATAATAACAGTCTCCATCCAAAGCTACCCTGGCATGACTACTACCTTACCTGTCGCTAACTTAATACCGCGTGGGGAGAACTTCTAAGATCCACCGTGCACCATGGATCCTGAAAGTCAGTCAATTCCAAGACTTATTTGGGCCACACGATAGAGAACCGGGAAAAATCATGACTAAATATCCTAAATGCATATGATGTGGCTTACATGAGTCTTCTAATTACCTTAGGTCCAGTGAGTCCATTCATCCTTGTGTGGACCGTTAGATGATTGGATTGCAGGCCAACTGTAGCTCCATTTGTAATAGGACCACAATCCTATGCAACACTTGTTTTACACAAACCCTAACCCAAGCTTTATTGGTCCATCGTACTAAGATCTGAAGCCAAAAAGGTTCGTGTCCACAACTCAAGTGAGCCCTACCACAAGAAAAAATGGAGATGGGACACTAACCATAGGTTGATATGTGGGGACACCTTGGTGTGTGTCTTTCATCAAACCATTTCATCAAGCAAAAAATAACACAAGAACTTCAGAGGTGAGGCAAATATTTTCATTGTTCCAATTAGCGTGGCCATCTTTGTTTCTTTATTGATATGATCTTTTATATTTACAGGAAACATAAAGGTTCTTGGCTGATGGACAGTATGGATTTTACATATATAACAGGGTGGACCCCACATGTTGGTTTGCATGTATACTTGGTTGGCATGAATTCCACGAGAGAGCTTCGATGTAAGGGTTTGCTGATGGAACCGGCATAGTGGGGCGCCGTTTCGCTAGGGACGCTACTGCTAGCCAGGTGGCTGGTGGCTAGTGGTCAGTACTCTATGGGCCCCACCATAATGTATGTGTTTTATCTATACCGTCCATCCATTTTTCGTGGTCATTTTAGTAGAGGAGGATCTAAATCTCAGGTGAACCACACTACAGGAAAACAATAGTGATTGAATATCCACCATTAAAAATCTCCCAGGGTCCACTATAATGTTAATTTGACATTCAACATGTTAATTAGGACATTCAGATCTGGATGAAGGGAAAAAACAAATCTCAGCTTGATTTAAAACTCTTGGGGCTCCCTAGAACTTTTTAATGGTAGGTGGTCACTCAACAATATTTCCTGTGTGATATGGTCCACTTGAGATTTGGATCTGCCTAATTTTTTGTCGCATTCTATAAAATGAGTTGGAAAAATTGAGGGAACACGTGAATGAAACATATACATCATTAGTAGGGCCTACAAAGCACCTACCGCTAGCCATTGACTTGGTGGCAGGGTCACTAGCCAAATCTGCGTCCCAATCAATGAGGCAAAAGAAACTTTGAGTTGGATAAGTCACTGGCATGGTAATATTTGCTTGGTCCAGCTCAGGTGTAACTTTGGTCTGAAACAAATATTTCATAAATTTACTTGTAAATATTCTTTAACAGCGGTAGGTAGTCCAATCAAATCTTGCCACATCAGGGATTCAATATCGCAAGACTTAATTAGGCCATGTGCCACGAGGAAAGGCATGTTTGAAGACCGACGTTGCCACCAATGGTTGAGACCAATCAAATCTCACCACTTAACAATCCTCGTCCCCTAAGCGCTCACCAAACTCTTTGACTCCCTGGCCTCCCTTAGCAGGTCTTTTCTATGATGTGGATTGCCTATGGCCCAAGGTACCTGGATTCTAACCTTGGGTGAGGCTCACCATGATATCTCTAGAAACCCATCACATAGGTCTGTTGTTCTAGATCATGTGAGGACATGAGCTTAAAAAATAAAATAGATATAAAGCTCAAGTGGGCCACACCACAAAAAATAATGGGGATTGAATATGTACCATTGAAATATTTATAAGGGCACAAAAGTTTTGGATCAGTCTAATATTTTTGTGTTTACAGTTCATCCCAGTAGACATTTCCCTCCCACCTTATTTTTGGGTTCATGAGCTAGCAAAAAAGATGGATCCGTAAATTTCTCACAAACATTATTGTAACCGTACGTTAATTCATCTTTGCCCTATTTCATCAAATGTTAATTGTTTTTGTATTCCATACAAGAGGCACATTTGTAGGATGATCACAACGGTTGATATCTTTGATCTGATCATAGATGGGCCACAAGTGAAATCTAAATGACCTTAATCATTTGATCAATGGAAGTTTCACTTATTGAGTACTGAGCCACGTCTATTTCTATTTTTCACTTATTGGTATGACTTGGTAGCATTTGATTGGATTGCAGGCTGTGTGCAGAGATGTGCCAGGTGACGTACTCACTTACAACTTTCAAACATACTTTGGGTAGGCCTCATCTTTGACAATGATGACCTACCAATGGTAGGATTTAATTGGATTAAAGACCGTTATTAGAGATGGGACTCGGCACGTGATTGACCCAATAACCTACAAACACGCTTTGTATGGGTTCATCTCTGAAAATAGCCTGATGTTCAATCAAATTCTGCCAAGTAGGCACATGCAAGATAATATCAATCTCCATCTATGATGATAGATGACCCCTTGTCACCACGTGAGAAGAACTTCCATAAGATCCACCATGCACCATGAATCCTAAAAATCAGTCAATTCCAAGACTTATTTCACAAGATACGGAATCGGGCAAAATCATGACTAAAAACCCTAAATTCATATTGTGTGGCCCGCATGAGTCCTCTAATTACCTTAGTTTTGGGAGTCTAATCATCCTGGTGTGGAGCATCAGGTGATTGGATTGCAGCCAAACCATAACTCCTTTGATAATAGGGCCATAATCCTATACAATACTTGTTTTATACAAACCAAAAAACACCCAAGCTCTATTGGCCCACCATGCTATCTGTGTCATATCCACCATCTCCATCAGGTGCACTTCTTAATGCTGGATCTGACGTAGGGATGAACATGATGAGGTCGATCACTGTCTTCCTCAAGGATAACTACTCCGCATCCACGGAGCTTCTTTGGACTCCTCACAAAGACTTCTCGAATCCACGAGAAAAAAAAAAAACAAGGAAAATAGAAACAAATTCTGTAAAATTTATAATTTGATTGATGAATGAAATAAACCAGTTCACAACCCTTTAAATAGGGATATTAAGCCATGGGAGAAGTTTTGGAATTAAACTATAATTAAAACTCCTAAAAATCGTGATTTTTTTTTTTTAACTTACTATTTATAGACGTCCACCAGTGTGCATGATTTTCGGCCGAAAATAGTGAGTGTCCTATTTGGCCCAACCATTATGTTCTCCTAATTATTCTAAGCATTTTTTATATTTTGCGTAACTCCTAAATCCCAACGGATGAGAGTTATGCTGAAACTAAAACTTACTAAAAATAGTAAAAATGAAAATAAAATGGGATTTCAACTATCAGATATTTCGCAAATTTGGCGTGGGTAACCCACCATAGCTGGGTTGAGTGGCTGAAGTAGCTCGTCCTACCCCAAAATCATATATATATATATATCATATATATATATATATATATATATATATATATATATATATATGGTATGTCCGATAGCTCGTTTCGGTTTGTGAGATACGCACTACAAGAAATCCCACTTTTACTGACAAAAATTTTCGTCGCTAAAAGCCATATTTTCGTAGGTAAAAAGTTTTACCGACGAAAATTTTCGTCGGTAAAAGACAGACGGTAAAGGATTTTATCGACAAAAAAAAAAAAATTGCCGGCAAAGGTAAGACTTTTACTGATGAATTTTTTCGTCGGCAAAAAATACGTAAAAAACTTTTATTGACGATTTTTTTCGTAGGTAAAAATATTTACAAAACAACTTTTACCGACAAATTTTTTCGTTGGCAAAAAATACGTAAAAAACTTTTACTGACGATTTTTTTCGTAGGTAAAAATATTTACAAAACTTTTACCGACGAATTTTTTGGTCGGTAAAAATTAAGTAAAAAACTTTTACCGACGAATTGTTTTGTAGGTAAAATATTTACAAAACTTTTACAAACGAATTTTTTCGTCGGTAAAAAATAAGTAAAAAACTTTTACCGACGATTTTTTTTCATAGGTAAAAATATTTACAAAACATTTACCGACGAATTTGGTTGTTGGTAAAAAATAAATTAAAAACTTTTACCGACGAAGTTTTTTCGTAGGAAAAAATATTTAAAAAACTTTTACCGAAGAATATTTTCGTCGGTAAAAAATAAGTGAAAAACTTTTACCGACGATCGTTTTCGTAGGTAAAAATATTTTAAAAAGTTATACCGACGAATTTTTCCGTCGATAAAAAATAAGTAAAAAACTTTTACCTACGAAAATTTTCATAGGTAAAAATATTTCACCATACTTTTACCTACGAAAATCTTCGTAGGTAAAAATTTTTACAAAACATCTACCTACGAAAATTTTCGTAGGTAAAAGTTTCTTCTTTTTTTTTTTTACTATTCTAGCCCAAAATTCCTGATATACACCTGTTACAATATATTTCATCATATTTTTCCTGATATACACCTGTTATATAATATATTTCATCATATTCATATTCACATCCATCTAAACCCAAACTAGTAAATCCATCCAAACATAAACTACATTCATCTAAACACAAACAATCTTATCCACATCACATTCATTCACGCATAAATGCATATAAGTTTAACATCATAAATAAAAATACAAAAAATCACAAAGATAAAGGTGGAGGTGGTGGGGCATCGGTGGGTAAGCGTGCAATGAGAGCCTGAAACATCTCCGTCATCCGTCGCTCATGCTCCACCCGCATCTCCTCCATCCTCATCTCCTGCTCCTCCATATGTCTCGCCTGCTCCTCCATCATCCTCTCCTGCTCCTCCATCTGCCTCGTCAGCTCCTCTATCCTCCTCTCCTGCTCCTCCCTCTGCCTCGCCATCTCTTTCATCCTCCTCTCCTACTCCTCCCTCTATCTCTCCAGTTGCTCATTCTGCTTCTCCAGCTACTCTCTGATATCATGGACGACGACCCGTAGTTGTTGAACCTCTCTCTCTGCGATATCAGCTCGGTGTAGAGCGCTGTCGCCAACGACGATGGATCTGCTGGAGGCAGCTCTAGCGGGTGCCATGAGCTTAGCACCATGGCCAAGCCCACGCACATATCCAGAACGGGTGCCAAGCACCTGACTCAGAATCTCTAACTCACTCTGCTGAGTACCATCGGGAGTGGGCTGACTACGTAAGGTGTTCATCGCCGCCTGTAATGAAAACATATGAATTTTTATAACAAATGACATTATTGTAATTCAATGCAATTAAATTTTACAATGTAAGAATTTTTACTCAATTCTCGCTGGCTGTAGGATGTACCCAAGATCCCGTCGCCTGCCGACAATGAGTCCCTCTATAGAGGTCTACTGGTCTGGGCTCCTGGCCAGTGACGGAATCTTGCTGCACAATCGAAAGGACAATAGAGTTAATATAAATGCATGGAAAGATATATCAACTTATTAATTATCAGTAATTTCTTACCATGTCGTGATGAAGTCGTACAAATGACTTTGAACCAGCTACGTGGTTCACTTCTAACTTTCTCCTGTTATCAGAATTTATTTTGCTCCTTTTCTGAACACATTATTCATAATACATTGTTATTAATTGCGAATTTAATTGTTACCTTAAGATATCGTAAATATGTAAATATTACTTGAAAATACTCAGACGAAAGTCTCTCACAAAGTATCCGCCAGTTGTCATGGGTCACGTGCGGTGGTGCGGACTGTACGCCTTCCTCGTGGCTCACGCACCACTTGTACCGCTTGTGTAAGTCACTGCGATACTCTTGAACCGCTCCTTGACCATGTCATCGATGGCATGAGAAATGTGTGGAACACTCGAATCCAAATTAAGTTTATCCTGCAGTTTCATAAATAATAGATTAAGACAATAAACTTATTAAGAAAATAACTTAACCATAAATGAATTTTTATAAAATAAATTTTAATTTACTAAAATTTACCTGAAGGCGCTGACAGATGAGCTGCCGCACATCGTCTCTCACGTCGGCCCAACGGGGGGTGGTGGGGGATCAGAGATCAGCATAAGACACCGACTTCCGACGTAAACAACCTGGCATTGTTCCCGTAATAATATATATATATATATATATATATATATATATATATATATATATATATATATTAAAAAACCTCCAAATTTGGTACCAAAATCATTAAAGTCAAAATACGTCTAGACGTATCTATTTACTTTCGAAATTTATAATATGACTGATGAGTTCATTATAATTTAAGATTCATGTATGTTGTGCATATCTAGACTAATTAAGTGTTGGTGAATGGCAGTCAGCCACTTGATTTGATCAAGTGGGCTTACCCATGGGATTACAAAGGTCACTGATCCTATGTAATGGACAAGATCAGAATGAATTAAATTAGAGTTAGCGTGTGGACCCAAAATCTGAAATTTTTGATCAATCAATCAGAAGTGGGCCCACAATATTATTAATTAATGCAAAATCAGGAACTTATTATGAATATAAATTGTTTAGGAAATACAGTGTCGTGGATTGTCATGTTGTTCGAATGGAATCCATCTCACCCAACCATACAGGTGAGTAAATTGGTGTTATTCATGTTATTATTTACCTTCTATGCAACTGTGTATTATTGCATAATATACATTTCTTGTTGTCACATTAAATAATATGTTGAGGTGGTTGAATCATAGCATGTTATGTGCACAATCCTATGTCAATCGTTCTTAGGGACCACATTATTCCCGACGGTTTTAGTTCGTCGGTAAAAATCAAGGCAAAAATTTTCCAAGTTAAAACAGTACACTTTTACCGGCGAATATTTTCGTTGGCAAAAGTGATTTTGTGTTTTTTACCGATGAAATTTTTGTTGGTAAAATTCTTACTGCAAAAATTTTTTAAATACCGTAAAAATTTTCTATCTTAAATATTGAAATAGTTTAATATTCGTCGGTAAAAATATTATTCCCGACGGTTTAAGTTCGTTGGTAAAACTCGGGGCGAAATTTTCAAAGTGAAAACCAGAACACTTTTACCGACGAAAATTTTCGTCGGTAAAAACATTATTCCCAACCGTTTTAGTTCGTCGGTAAAATTCAGGGAGAATTTTGGAAGTAAAAGCCAAAACACTTTTACCGACGAAACTTTTCGTCCGTAAAAGCATTATTCCCAACGGTTTTAGTTCGTCGGTAAAAATCAGGGCAAAATTTTTCTAAGTAAAAAAGAGGACACTTTCATCGACGAATATTTTCATCGGTAAAAGTGTTTTTACCAACAATATTTTTCATCGGTAAAACTCTTACCGTGAAAATTTTCGAATATCGCGAAAATTCTCTTAAAAATTAAAATAGTTTTACTGACGAATATTTTCGTCGGTAAAAATATTATTCCCAAATGCACTTTTACCGACAAAATTATTCACATTATTCCCAATGGTTTTAGTTCGTCGGTAAAATTCAGGGTGAAATTTTTGGAAGTGATAACCAGAACACTTTTACCGACAAATATTTTTGTCGGTCAAAATATTATTCCCGACGGTTTTAGTTCGTCGGCAAAACTTAGGGCGAAATTTTCGAAGTTAAAACCAGAACACTTTTACCGGCGAAAATTTTCGTAGTGAAAACCAGAACACTTTTACGTACAAAAATTTTTGTCGGTAAAAATATTATTCCCAACGGTTTTAGTTTGTCGGTAAAAATCGAGGCGAAAATTTTCCTAGTAAAAAGAGCACTTCTACCGATGAAAATTTTCGTCGGTAAAAATGATTGTGTTTTTTACCGACGAAATTTTTCGTTGGTAAAACTCTTACCGCGAAATTTTCCGAATACTGCAAAATTTTTCTATCGTAAAAATTAAAATATTTTTACCGACGAATATTTTCGTTGGTAAAAATATTATTCCCGACGACACTTTTACTGACGAAAATATTCATCACTAAAAACATTATTCTCGGCGGTTTTAGTTCGTCGGTAAAACTCAGGGCGAAAATTTTGGAAGTGAAAACTAGAACACTTTTATCGACAATATTTTTGTCAGTAAAAATATTATTCCAGACAGTTTTAGTTTGTCGGTAAAACTCGGCAAAATTTTTGAAGTGAAAATTAGAACACTTACCGACGAAAATTTTCGAAGTGAAAACCAGAACACTTTAATGGACGAAAATTTCCGTTGGTAAAAACATTATTACCCACGGTTTTAGTTCGTCTGCAAAAATCAGGGCAAAATTTTTCCGAATAAAAAGAGCACTTTTACCGGCAAAAATTTTCGTCGGTAAAAATGATTGTGTTTTTTACCGACGAAATTTTTCATCAGTAAAACTCTTACTGCGAAAATTTTATCTTAAAAATTAAAATAGCTTAATATTATTCCCGACGACACTTTTACCGACGAAAATATTCGTTGGTAAAAACATTATTCCCGGTGAAGGGTAAAATAGAACACTTTTACCAACGAATATTTTCGTCTGTAAAAACATTATTCCCGACGGTTTAAGTTCGTCGGTAAAAATCAATGTGAAATTTTTCGAGGTAAAAAGATTCGTTAGTAAAAATGATTTTGTGTTTTTTACCAACGAAATTTTTCGTCAATAAAACTCTTATCGTGAAATTTTCCGAATACCGTGATAACATTATATCTTAAAAATTAAAATAGTTTTACCGATGAAAATTTTCGTCGGTAAAAATAGTATTACCGACGAAAAAAAAAAGTGCAGTTTTATCGATGAAAAATAATTTCGTCGGTAAAAACGTACTTTTACCGACGAAAATCTTTTCGTCGGCAATAATTTTGTCGGTAAAAACGTTGTTTCTTGTAGTGACGTCCGTTTTGATTTCAGACGGTCCGGATCACTTCCGCTTTTGATCGGGCCTTTTCTGATCCATCTTGGCTTTGAAATGTCCGCGACCCGCTCTGCATCAAGATTTAAAGCAAAAAGACCGGCCATATCTACAAGTCAGGCAGGCCCCACCACAAGAAACAATGAGGATGCGACACTAACCATAGGTTTATATGCGGGGACACCTTGGTGTGTATCTTTCATCACACCTATTCATCAATCAAAAAAATAACACGATTAACTTTGAGAGGTTTCAGGCATAAATTTACATGGTTCCAATCATCATTCACATTGTTCCAATAATCATGGCCATGTTTATTTCTTAATGATTGAGAGTTGTATAGAGGGAGTATAAGTTTTTACAAGTTACTCTCTTTCCTGTGTACAATTTTTTTTTGGGCCCGAGCATCAACCATCACACTCTGCCAGAGTATCACACAAGTCTTATTTCCTTCTAGAAGATTCTGAAGCTGGCATGAAGGTTCTTCAATCTTGAATTTCTAACCGTTGAAATAAAATGGACAGCCCCGTATGTATACATACATGGTGGAAGTCTTCTAAAAGGTTCTAGAAATTTTTGTACAGCTATGATTAGGTGTGAAAAATTGGACCTTTTAGACCATCGTACAGCTATCATTAAGTGTGAAAATTCGGACCTTGTAGACCATCGTATCAACCCTGGAGGTTGAGAAAATGTACATTGGTACAGGTGGGCCCCATGGTTTATTGAGGCAGGCTGTTGATCTGATGGGCCCCACAAGATGAAATAGATTCAAAGATTCTACAGATGGGCAGTTGCGGAAAGAAAAAATAAAACCGTCTACTTTCAACGGGAAGCGGATTGCAGTTGGCCCAGGGCACAGGGATATACATGTGCCCGGGGCTGTGGGGCCCACAGAAATGTCCATGAAAAATCCACTGCATACATCTGTTTTGAAAGACCACAATGGGACAGGATTATAAAACTCAGGTGGGCCATACCAACGAAACAGTGGGAACAGAAATGTCCACCGTTGAAACCTTCCTGGAGCTGACTATGATGTTTACATGCCATCCAAACCGTTAATAGGAGTATTACTACTCAGATAAACTGTACTATAAAATATCATCATGATACAAAACTTCCATCAACCCAGGCATTCAATCCCCACTGTTTCGTGTGGTATGGCCCACATGAATTTTAAATCTGTCTGATTTTTGAATCTTTCTAGACAGATGGACGGAGTGGATTTTTCATGGACATCTCTGTGGGCCCCACACAGCCCTGGGCACACGAATATCTCTGTGCCCGGGGTCACAGGCAATGCGTTTCCCTTTCAACGTCCATAAACAAGGGAAGTTATGATAGATGAACTGTAGAGTTGGAATGTGGTAGAGACATCTCTCTACACTACAATTGGCAGGTTGATGCATCAATCAGAACCGTCCATGAGGTGGTAAATGATATGTATGGAAAATGCTTTTAAATATTCATAGATCGGATGGTCTAGTTATAAGATTGGTCGCATTCATAGGGACGGTACGATTCCAGATCTCCCATGAAATGGACAGAGAAGATCCCTGTGGCTGAGAAAAATGCTCATACTCTGGCAGTGTGATGGATGATAGATGGTAGGCACTTAAAAATTATTTAGAAATTGCTTACTTAGAATACAAGTCATTAAAATCAAACTGTCCAAAATCACGTTGATTTAAAAACAAAAAGATAAAAGAAAAAGAACCCCTTTTCAACAAACGTAGGATTCTTCTACCTATCTTTTTGAGATTTTGTCTCGGGAAGTAGGGCCTGTTTGGGAGCGTGGATTCGGAACCCATGGATTCGGATCCCCCTGGAATTGCAACCCTCCATGTGTGTTTGGCACATTGGAGTGTGAATATCAACTTTAATCCAAAAGCACCTATCCATAGTATATTTACCGGAGTTTGAATTTAATTACTAAATCAACTTTAATATCTCTAATTAGTGAGATATGTAATTTTTGACACAATGGTTGTGATAAGCCCACAGAAATATATGCCTTAGCCAAAAATGATGAAATTCCAAGTCTAGGATGTGCCAAAAGCACAAGATCATGTCTGAGTGACTAACCAACGATTTTTAATCATTGATTTACATGGACAATGTTTGGACGGTGCTAATCATCATTAGTGAGTCATGTGCCTAATAGAATGATAGTGTATGGTGACACATGTTACACCTGCAACTATTGAAATGATTTTAGGTGTAATCTAATGTCTCACCCCCCTCAAAGGGGGATTGGAAACCCCCTTGATTTGGAACCCCATATGCTTTATGCTGCCAAACAACCAAGGGATTTGAAACCCCCTCTAATCCCCTCCAATCCACGTGCCAAAGGTCCGGACCGTAGGCATGCCACTGAAATCTAAGTAAGAGGGCCAAAATCAGACTGGTTTAACAATCCTGACCTTTGATTTGTGAACACTTTCTTATTAAAATAAAACCACTGGATATCTTTCATTTTCAGCCATCCAATAAATGTCCATCAATCAATAGTCAAGCTAATAATCACTTTTTTTTTGGGAGGTTTGCTTGCATCTATCCTAACTTATACCATGTGAAACATAGGGACTTCTCCCTTTGAATTTGCATTGTCTTCTAATAATCGTTGTTGTTCACCGGAATGTTGGGCTTTTTTTTTTGCTTTGAAAATGGACGATGATCATAACCTTTCCGTGATCAAAGGGTTAAAATATTCATTCTAGTAAACTTTTTGGCATCTCCGTTCATAATGGATTCCTAATTACATAGAGGGTTTGGTTCATTTAAAAAAAAGAAGAAGAAACAATTCTAATGAATAAAGTCCCAATTATATAGTGGTACCTTAGCATTGTATTAGATAATAAATCTCTCTCTCTCTCTCTCTCTATTTATTTTTTATTTTAATGTTAAAAATAACGAAACAGAAAATATTCAAATTATATAAATTTAAAGAAAATAAAATAGTACATCTGTTTAGATGATTGCAAAAGCAGTACTCACATTTGATATAGAAATGATTTTCTTATTAGGCAATAACTCATGAGCCACTATCAACTCATAATTAAATCTTGACCATTGATCATTTAAATAAAGATTCCATATGCTAGATTAATAAACTTTGATTAGTTAACAGAAAATTGCTTGAGTTCGACACTATGAAGGCATTGTCATTCTCCCTTTAGGCCCCATCACAATGTCAACACTATTGTACCTGTGGTGCCCACCATGATGTGTCCATGAAATCCATTCCATTCATCAGGTGCACCACCTTAATTTCACCTTAGAGCCTAAAAATCAGGCCAATCAGGCATTTCAGTGGCCTACCCCAAAGGGAAGTGTAAAATCACATTTAAAATATTTCAAATCACTTTGTGTGGCCCACCTGGATTTTGAAAAGGTGTGATGTTTGCTATGACCATTTGTCCTGGTCAGATGTGTTGAGATGAATAGATTGAATGTCATATGCGCAACCGGGTGAGCCCCACAAACAGTGGAGAAGGTTTTATTGGCAGGGTGGCCCTTCAAACTGTTTCATGGTATGGCCCACCCGTGTTTCTGATTGGGTTGATTTTCGGCCCCATGGTCTAAAATCGAAGGCTGTACCTATACATGGGTTGGATTTGATGTAACCATTATGGTGGGGTCCACAGAAGTGGACACTCTGAAATGATGTGAACGATGTTCATTTATCTATTGATTCTATCATTACCATCCGTTACAAAGTACAAGTACTTGATGGACCATCAGCTATCCTTTAGAGAATATTGAATGGGCTGATGTAATTGAGCCCTGTTAGATCTCTAACATGGCTCCATGGCTAGTGTTGAAGTGCATCATGTTGCGCAGCACGCCAACAACGCAGTGAGCCTAGATCCAATCTCAGGCCTCACCCACAAACGATAAACAAAAAGAAATATAAACTAGAAATAGATCAAAACAATCCAAACAAACCACCAGACAAGATATAAGTGGAAAAACTCCAAACTAGGGTAAAAAATCACGGATGCAAACTTCCACTATGAAGAACGAAGATTACAAGGTAATATACTAACCTCTCCCTTGGAGATACAGAGAAAACCCTTTTTTCCACACCTTAGAATAACTCCCCAATATTCACCTTAACCCTAAAATAGCCCTAGGGACCCTAATTTATAGTTTTGGCAACTTCCCTTTCGCATCCCAGTTGCGAAAGGACTTGGGACACGAAATCCGCGAAACTCCTTTCCACATCCCAGTTGTGAAAGGACTTGTGACACGAAATCCATGAAACTCCTTTCTGTATCCCAGTTGCGAAAGGACTTGCGACATGAAATCCGTGCAACCTCGACTGGTAGTGGGCGGCCCCAGATGTGGCTTCACTTCTCAACAATATCCCACTTGAAGACACATTGCTATAAACATTTGTCTTTTTCATCCGGAGTGTACCACCTCCCCGTCTTCAAGCCTGAAGACCAATCAAAGCTGAACAGAGCTTCAGCTTCTCTCGTGTGACCGCCATGGTCAACATATCCGCAGGATTCTCACTTGTATGAATCTTCTCCAGAGCAATCGATCCATCTTCCAGTAACGAACGTATGAAGTGATATCTGATGGCAATATGCTTGGTCCTTGAATGAAAGGCTAAATTCTTAGCCAAGTGTATTGCACTCTGACTGTCGCTGTACAATTTGTAATCTGCTTGCTTCTTATCCAACTCTTCCATGAAACCTTGCATCCACACCATCTCCTTGCATGCTTCTGTAGCCGCAACAAATTCTGCTTCTATCGTACTGATAGATACTATCTTCTGTAACTGAGAGACCTAAGTGACTGCAACACTACCCAAAGTGAAGACATAACCTATAGTGCTTCTCCTGCTGTCAAAATCTCCTGCCAAATCTGAATACACGTAGCCTTGTAGCTTGATTTCCGATCCACCATAGCACAACCCTACATCCTTAGTACCTACCAAATATCTAAGGATCCACTTCACAGCTTCCCAATGTTCCTTCCCGGGGTTGTTCATGAACCTGCTAACAACTCTTACTGCTTGAGCAATGTCTGGCCTCGTGCTCACCATAGCATACATGAGACTCCCAATAGTTGACGCGTATGGGACTTTAGCCATGTAGTCTCGTTCCTCCTGCGTATTTGCCCCTTACTCCTTAGATAGCTTGAAGTGGTTGACTAATGGAGTGTTAACCGACTTAACACCTCCTATATTGAATTGGTCAAGTACCTTGGCTATGTACTCTGCCTGTGATAAAACTAGTTCTTGTTTTCCCTGTCACGCTTTATCCTCATGCTTAGGATTTGTTTTGCAGCTCCTAAATCCTTCATGGCAAATTCTCTAGACGGTTATCTTTTGAGATCTGAGATGTCCTTCATGCTTGAACCGGCCATAAGCATATCATCAACGTACAAAAGAAGAATGATATATGACGTATTAAACTTCTTCAAGTAACAACAGTGGTCTGCATGACATCTCCTAAAGTCGTTTTCCGATACGAAACTGTTGAACTTCTTGTACCACTACCTCGGGGCCTGCTTCAGGCCATATAAACTCTTCTTCAGTCTGCACACCTTGTTCTCCTTTCCTGGTGTCATGTATCCTGTTGGCTGATGCATATATATCTCTTCTTCAAGGTCCCCATGAAGAAAGGTTGTCTTAACATCTAGCTGCTCTAGATGTAAGTCCTCTGTAGCCACTATACTCAAGACCATGCGAATCGTAGACATTTTCACCATAAGTGAAAATATTTCAGTGAAATCGATACCTGCCTTTTGTTGAAACCCTTTCACAACTAGTCTAGCCTTGTACCGTTTCAAACCATCGTGCTCTTCCTTCAATCTGTAAACCCACTTGTTATAAAGAGCTTTCTTACCCTTAGGTAGAGTGACTAGATTCCATGTACGATTAGACTCAAGAGAGTTCATCTCCTCATCCATGACTTGCTCCCACTTAACCCGTGTATCTGACTGTAATGCCTCTTCAAAACACTCTGGCTCACCATTATCTGTCAGCAGTAGATAATATAAGGAGGGTGAATATCGGACCGTGAGTCTCCTCTCCCAAGTAGACCTCCTCACAACTGGTGTATGTGGCTCTGCCTCATAATGCTCCTGTGCATGATCATCCTGTGACGTTATAACACCCGTGTCCGGTAACTCTTTCAATTCTACGAATTCCTTTTCTTCGGCCTTATTTTCCTGCACACTATCCTTATGCATCACTTTTTCATTGAAGACTACGTCCTTGCTTTTGATGATTTTCTTATTTTCTGCATCCCAAAATCTTTATCCAAAATCATGCTGCCCGTAGCCTATAAACGTGCACCTCCTGAATTTCGCATCCAGTTTGTTTATGTGTTCTACATTAATGTGAACATATGATATGCAAGGTTCACTTCTTTCCCAGTTCACATTTCTTCTGGTAGCCCACTATCCAATGATGCTGAGGGACTTCTATTGATGAGATATACGGCAGTATTCACAGCATCTGCCCAAAAGGTCTTGGGCAACCCTGCATGTAACCTCATGCTCCTGACGTGCTTAAGGATGGTCCTGTTAATGCGCTCAGCCACACCATTCTGTTGCGGTGTCCCTAGAATCATTTTCTGATGTTTAATTCCATTCACTGCACAATACTCCTTAAATCTCTTATCACAATACTCTCCCCCATTATCAGATCTGAGACATTTTACTGTTTTACCTGTTTCTTTTTCTACCATAACTTTCCACTTCTTAAATACATCAAATACATCAGATTTATGCTTTAAGAAATAGACCCACAGTTTTCTACTAGCATCATCAATAAAAGTAACAAAATAAAGTGAGCCACCAAGAGATAATACCTGTGTCGGTCCCCACACATCAGTGTGTACAAGCTCCAACAGATGTGTCTTTAGAGCGCGTCCCGTCTTCTTAAAGCTTACTCTCTTCTGCTTGTCATACACGTAGTCCTCGCAGAATTTCAAGTCAATAGACTTTAACCCTGGTAGCTTCCCTTTAGACAATAACACTTTCATCCCCTTCTCACTCATACGTCCCAACCTCTGATACCATAACTGCCCATTCACTCCAGTTGATGCGACTACAAGTGAACAATACGATTCTGAAGTCACGTACAAAGTATCTTCCTTCTTGCCTCGAGATATCACCAAGGCACCTTTTGTGATCTTCCAGGAATCACTGGTGAATGTCGTCATATAACCGGTATCGGCCAACTGCCCTACTAAAATCAAGTTACGTTTCAAACTCGATACACGTCTGACATCCTTCAATTTCAAAGTTGTTCCGTCTTTTTGACTTATCTAAAATCTCTCTTTCCAATAATACTGCACGGCTCATCATCACCCAGGTATACTCTCCCAAAGTCACCTGACACATAATTACGCAAAACTCCCTTGCATGAAACAAAGCACCTGAGTCTATAACCCAAGACTCATTCCTCGCATCAAGAGACAAGATCAACGCCTCTGTGTCACTCTCCTCAGATAGATTCACTAAATCCTTCCCACCTTGAGAGTTTCCTTCTTATTTCTTAAGCGCCTGTAATCACGTTTCATGTGCCCCTTCTTGCTGCAATGCCAACACCCATCTTTGTCTTTCGGTCCCTTGGACTTCTTCCTCGACTTAGAACGCCCGTGTTTATTGTCTCCTTTATTCAGCAATCTTTCTCTTCCTTCAACGTTTAGAGCATTCCCTGAATCCCCTGAAACTCCTGATGCCTTTCTTCTAGATTCTTTGCTGAGAATTAGACTGGCCACATCATTAAATTTCAGCTTTGTCGACCTTGAAGAATTGCTCATAGCAATCACCAAACCATCTCATATGTCTGGCAAACTGGATAAGATCAATAACACTCTGACCTCATCCTCAAAAACAATGTCAACGGATTCCAACTGGCTTGTGATTGTATTGAACTCGTTTAGATGTTCAGTCACGCTCCCACCATCTGACATCTTCACATTGAATAGCTGTTTCATAAGATGAACCTTGTTGGATGGTGAGAGTTTTTCATACATGGTGGCTAGGGCTTTCATTAATTCTTTTGTCATTTTTACCTTAGATATATTGAAGGCGACGCTCTTAGACAAAGAGAGTCTGATCGTTCCTAAAGCCTTCCTATCCAGTAAAAATCATTCATCATCTGTCATTTTTTCTGATTTTTTCTCTTTTCCCCCTAGAGAAATATAGAGGTCCTTCTGATACAGATAATCTTCCATCTGCATCTTCCAAAAGGCAAAGTTTGAACCATCAAACTTTTCAATTCTAGTTTTCTCATCTTCTGCCATCGTTCCCAATAGAACTAAACCAATAGCTTTGATATCAGTTGTTGCGCAGCACGCCAACAACGCAGTGAGCCTAAATCTAATCTCAGGCCTCACCCACAAACGATAAACAAGAAGAAATATAAACTAGAAATAGATTAAAGCAATCCAAACAAACCACGAGATAAGATATATGTGGAAAAACTCCAAACTAGGGTAAAAAACCACGGATGCAAACTTCCACTATGAAGAACGAAGATTACAAGGCAATATACTAATCTCTCCCTTGGAGATACAGAGAAAACCCTTTTCCCACACCTTAGAATAGCTCCCCAATATTCACCTTAACCCTAAAATAGCCCTAGGGACCCCAATTTATAGTTTTGGCAACTTTCCTTTCGCATCCCAGTTGCGAAAGGACTTGCGACACGAAATCCACAAAACTCCTTTACACATCCCACGAGATAAGATATACGTGGAAAACTTGTGACACGAAATCCGCGAAACTCATTTCTGTATCCTAGTTGCGAAAGGACTTGCGACACGAAATCCGCGCAACCTCGACTAGTAGTGGGCGGCTCCAGATGTGGCTCCACTTCTCTACACGTCACATGTTCATCAGCCATGTTAGATCTCTAACATGTATCCCAAATGCCTTGCCCATGTTTTCTAGCCTTGATAATGCCCTCACCCTCACATTTTCAGACAGTACTATTGGGGGCCTTGCACAAAACTTAGGATCTAGCCCTCCAGAACAAACCAGAATTATGGATAATAAAGTAATGAAAATAATCAATGCATCAATCACACACCACACAAGAGATTTTTACATGGAAAACCCTCGAAGAGGCAAAAACCACGGGACCTCGTCCAGATCAACAATCCACTATGAAGTAAAACATTACAAACTTCTTCACTCACGCAGGAGTGGATAAACAATGAGAGAAACAAAGAAAA
Organism: Magnolia changhungtana; assembly: GCA_030180095.1. Taxonomy (NCBI): domain Eukaryota; kingdom Viridiplantae; phylum Streptophyta; class Magnoliopsida; order Magnoliales; family Magnoliaceae; genus Magnolia; species Magnolia changhungtana. The sequence continues at coordinate 2,817,364 of JASAUF010000364.1, read as the reverse complement.
TAGAGAGATCTCACCGATTACGAGGACATAGAAGCGCTGAGATATAGATTGCGCAGTAGATAACCTCCACGAGCATAATCTCCCTTCTATAAGCTTCCTCTCTCTCTTTTCCTCTCTCTCTCTTACCTTTGATAGCCCTAAACCCTTTAGCAAATCACTTGTAAAGCTTTAGGAAACCCTCTTGTCGTACCTAGAAAGCCCTAGGTATCTCCTATTTAAAGTTTTACGAAACTTCCTTTCGCATCCCAGTTGCGAAAGGACTTGCAACATGAAATCCGCACAAAATCGCGGAACGAATCTGCGTAACTACGACTGGTCGTGACGAACCTACGACCTGTCAATCGCCACCCACGACCGGTCGAGTACATCCTTCGACCGGTCAAGCACCCCGGAAATAAATAACCCAATGTCGCTGGAGTTAGAGTCTTGTCAAGGCTCATCTTCCATGACTGGTCATGCACAGCCTTCGACCGGTCGAGCAGGGTTCACGACCGGTCAACGACAGGTCAAAAAAACCCATTAACAAGCCTAACACAACGCACACTTTCTTAGACCCTTAGCTGACTCAGGCAAAAGCTTAAAAACCTAACCTATCATTTCTAGCCCAAATACATGTATTTAAAATTATGTTTCATGCATAGAAAAAGAAAGAATTTGAAATTTAAGTATATCTTTGAAATATTTTTGATATTATTTTGAAAATTGTTGTTGTTGTTGTTGTTGTTATCATCATCTTGTTTTATATACATGTAACAATGCATTGGGACTCATAGTTGTTGCTATTGTAGTAGTAGAGACATGAGAACGAATTCTAGTGAGAGTCTCTCTCTCTCTCTCTCTCTCTCTCTCTTCTCTCTATATATATATATATATATATATATATATATATATATCCTTTTTACTTGTATGTATGAACATTCGGTATGGTAAATGCCTAATTTCTTTAAAATTTGTCACCAAGTGGTTTATATAAAAGTGAGGGGTTATAGTTAGAGAGGCATTCCATTATTTTATCTTTTAGAATATATGGTGTAAGATTCCTTATACGAGTGGGATAGAGGTAAGTCTTATATTTCTGTTTCTCTTATTTCTAGTGAAAAAAAAAAGTTCTATATTTCTTCTCCGTTGAGTATGTATATTCTCGAACCACGTAAATCATTATGCATCTTAGCTTTTGTTTTGATTTGCCTATTTTCTTTTATGTTTTAGGCTCACTACATTGACTACGTGTTGGTATTTTTCTACGACAACTGCAAATAATTTATAGAAAATCATTAAGTTTAATTATGAAGGTTGGTGTTTTTGGTCTATCTATGTAAAGACCTATTTTGCAATGAAACGAAAATATGTTCCTTGAGTACTTAAAAAATATATTTTATTTTTTGTAATTTTTTTTCAAAATAAGAGTTAAGCAATTCCTATTTATTAGTGATTGAATTCAATACATACCCCATCAAGTGATTCCCCGTCCACTAACATAACTTTGTGGTTGCAAAAATTTGAAATTTTAACATATATGTAACTTGCAATGTTTTTAGCATTTCTAATTGATGTTTGATTTTTATAATTCATCACCAACTTAATTTCCATCATATAATTTTCTTTCCATTTTTATTTTCAGAAAAAAAAAAAAAAAAAAACATTAAAAATTTTAAAGTATTATATGTTTAAACTTAACAATTTTCTATATAGTTCTCAAACATCCTAAAAATTAAACTCATTTATACATGGTTTGATTTTTAATTTCTTATTTACTCAAATTAGACTCATCTAACTCTATTTTAGTGTGTGTGTCTATATATATATATATATATATATATATATATATATATATATATATATATATATATACACTATACACACACGCGCTTGTATACGCAATTTTAAGGCCAACGTATTTAAATTGTCCATTATAGTCCATTATAACCGCATGATCAACTGCAAGTAGGGGTGTACACCAACTAAGTTAGCTCGGTTAGCTCGCTTGACTCGACTTGTAAAAGCTCGATTCGAAGTTGAGTTTGAGCCGAGTTGAGCTGATTTTTTGAGCTCGAAAAAATTTCGAACCGAGTTTGAGGTTGCCCGAGCTTGACTCGACTTGACTCGGATCAAACCCTAACTCGAATTGAACTCGGATCAAACTAGTTCGGTGACTCGGTTAATCTAATATTGATGTTGCTCACCAAGTGTTTGATGAAATGACTCAATGAAGTGTCGACTAATGGCAACGAAGGTATGTATATGAAACAAATACCATTTTTCCTTGATTTTGATGTCGCCTATAAGGTGTTTGATGAAATACTCATAAACGGTGAAATTAAAAGTGTACTGCATGTGTTTGTGAAAATGTTGCATATGCTTGATTTTGGCTCGAACTGGCTCGAGTTGTTGACTGAACCGAGCCGAGCTGCCAGTCAGGCTCGAGGAGCAAGCCGAGCCAAGCCGAGTTCGAGCTGGGTCAGCTAGTGGCCGAGCCGAGTCGATCTGAGGACAACTCGACTCAGTTCGACTTAATGTACACCCCTAACTGCAACAGGATATGACTTTACTGAGTCAAGTGACTCGACTGGAACTGGAGCGACTCGATCAGATCCTAACCCAGTCCAATACCATGAGGCACCCTTGACTTGTGTGAGTCGGGCTTATTCAGCGGTCGGGTTGAGTCCCCGAGTCTTCTAACCATGCATATGTTGTTAAGATGAAAGGATGGGACGGGATCACTACCAGAAATTACCAACTCCTGGCCAATGTACCGCAACCTGCGGTACCTTACCCTCTTTCCTCACCAACGTTTTAGTTAGGGAAATTTTTTACTATAGGCACGACTTTTCACCTATTCGCGACTGACCACAAACTTAGACAACCAAAATAGGCCACCGACTGTACGGAGAACCTATTTCAGACGAAAATAACCCTCCTTTTTCACCTGCTTCGTACCTTAACCTGAGGGTATTTTAGTCCGTCCGTACCCTAAAAATCGCGCTCCGTCGACTAAGTTTCCCGCCAGCGAAAAACACTAATTACCCTAAAAGACACTGTTACTTTGCTAATTATTTCTTTTAATTAGTAGGGCACCGTTCTCGAGGCGAAGGTACCACAGCGCTTGCAGTGCTTTACCATTTGACGTGTCACTTATCTACTTCATCAGTATCATTAAAAGAGTAAGCCCTGCTATGATGATCACCATTGTCGAAAATTAGGCTAATTAGCTCTCTAGGTAGGCCATAATTAACACTGAGTCAGACAGTCGGTAGTAAATTAATTCCATTGGTGTGGTCCATTTGATTATCTGAACACTCTGAATTTTGTGCCAGGTGATCTTGATTATGGGGCCTACATTTCTCATAGTATTGATTTTCTCTGAAGGTATTATATTGGAGGGTAAATTTGTACGATTCCACGAATTGTGGTGCCTTGCCATGTACCCGATCATTTCTCACATGCTATGGGCGATTGTATCTGGTGTGCCCGAAAATGCAATATGTGGTGAGGGGATTGTGAGAGCACCGATTTCCATCATGAGGCATGTGTACAAGTGATCGGAACCGTTCAATTGGTAGGCCTCACCATTGATAGACCATTTCAAAAATCTGTTTCCGGATAATTAATTCTAACCACTTGAAAAAGTAGTGAGGGAGCACAGTTTCATTTGTTGCTCCTTAGTGTACCATGCTGGTCCTTAATTCTTTGGTTCCTGAGGCGTGTAGACCTCAGGTATCACCCAGCAATTTTATTCGCCGCAAAGAAACCTTAATGGTGAAACTACACCTAGGTTGTACGGATAGAACCTAAAAAACCAAAACACCCTTCCTTCTTCGACTGCTTACCTAACAATCAAGGGGTATTTTGGGCATCATACGGACTCGTCCGTTCCTCTAATTATTTCGTCAAAAAACGTGTGATGGACCTTTTCCTAAGATAAGATTACTCCAAATCGGACTCCACGCACCTATGTTAAAAGTAGAAAGTTCTTCTCACCTTTTCCAATATGGAAATAGTGCCCAATATACGTCGATATGGCACACGTGTGAAAGATCGCCTCCGTTCACCAGGCGAGCCCTGGGGTGAATTTCCTTAACCTAAAGGTCCAGCTGGTTCACTCATCAGGAGGACCATATATGTAAGAGAGAAGACTTTTATAAATAGGATAACCAACCGTCTGCATTCAATGCACATGTGTCAGTAAACCAATGAGTCAGTTCCCTATAATAATTAGAGTAGGGAAAATTCGCTGAAGGGCCCACATGATGAATGTTCCAGATCTTATACACGTGTGCAGGGTACGCTTCTTGGGGGGGTGGGGGGTGGGGGGAGGCTGCAAATAGCATTCCAACACTTAGATATTTTCGCTGTCTATCATTGATTGCCTTGATCTACCGGTAGCCTATTTGACGGCCAGTGATGGTGACCTCTGAAGGTCCTTCTAAAAGCCACGGCTCAGATCAAAATGGCTTCTGGCTCGTGCTGCTCCACTGTTGGCTCCAGTCAGGACGTGAGCTAAGAGGGGTCAATGGGCCATGCTTGGGTGGATAGACGGTCAGGATCCATTGCCTCACATTCCACGTATTCAAATCATGCAAGGAACTCTAATACCTGCTTATGTGAATACCACACTAGCTTGTAAGAGATTTTGAACACTCATTTCTTGGGCCAATTTGTAACGGGGGCATCTGGAAAATCTCACCGATCAGCTGATTTTACCACCGAATTGAACAAATTTTAAAAGTTATAAATTGGACGGTTGATAGAAAAGATTGAATTATGTAGGCAAGTCATAGAAAGAGTGATAGAAATCAAGCAGGAAACAAAAAGTTGAGCTCCAAAACTTCATGGGTACTTGGTACTGCATCACATGGACAGGTCAGTTTTTAAGATCGTCGGAATGAGTTCTTAAAAAAATTTATTTGAATAATTACCTTCTCATGTGAGCACCCGTATGCACCTTTACACACATCATGCGCACAAAATCTAAACGGTCAACAACTTTGGCGAGGCATGGCAAAAGTAAATAATTTACCTTTCTCTTTGCTATGTCTCACCAGAGTTTTGAATCGGGCAGAAAATTTAGCCCAACCCATAAAGTTTAAAGAGGTGCCACATAACGTGGATAGTTCAGATTTTATGCCGTGTGCAAAGGTGAACATGGGTGCTCACTTAAGAAAGTGCACAGGTGAGCATTCCTTCGCACCTATATATATATATATATGTGTGTGTGTGTGTGTAGGGGTGTACATCGAGTTGAACCAAGTCGAGCTGGCCTCAGCTTGACTCGGCTCGGCCACTAGTTGACCTCAGCTCGAACATGGCTCGGCTCGGTCCTCGAGCCTGATTGGCCAGCTCAGCTTGGTTCGGTTAGCAACTCAGGCCAGTTCGAGCTAAGTTCGAGCCAAGATCGAGCTGAGTTCACCATTGCAGCATTTTCACAAACACCTGGATTGCATATTCAAAATCTCACTGTATTTGAGACAACAACAATGGTTTTACATGTATTTTATCAAACACCTTCTAAGCAACATACAAATCAAGAAAAAAAAAAAAGGTGTTAGTTTCATATACATACCTTCCTTGCCACTGGTCATACTTCTTTCAGTCATTTAATCAAACATTCGGTGAGCAACATCAATATCAATGTAATCGAGTCATCAAACTAGTTCGATCTGAGCTCAATTCGAGCCGGATTCGATCCAAGTCAAGTCGAGCTGGAGCTAGCTCGAACTTGACTCGAACTCATTTTCGAGCTAAAAAAATCAGCTCGACTCGGTTCAAACTCAGCTTCGAACCGAGTCGAATCGAACTTTTTCAAGTTGAGTCAAGCTAATTGAGCTAGCTCGGTTCGTATACACCTATATATATATATATATATATATATATATATATATATATATATATATATATATATATATGGGAAATGGCTCTATGCAGTTGACCTTATGGGAACTTCTCATGAGGTCGAGCTGTGTGGGCCCACCGTGATGTGTGTCGAACATCTATCCCATTAGTTAGATGCACCATTCCATGGTGGGCCTCAAGCTTAAAAATCAAGTCAATCCATGAATGTTGTGGGCCACACCACATACAAAAGTTGAGAGGGGTACCCTCCTATTAAAACATTCCTAATCATTTGTTGGGCCCACAGAGATGTGGTTCACAAATCCAGCCCATCCATTATGTGCATCCCACTTGGTTGAGGGGTTAGACCAAGTTTCAGATGCATCTAAATTTCAGGTGAGCCCTACCAAGTGTTTTTATATCTTTTAGGCATGTCTTCACATGATTTTAGATGGTATGGCCCACCTAAGTTCCGTATACGGCTAATTTTTGAGATATCCAATAATTTAAAGAGGACCCATCAAATTCACGGTGTTGATGTTCGACCCACATCACGGTGAGACCCACACAGCTCGACCTCATGGGAAGTTTTGCATGGAACAATTCCCCCCCCCCCCCCACACACACACACACACACACACACACACACACACACACACATATATATATATATATGGAAATGGTTACGTGTGGTCGACCTTATGGGAACTTTCCATGAGGTCGAGTTGTATGGGTCCCACCGTAATGTGTGTCGAACATCTACCCCATCAGTCAGATGCACCATTCCATGGTGGGCCTCAGGCTTAATAATCAAGTCAGTCCATGACTTGTGTGGGCCACACCACATAAAAAAAAAAGTTGAGAGGGGTTACCCTCCCATTAAAACGTTCATAATCATTTTTTTAGGCCAGCCGAGATGTGGTTCATAAATCTAGCCCATACATTATGTGTCCTAAGACCAAGTTTCGGACCCATCCAAGTTTCTGGTGGGCTCCACCGAGTGCTTTTATATGTTTTAGGCATGTCTTCACATTATTTTAGATAGTATGGCCCACATGAGTTCTGTATACAACTGATTTTTGAGATATCACATAATTTAAAGGGGACCCATCAAATGCACGGTATTGATGTTCGACACACATCATGGTGGGCCTCACACAGCTCAACTTCATGTTCCCGTGAGGTCGACTGCATAGAACCATTTATATAAAACAATTAAGAGAGATTACGCTTCCATCAAAACATTTATAATCATTTATTAGGCCCACTGAGATGTGGTTCACAGATCCAACCCATTAATTGTGTGTCCCACGTGGATGAGGGGTTAGAACAAGTTTCGGCCTCATCTAAGACTCAGGTGGGCCCAACCAAATGCTTTTATATTTTTTAGGTATGTCTTCACATAGTTTTAGATGGTATGGCCCACCTGAGTTTCGTATACGACTGATTTTTAGGATATCCCATAACCTAAAGGGGACCCATCAAATGTACGGTGTTGATGTTTGACACATCATGGTGGGGCCCGCACAACTCAACCTAATGAGAATTTCAGATGAGGCCGACCTCATAGTACCTATCCACTAAATGCCTCAGTTCATAAAACTTTTTAGGCTTGATCTAAAAATTTAATAGGCCATGGCAAAATAAAAAGGTTAGTCATTAGGGTTTCATTACGTGGCTCATCCAGTGAACCATCTAAATTTATGGCCACATTATGTGTCAAAAGTTCTTATGGAGTTTCATATGTTGACCAATTTTATAGTTTAATTATTTTCAAGTTAAGATTAGCACAATTTTACAATAAAAACATAATATTTTAAGATCTACATATATTTTAAAATTTTTTTAACTATATATATATATATATATATATATATGGAAAAGGTACAATGCGCTTGAGCTAATTTTATCGCCCCATGAGGTTCAGCTATGTGGGCCCCACCGTGATGCGTTATCTACCCTATCAGTCCGATGCATCATTCCATCGTGAGCCTAGGTCTCAAAAATCAAGTCAATCCGTGACTTGTGTGGGCCACACCACATACAGAAGTGGGGAGGGGTCGTGCACCATTAAAACATTCATAACCATTTTTTAGGGCCTTTCGAGATGTAGTTTACAAATCGAGCCCATCCATTATGTGTGTCCCACTTGAATGAGGGTTTAGACCAAGTTTCAGGCGCATGCAAAACTCAGGTGGGCCCCACCAAGTGCTTTTATATGTTTTAGCGGTGTCTTCACATAATTTTAGATGGTATGGCACACCTGAGTTCTGTATATAGCTAATTTTTGGCATATCCCATAATTTAAAGGGTACCCATCAAATGCACGGTGTTGATGGTCGAAACACATCACAGTGGGGCCCACATAACTCGACCTCACAGGAGCTTATTGTAAGCTCGAGCGCATTGTACCTCTATATATATATTTATATATAGTCATGCTCACCTGCGCACCTATGCACTTGCGCACCTTTGCACACGTGTCATGGGTGTCTATTTGAACGGTCCATGTGATGTAGAATCCCATGAAACCTCAAGGGACAAATTTTCACCCTGATATAAAATTTTGGTGGGCCATAACAAAGAGAAATGCAAATCAAGGGAGGAAACTATTTTCATTTTTCATGGCCCACCAAAGTTTTGGATCAAAGTAAAAATTGAGCTCGAGGGGTTTCATGAGGTGCTGCTTCACATGGATGGTTCAGATTTTGGATCCGCATCACGTATGATGGGTTCTAAAAAAAGTTCGAACCACTTCTGTGGGAACTGGTCCTTATATATATATATATATATATATATATATATATATATATATATATATATATATATATATATAAGGAAAAGGTACAATGCACTCGAGCTGTTTTTAATGCCCCATGAGGTTGAGCTGTGTGGGCCCCACCGTGATGTGTTTCGAACATCCAATCAATCAGATGCACCATTCCATCATGGGCCTAGGTCTCAAAAATCAAGTCAATCCGTGACTTGTGTGGGCCACACCACATACAGAAGTGGGGAGGGGCCGTGCACCATTAAAACATTCATAACCATTTTTGAGGGCCCACCGAGATGTATTTTGCAAATCGAGCCCATCCATTATATGTGTCCCACTTGAATGAGGGTTCAGACCAAGTTTCAGGTGCATGCAAAACTCAGGTGGGCCCCACTAAGTGTTTTTATATGTTTTAACGGTGTCTTCACATAATTTTAGATGGTATGGCCTACATGAGTTCATTATACGGCTGATTTTTGGGATATCCCATAATTTAAAGGGTACCCATCAAGTGCACGGTGTTGATGGTCGAAACACATCATGGTGGGGCCCACACAGCTCGACCTCATGGGAGCTTATCATAAGCTCGAGCGCATTGTACCTATATATATATATATATATATAATATATATATATATATATATGTGTGTAAATATATGTGGGACCCACTGTAATGCGTGTCGAACATCAACATCGTGCATTTGATGAGTTCCCTTTAAATTATGGGATATCCCAAAAATCAGCCATATATGGAACTCAGGTGGGCTGTGACATTTAAAATCATGTAAAGACATGCCTAAAACATATAAAAGCACTTGGTGGGGCCCACCTAAAATTTGGATGCATCTGAAACTAGGTCTGACCCCTCATCCAAGTGGGACACACGCTAAATTTGTGAACCACACCTTAGTGAGCCCAACAAATGATTATGAATGTTTTAATGTAGGGTAACCCTTCTCAGCTTCTATATGTGGTGTGGCCCATACAAGGTACGAATTGACTTTATTTTTAAGCCCTAGGCCCACCATGGAATGGTGCATCTGACTGACGGTTTTGATGTTCGACATACATCACGGTGGGGCCCACAGAGCTCGACCTCATGGAAAGTTCTCATGAGCTCGACAGCATATATAGAACCTTTTCCTATATAAATATATATTCCATTGATCTTTGTGGTTCACTGATAAGAAATTATGTCTTAGGAATCTCCTTGATAGGAAACGTAGGCAATGACGGAATGGTAATGATCACGTCAGCGACAATTTCAAAAGAAGGGAGTGGATTAGGTGCAGCCGCGGCGTCTCCCAACATGGGGCGGCTACGGCGGTGGGGCCAACTTTGATGTACGTATTGTATATCTATCTTGACATAAATATTGTATATCCACACCGTCTATTCATTTTTCCAGTTAATTTTATGGCGTGAGATAAAAGATCGAAGCAGTTATAAATCTCAGGTGGACCATGCCATGGGAAATAGTGGTGATTCAATGCTCATTATTAAAAACTTCCTAAGACCCACCAAAATGTTTATTTGCCATCTAACATGTTGATAAGGTCACAGACTTGTATAAAAGGAGAGTAAGAAACTTAAAAATAAAAATAAAAAATATTAGTTTGATCCAAAACTTTGGCAGCCTATGAGAAGTTTTTAATGATCATTCATTACTTTTTCCTGTATTGTGGTTCACTTGAGATTTAGATCTGCTTCATTTTTGGTCCCATTTTCTAAAATGAGAAGGGAAATGGATGGACAGTATGGATATTTAATAAATACATTAAGATGGGCCCCATAGTCAGGGCCATTTAATGTTGGGTAGGGGTGTACACGAACCGCGACTCGACTCGCACCTAATCCGCTCACTTCATATCAGTGAAAATGACCTTATAAACGGTTTGGATGGAATATAAACATCATGGTGGAGCCTAGGAAGGTTTCAATGGTAGACATTCCTTTTCCTACTGTTTCATCTCAGATGGCCCACTTGAGTTTTGGATCTCTTAATTTTTGGTCGCATGTGCTAAAATGAGATCGAAAAACAGATGTACGAGTTAGATTTCTCACAAACATCACAGTGGCCCCACCCAGAATCCTTGTACAGTAACTTGCTGCTAGAGCCTTTCGCATGAAGTCGGAGTCCTTATCTGCCTACAGTTACGTGAGACCCACAACCTCTTTTATACTCGATCGATACTATACAATGACGTATGCTCCAAAAATCAGGCCTATCTAGTTATTAGGTGGACTATACACTCTAGAAAATAATTGAGAACGATCCAAAAACCTTTAAATCAACGTGGTGGTCTACATGATGACTGTATCAATCTGATTTTTGGGGCTGTCCAACTTTCACATGAAGGTTTGTAATGGCCCTTCTGAATAGGTGGGATGCCATGCCATGCCCCACTCACAATCCTTATAACATAAGAATATTCTACCAGGATTTGTAGATGGACGGCCCCATTTTGTAGACTAGGATGGTAAATCACCCCGGTTCGGTTTGCCTACCATGTTGTATAAGTCAAGTTAATCGCCCACGCTCTGTGGGCCCACCCAGTTGTATGTGTAACATCTACTCCGTCCATCAGGTTCTATCTTAGATTCTAGTCCTTGGAGCAAAAATTGAACAGAACCACACTCAGGTATTCAACGCTATAAGGAAGAATGAGGATGGGATGCCAACCGTCAGTGTGTGTGTGAGCCCATCCGTTAATCAGATGTAAATTACCCGGATGAATTGAATATGCAAAAATCAGCTCGATGCAACAGTCATGTGGGCCACACCTTGTGAACTTAGAAGTTTTAAGAGCAATTTTACATTGTTATAATTGGTGTACCTTCTAGGAGTTTTCTATGGGCTGATATTTTTTTAATGTACAGTTGAAAAACAGTTCTTACATGATGAATGAGTGGATTTACATATACAATATGTGGACCCATGGAGCTTGACTGTTTTACAATATTCTAAAACAGGTGTTGTGGAAGGGAGCAATCGGTTGATGTGGAGGTAGAGGTGTAAACGAACCGAGGTAGCCCGGTTAGTTGCTCGACTTGTCTTGAAAAAGGATCGATTCGACTTGGTTTGAAGCTGAGTTCGAGCTGATTTTTTGAGCTCGAAATTGAGTTCTAGCTGGCCCTAGCTCGACTCGACTCGGATCAAACCCAACTCGAATCGAACTTGGATCGAACCAGTTCAGTGACTCGATTACTTTGATATTGATGTTGCTCACCAAGGGTTTGATGAAATGACTTAACGAAGTGTGGCTGGTAGCAAGGAAGGTATATACATGAAACCAATGTCATTTTTTTCTTAAATTTTATATTGCTTAGAAGGTATTTGATAAAATACTTGTAAAACCATTGTTGCTCTCTTAAATACAGTGAGATTTCTAAGGTGCAATTCAGGTGTTTGTGAAAATACTACATAGGCAAACTCAGCTCGATCTTGGCTCAAACTTGGCTTAAGCTGACCCGAGCTGCTGACCAAATTGAGCTGAGCTGGCAGTTAGGTTCGACCTGATATACACCCCTATGTGGAGGGAAGGTTTATGTAGATCAAATCCACGCTGTCCATTAGATATCCCACCCTTTGTTTAGTTCGATATCAGAAATCAGGCCGATTTAAAGCTAATGTGGGCCACACCACATGGAAAAGTTCGAGATGGAAAATCCCACCCTTAAAATTGTTCAAGTTGTGTGTGAATCCATTGTAGTGCATATCTGCCATCCAATCTCCTCATCTAATGCCCTGCATACGCTTTAAAATAATAATAAAAAAAAACATGGCATTCCCAAACTCATGTGGACCACACTGAATTTAGAAGTTTTAGGCATGAATTTACTGTGCTCTCTATGGTGTGGTCCACCTTAGGATTGGATTGGATTTATTTGTATCGATCCATGCGGAAAATGTGGCGTCGCATGGACCATGGACCGTGTGAATTTGATTGATTTTCCTCACGTACCGCTCAGTTAGCGCTAATCAGGCCCACCATAGCCTACGTCCCTTGGCTAGTGGTCAGTGCTCTGTGGACCCCACCATGATGTATGTGTTTCATCCATGCAGTCCACCCATTTTTCCAGATCATTTTATGGTATGAACCTAAAAATGAAGTAGATCAAAATCTCAAGTGGACCACACGGTGTTGATTGAACTCCCACTGTTAAATACTTCTTAGAGGCCACAAAAGTTTTGGATTAAGTTGATATTTATCTTTTCCCTTCATCCATGTGACCTAATCAACAGGATGAGTGTCAAATAAACACTACAATCGGCCCTATTACGTTTTAAATGGTGGAAATTCAATCGCTATTGTTTTCCGTGGTGTGGTCCACATGAGATTTATATTTGCCTTATTTTTTGAATCAAGCCATATAATAATCTTTAAAAATGAATGGACGGTGTGGATAAAAAACATACATCACAGTGGGCCTACAAGCACCGACCACTAGCCAAACCGCGTCCATCCATTAGGTGATCTGTAGCTGGTTTGCATTTAATTATTCCCACATCATACGTCGCCTAAAAAGAGAATAGTTATTTCTCTGCATGCCTACGAGTAGTTAGGATAGCATGGTTGGTAGGAAAATATTATCTTATGAAGCTGTATCTTGCGCATGAATGGTTAACATCAACAATTGTAACATTTAAATGAAGTTGTGCTAACACAGTGGCGCAGCAAGGGACGTGATGATCTCTATCTCGTCTTCCTCATAGGATAATTACTCCCAGTTCATGGAGCTCTCTCGACTCTTTAGAGAGCTTCCTCGAATCCACGAATCTACGGTGGATAAAAGCAGAAATAATTAGTAAAAAATAAAATTACTACTCTTTAAATAAGGACCTCAAACTTAGGACAGACTTTTAGACTCAAGGGTCGTTTGGCACCATGGATTGGAGGGGGTTTCAAATCCCTTTAGTTTTTTGGCAGCATAAAGTAACTAGGGATTTCAAATTCAGGGGGTTTCTAATCCCATCTGAAGGGTTTGCAATCCACGTTTGAGAGCTTGGGTTACAACTAAAATCATTTCAATAGTTGCAGGTGTAACATGTGGGTCACTATACACTATTATTCTATTGGGCATGTGGCCCACTAATGATGATCAGTACCATCCAAACATTGTCCATGTAAAGCAACACCATCCAAACATTGTCCAGCACCACCGTCCAAATATTGTCCATGTTAATCAAAGATTAAAAATCATTGGTTAGTCACTCAGACATGATCTTGTGCTTGCGGCCCATCTAAGACTTGGAATTTCATCGTTTTCAGGTAAAGCATACATTTCAGTTGGCTTATCACAACTATTGTGTCAAAAATTACATATCTCACTAATTAGAGACATTAAAGTTGATTTAGTAATTAAATTCAAACCCCTGTAAATATATCATGCATAGGTACTTTCGGATTAAAGTTGATTCACACACCAGGGTGCCAAACACATGGGAGGATTGCAATTCCAGGGGGTTTCCAATCCTGGGGGTTCCGAACTTAGGGGGTTCCAAATCCAGGCTCCCAAATAAGCCCTTAGACTCCAACTCAAACACCCTAAAAACATGACTTCGAATGAATAATAAACTTATTATTTATAAACGACATCTATTCCTATGGTTTTCGGCCAAAAATAGTAAGTATCCAATTTTGCATGACCACATTATTCTTGTAATTTTTCTAAGCCCTTTTTATATTGGGCGTGACTTCTACAACTCAAAGGATCAAAAGTTATACTCAAACTCAAACTTACTATTTATAGTAAAAATGAAACTAAACGAGACTTTTGACTGTCGATCTGATCAAATCTCACAAATACGTGATCAGGGTCAAATATTGCATATCAGACCCCGATTAGTGCCCTATTTTATGTACATAATAAGGCTTAACATCGGATTTTAATTATATTTTTGTTACAGGAGGAAATTAGGAGCGTGTATTGAAAATTAATGTTAAAAGCATGGATTTGATATTCCGAAGTCACCAGAGCACGGGATGAACCTCGTAATGAAGATTTTACACGCCAGGGATCAAGAAAGCTGGCTCAGTGGCCAAAAGAGTCCGAATGCAAGATCACATGGTTCCCGCCATCCGATCAGTTCGAAACTTCATACATGGGATGAGAGTCATAAATTAACCGTACATATTAAATTTCAGCCCTTGCAGATCTTGGAAAGTGGTCCAACGGACAGTTCAGCCCGTTAATCTACAATTTGGGACCCACCTGATATTTGAACTGCTTCAAACTTGGTGTCGGCGGTTAAAATAATATGAAGAAAAGGTTGACGGTCTTTATTCCCACAAGCATTACATTGGGCCCCACATGCATGAGCACGTGCATAGAATGCACGTGTGCTATTACCGGACCGGCCCGACGGTCGGCGGAACGCCGACCCGCCCCGTCTCCTCGGCCGTCCGGCGTCCGGGTACGCGGCTCGCGGTCCTGCGATTGTGGGACCCCACACATCATCGTAGTGAGTAATCCAAACCGACCATCCGCTTCCTATTTTGGGCCGACGGACCGAAGACATCCCCTTGTGGTATTTTTAACCGTTCAACGTCGGACGTACGGTGGAGCGTAAGTCGGTGGGCCTCATCAACAAAGGCGAAATCGCCTTCCCAACCGGAGTCGCTCCTCCGTGCAATGGACGGAGTGGATTTTCCATATAACCAACACCATTATCACGGCGGGCGAGATCCGCGTCCGCGTCAATGGCCGAAACGAACGGACGCTATGGTTTATGGGCCCCACGTCACCTGTCCGGCGATCCGAGCCGTCCATCGTGTAGATGGGTTCGAGAGCTTCAAAACCATGGTGATGTTTCACTCCCATGCGTACACACGTGCGTGATACAGAGGCCACAAACGGACTGCTTTGTGACGTTCAAAATTGATCTTTTCGTGATTTCTTCTGTGGGCCATGCAAATGGACCTTCAAAACTACTCATTCTTAACTGAAATTTCGTCCTGAATCCAATGGACGGGGTGGATTTTCCGAAAACACCTCTATGGGGCCCACCGATCACGGCTGCGAAAATTGTACTCCGAGTCCTTCTACGACTACGCCCGGAATTCCACCATCCAGCAGGCTATAAAAGGGGAGTTTTGGACGTGGGAAAGGCATGGAGAGCCGGGAATTCGAGATCCGAGCCGAGGAGAGAGGAGAGAGAAAGGAGTAGAGTTGTATTTTTTCTTTCCTTCTTTGCTTTTAATTTATTTATTTTATTTTGAGAGATCTAGTCCACTCATGTGTGGCTAAACTTCTTAGCTATTAAGAGGTGAAGCTTGTAGTGTGATGGGAACTCTTTGCTTGCCTTTGTTTAGGATCGATCGATATTGATTTGGTTTTATTAAGGGAATGTTTTTAGTCTTTAATGGTGCTTTGTGGTTGAAATTACAATGGGTCTGCGATGGCTTTGAGCATGTTCTTTTCCTCTTTATGTTTATGACGTCGGAAGCCTGTTGTTCACCATCGTCTCTGGGCATGGTTGGATGTCAGTACCCTTCCTAACCTTCATACATTGATTGGTTGGTAATTAGTTTAATTTTGTTGTTTACTTTGTCTCCTGGGCATGGTTTGGTGATGGAATCCATTCTAATTCATATACTTTTCATCTCTTGAAAACCAAATCAAAGGAAGTCAGTTGATTTTCATGAATCAAGTATAGTTCTCCCTGATCTCTATAAGTGGATCCTCTGAATCCCTAGTTTCCCTTCTCTGATTTTTTCTAAAGTTTTAGATTAATATTTCATCATTACTCTTCAAATTACAATCGATTTAGACTTCATCTTAGCCTAGTTCTAGATCTGGTTATTTTCAGATAACGTACTGAGGTTCAGTCCCTGTGGATTCGACCTCGGTCTTACCGAGTTTATTACTACATCACAACCCTATACTTGGGGAGTGAACAATACGGTGTAGGCAACCCAACGTTTGGTTGGCTTAAGTAGGTCCTCCTACCCCAAAATCATATAATATGTTGAAAAAATTATCCTGATTTGCGAGATAGGATTAATTTAAGGTTTCGACGGTCAGGATCATTTTCTCCTTTGATCGGGCCTTCTCTGGTCCATCTTTATCATGAAAGTGTTCGCGACCTGCTCTATATTAGTTCCCTCCATTTCAAAAGAATTCAGCCTCGAGTTCTCATCCATCTTTGATTCATGATACTCATTCAAGTCCACAACGTTGAAAATATATGAGACCTCTATGTCATCCGAAAGATCAATAATATAAGCGTCGTCATTGATTTTTAGAGGATCGATTCCAGTCCAATCTTTTTGTTCTTCAACTTGTTGTATGTTTCGGTTGAAAATCTCTCCTTGCGTATGAAACATAACATTATTGCTCACCTTAAATACCTTTTGTCGCCGATGCCAGTCGTTTTTTTTTTTTTTTTTTTGGTTAGCTTGTTAGTACACACCCCACTATTAGTCCACACTCCACTGTTAGCCACCCCCACTAGGGAATCGATACCATGACCTCAGGTGTTGAAACGAGGTATCTTCCAATGCCAGTCGGCTTGCTCATTCTACTTGTCATTCGAAGTTTGCAGCTTGGCTTACACATCCGCATGAATGCCCATGATTCAGTCTTTCATATGTTCTACTATAATGCTTATGCTTGGGTACTTGTGCAAAGGGACTAAGTCAAGTATTTGGCGGGGCACTCGACCATAAACAATTTGAAACAAGGATTTTCCTGTTGAGTGGTTCATCATATTATTGAATGCAAACTCGCTTGAGACAAGACCAAATCCCACTCATTTGGCATGACACTTGAAATACACTAAAGGAGGTTTCCCAACATATGATTCATAACTTCAGTCTGCCATCGGTTTGCGAGTGGTAAGTACTACTGAACTGAAGTTACGTACCAAACCGATTATATAAAGTTCACCGGAAGTGATTAATGAATTTCGTGTCATGGTCAGAAGTAATGGTATTGGAAACCCTGTGTAGCTGCAAAACTGTAACATCCTGGATTTTTGCCAACCTGAAATTAGACGTCCTTAGGCAATGGGTCGATCCTAATACCTTATTAACTTGTCAGAACTCAATCCCACAGTCTAAAATTGCTTTTTAACCATTTTCCTTCACAAATCTCACCTTTCACTACCTTATCCTTTAAAAGTAATTAAGTGTTAAACTAGATTAGCTACGAAATCCGCTTGATCCACTTTAAATACGATTTGCAAGACCCAAAACTTGTAGAATCATTGATGCTAGGTTACCTTAAAATCTAGGATCAATCTCATTACCTAGTTGCTCTCGGGAGCACATTGAAACTCCGTATCAGATCTGGACTGCACGTCAGAAGTCCGATTAACGCAAAGTTAAACGGTTAGGACCACCTTGTTGGGCTTGACAACCATCTTAGAAATCAAATCCAGATAGTGTCCCAGTGCTATTCGCTTGAGCCTGGAGCGAGGAGTGTGAGAAAACATGGTTTTCTTTAGAAATTAAATAAAATTTAAGTAATCTGAGCTTGATGTTTGCGGGCCAAATATAAGCAATCAGACCGTTGGAATCTGACCCAAATACACCCTCGGATCAGGAAACATTTCATATACATGGCAGTGTACTTAAAATCCCCGATCGAGATCCGATGACCGTTGAACTGAAACTGGTCCGTCACAGACGATCTGTAAATTCGATCGGACTGAAAATGTAACTCGACCTAGATCCAATGACTGTGAGCTTAAGTCCGACCTTTGGCTCAAGGGGGGCTTCCAGAAGTGCTCTGTTGAAACAGAACAGACTCGCTTTGGTTATAACATAAGTATACCTTGACTTGAAGTCTAATTTAGTGAGTTTTTAGCCTATATAAGGACCTTAAACTCTCTCATATCTAGCCCATACGAATTTGAGAAAACCTAGGAGAGAGAAGAGAGAAAAGAGAGAAAGTGTGAGAGAAGTGGGAGCATCTCCCTGCCACTCTACCCTGCTGCTATCCGTGCCTAACCACATCGTTCTTATTGCTTTTCCGGCATTTTCAACTTCATTTCTAGGTAAGAAACTCTAACCCTAATCTGCTCTAGGGTTATAAACATTGCAAATGATGAAATAGCTAATTTATTTCATTCTATAGGTTGCCAAACTGCCGTATAGTAAAGCGTAGCGAATCTATCGACTCCATTACGATTCTACGGCATAAGGTGCGGACTTTAGATGTTATGGTTTTCAACGCTTTCAATGTCAGATAATGATAGATTCATGATCTGCATGCTAATGCACATGTACAAAGTGTTGTCCGTTTCGTTTTTCGATTATATGTTAACTATGTTGAATATACTGTATTCTCCGTATTTGTAGAAAATATCGTATACGTACAAATTTTGAAAGTATGTTAGCCATGATTAATTACTGTATGAACATGCTATATATATGTATAATACTCACTCGGTGAAAGGATTCGCCCTAATACATATTTTTGCTAGTACACGTTATATATGTTAAAAGAGTGTATTCTAAGTGTTTGTGAAAATGACCGATTGAGTAAAGAATTCGCATTCGTGCTCACCATGACTAATTGTCATGGATATATGATTGTTGTATAGGCGATACCCCTTTGACGAAAGGATTTGTCCTAAATCACGCCACGGCCACTATACGCTATATATGTTAAAATGTGTAGCCCAAGTGTTTGTGGAAATGACTGAATGAATATGAAACTTGGATTCCTGCTTGCCATGACTATCCGTCGTGGGTGCACGCATGTTATAATTGGGGCAACTCCCTAGTGAAAGGATTTGGCCTAATACCTATGTGATCAACATATGTCATGAATGTTGATATATGTAGTCTAAAGTGTTTGTTGAAATGTCTGAATGAGTAGTAGTTAGTAAATTGTAATGTATAAGGGTATTGAGATATTATTTTCAACTCTTTTAACTATGTGTATGATTTCTTTAGATATCTGCGTGATTAGGAATTGAAATGTACAAACTCATGCTTATGTTGTACTTTATAACATGCTCAACTAATTGTATGATTTTATTTATGTAATGCATATGTTTAAATTCATGTTTAAGTTGTATTCCATAAATCCGTGATGGGTGATGGGGGAGTAGTGTAACAATTCCGTGCAACAGCCTTGTCAGCCCTGAGTGGACAATATTGGATATTTGATTGTATGATTTGAAATCTTAATCCATTACTGCTTTAACTATTCCGTAATTGAATGTGATTGGGGATATTGTATAGTCTAGGCAATCGGTAACGGGATTGAATTCGTGGCTGAGATTCATTCGCCCCATGAGATGTGTTCGACGTACCCGAGTTGTACTTCGGTTGGCGATAGTGGTTGGCCACGCGACTTCATGTCATTCAACTTGTCGTGCGCTCAAGCTAGCCGAGCTCGTCAAGTAACCCGATCTGTCTTATGTATGTTCACCATGTTTGGATGCCTCTGTTTGAACCTGAGGTACTAACCTTACCAGTGGAATCCCGTTAACCGTGGTACCTCGATCTGCTAAGACTCATGAGCCAGGCATGGTGGTATGGGACACCGTGGTCGAATTGTCGGCCTACGCTGGGGCCACGAGCCTCCCCGTAGTGACCATTGAGCAACCAGACTCGTGAGCCGATTATAATGGTATAGGACACTATATTCGAGCTGTCGGTCTACACTGCTTTGATGGGTGATGGGAGAGTGGTGCAACGATTCCGTGTAATAGCCCTAATAGCCCTGACCGTACCCGGTCTAGTGACCTCGAGCATACTCTAAATCTGCGGTGAGGCGACGAGCCTTCCTGTAGTAAACAGAGTATCAACTAGGCCTGTATTGATAAGGTGATGGGGGAGTGGTGTAACGATTCAGTGTAACAGCCATGACAGCCCTTGCAGTGACCTAGAAACACACCATCGTATGAGATTGTCTAGGACTGACGACCCTAGAATGGATCATTGTTTGGGAATGATATAAGGAAGGTACCTTAGTTTCCCAATCTGGCTTTGTTTGAAATGGACTAATAACAACTCGGTAATCATGCTCATCATCGCATTGCATGTGCCTGGAAGATGTGGAGCACTGAGGGTGACAGCATACCGCGGACGTAAGATGGTGTCACACGAGGGAGTATGTTGGCGAGGGCATGCATCACCATTGTATCTCATCCTTGCATTAACAAGAGTATTTAGAATTGTTAATTGTACTGCTTTATCATTACTGCTTGACTGTTTTGATAACATGTTAACCTATGCTTTACTGTTCCACTGAGTTGATCACTCACTCCCACGTTACGGGACGGTGATGTACACACCAACCAGACATTGTTTGAGTTTCAGATGACGATAATGCTTATGAGGCGGATCCAGACCTTTGCGATGACGATGATGCTTGCTTGTATATGTGGTTTTCTATCGGCTACATGTGAGCCGTGTCTTGATCGACGGGGTTATAAGGATGTTGACTAGATGACCTTACACATGTTGTATATTTTGGAATTGTACTTGTAATTCATTAACCTGGTAACATTATCACACTTTGGAGACTTACCATAGTTTATCTATTTTATATATCTATCACAGTCTTCCGCTTGCAATTTCACTTGTCTCTGGAGTATGATATGCTGTTTTGGCTTAATCTCACTCATGTTTAATGTACTATTACAGACAACATTCAAACATCATTCATTATGTTGCATAAGTGATGCGTTGGAACTCGGGAGTTGAGCTTCTACTAGACCCCCGATTTTCAGGGTGTTACAAGATGGTATCAGAGCCCAATAAGGTGGTCCTAACCGTTTAACTTCACGTTAATCGGACTTCCGACGTGCGGTCCAGATCTGATACGGAGTTTTAATGTGCTCCCGAGAGCAACTGGGTAATGAGATTGATCCTAGATTTTAGGGTAACCTAGCATCAATGATTCTACAAGTTTTGGGTCTTGTAGATCGTATTTAAAGTGGATCAAGCGAATTTCGTAGCTAATCTAGTTTAACACTTAGTTACTTTTGAAGGATAAGGTAGTGAAAGGTGAGATTTGTGAAGGAAAAGGGTTAAAAAGTGATTTTAGACTGTGGGATTGAGTTCTGACAAGTTAATAAGGTATTAGGATCGACCCATTGCCTAAAGACGTCTAATTCTGGCTTGGCAAAAATTCAGGATGTTACAACAACCTCTTTGAAGAATAGATTCGTCATGTGTTGGATCAAGGGTCTTCTTAAATGTGATAAAGTGAGCCATTTTTTTGAAACGATCGACTACCATGAATACCAAATTTATACCGTACTGTGTTCGTAGGAAACCAAGCACGAAGTCTATAAAAAAAGTCCTCCCAAGGGCCTTCAGGCATATGTAATGAGGTGTAGAGGCCCGTACTCTAAGACTGTCCCTTAGAGGTATGACAAGCACGACAACACTGCATAACTTTACTCACGTCATGTACCAATTGTAACCAATAATATTATTACTCAACAAGAGCCCACGTCTTGTCTCTCCTAAGGTGTTCGCCAAGCCCACGTCCATGTAGCTCTTGGATAATTTACTCCCTCGGAGAACTTTGGGGGATGTATAGTTGATTCCCTTTGAAGAGAAAATCGTCTTACATATGTAGGTCACTGGGATAAATCTTTTGGCACATCATCCATGTATCCTTAAATTCCTCATTTTCGGCACACAACTCCTTGAGACAGCTAAAATCGACCACCTTGTTGCTCATCATAATCAATAGTGATTCATGGCAGTTAAATGTGTCAACACTTTATTTTGCTATCTTGATTTGTGCTTCAGAATGAACGTGAATTCTAACAAAAATGCGACCCATCTAACATGCACACGGTTCACGTTAGTCTGACTATTAATGAATTTTAAGGCTTGATGGTCAGTGTAGAGAACATATTCTCTCTGAATTAGATAATGCTGCTAATGTCGCATCACTTGAATCACTACGTATAATTCGAGCTCATATGTCAACCGTTTTTTTAAGCTTCACTGAGCTTCTCGTTGTAAAAGGCTATCGGCATGCCTTTCTACAATAAGACTCCTCCAATTCTGACATATGAGGCGTCACACTTAACCTCAAACAGCTTGTCAAAACTAAAAGGAATCAGGGCGGGTATTGTGGACAATCGATGCTTGATTTCAGTAAAGCTCTTATTAACCTCATCGGTCCACTGAAATTGGGAAGAAATACTTGCTTATTGATATACTTCAAATGCTTATGCTAGATTATAATAAAGTTTGTATGGCATTGGCAATCAAAACATCACATCTTATAATATCTCAAATCAATTAATATAGTCCACCTTCAAGTATCCTCAACTTGACAACCACCAACACCCCTTTAATAATCCTTAATTTATCCATTTCATAAATAAAAAAATCATAGCCATTTTCATTAAAAAAAATAAAAAATCAATAATAGATTACTCCTTTGCAAGCTCGTACATGTCGCATGCTTAAAAGTATATGTGTGATGCCATTAAACAACATTCTTATATCCCAAGTCCCTATAATTTTACATGTGTCATCATAACTTGTGTAAATTATGCCACCATCATATAATCGATATGTAAAAACAATTACTGTGTTGTGTCCTATGAAATCAAATGCCCAAATTCAAAATCCATTGATACTTTAGATTCTCGTGTAATGATAAATAATAACAATTTTCCATCCTTGGATGAATCTCTATTGTCTATTACTTTTCCTTGGAATTTTTTTCTTTTTTTGAATTTGATGTTTGATTATGTTAGTTTTAAAATTTTCTAATTTACTTTTCTGAATTTATGATTTTTGTTAGAGTAATTGTTAGTTTTGCAATTGAAACACTTTCCTATTTCGTGTCTTTTCAACTCTAATCTTGTATGATCTTTCCCACTAATACCTTTCTAAGTAGATCCTTCTCCAATAATCATTGTATCGCTAAAAGGTTATTCAAGTGTTTTTCTTCCATACCCTTTGGTCAGCAACTTGGACACAACTGACTCCATATTAAGACTTAGATCATTGTTATGATTCATTATTAAACAATTCCACGAAGCTAGCATCGAATAGAGTAAGAGTGCAATATTTTCTTCATCGCCAATCTTCACATTAACTGTCATCAATCTGTTAATTATAATATTGAATAAATTCAAGTGTTCTTGCAAAGAAGACACTTTCTTCATCTTTAAGTTGTATGGATATAATTGGATAAAAATCTTATTTGACAATCATTTCCCTTCATATAAGTTATGTAATTTGTCCCATGAATTTTTTTGCAGTGGATTCATCAAATACATTGAACACCAAATCATCAATGGCAAGTGAAAGATCTACCATGGTTAATTGATTTTTCTCCTCAAAAACCTTATATAGTATCTCTATGAGTTTCTTTTCTTCCATTTGAGTGCAATTTCACAACCTTTCTTCACCAACATTACATTCATTTTTAATTTTCACAATGGATAATTGAATTCATCTAGCTTTAATGCTTTAAATTTGGTAAAACTCGATCTACCCATCTGAAACACAATTGTAACATGAACACCAACATTGACCTTATGCTAAAAGGCTTCTTAACTTTTAACTCTACTACTAATTGTAGAGAAACAACTCACACACACAATCAATGCAAGCAAAACAAATCACAGATAAAAAGAATCAAGCCAAAACCTAAAAGACAAAAAAATATATATAAAATATAAAAATTTAAATTGTTCAACAATATTTTTACATCCATCCAACAAACGTATGAAGTTTTTTCTTCTTTAAAATAAGAAAAATTAATAATACATATTTTACCATCTCTCCTGTAACGCCATGAAAATCGGGGGTCGAGCAGGAGCCCAAGTTCCAATACATCACTTTTGGAACACCCAAGTTTCAATACATCACTTATGCAACATAGATAATGATGATTAAATGTTGTTTGTATTAGTGCCTTAAACATGAATGAGATTATACCAAATGGCATATCATACATACTCTAGAGACAGTTAAATTATGCAAGCGGAAGACTGTGATAGATATATAAAATATATAAACTGTCGTACATCTCCAGAGTGTGAACATGTCACCAAGTTAAATATATACATGTATACTCTAAAACTGAACAAAATGAATATACATGGGTGTTCCAAAAGTGCAAAATGACAAGTGTAATGGCGTCTAATCAACATCCCTGTAACCTTGTTAATCAAAACATGGTCTATATAGACCCACCTGAGAGCTGCATATAGGAGAACTCCTCATTATCGTAAAAGTCCGGCTCCACTTCGTAAGCATCGCCATCATCTGTAACTACAATAGGGTCTGGTTGGTGTTTAAAGAACTGTCCTAGAACGTGAGAGTGAGTGATCAACTTAGTGGAGCTATAAAACAAAGGTTAACATGTTATCAACCCAGTCAAGTAGTAATGATAAAGCAGTACAACACTCATGTCCTAAATACTCTTGTTAATGCAAGGATGATATGCGATAATGATGTATGCCCTCGCCTGCACCCCCTCTGCGACATCATCTCACGATTGCGGTATGCAACACTCCCACTGTGCTCAACTCCAATGCCAAAGGCACATACAATGCGGTGCATGTGCGTGATTAGCCAAGTTCTTAATTAGGTGTATTCATACAGAAGGATTGGGAAGCTAAGGTACCTCCCTTATATCATTTTCCAAATAATGATTCATCTAGGGTCGTCAATCCTACATATGATAGGCAAGTTCTAGATCACTATGGGGAGGCTCGTTATCATCAGCGCAGGCCTAGCTTATACTCGAAGTAACTACGGAAAGACTCGTTGCCTTAGCGTAGTCCTAGTGTATACTCGAGGTCACTACGGGCTCGTTACCTAATCGTAGGCCGACAGCTCGAATACAGTGTCCCATACCACCGTATTTGGCTCACAAATTTGAGTTGCTCACTGGACACCATGGGGAGGCTCGTTGCCCCAGCGTAGGCCGACAGCTCGAACATGGTGTCCCGTACCACCATATCCGGCTCATGAGTCTTAGCGGATCGAGGTACCAAGGTTAAGCGAATTTTTCACTGGTAAGTTGGTACCTTAGATTCAAGCAGTAGCGTCCATACATGGTGAACATACATTAGGCCAATCGGGTTAGTTGACAAGCTCGACTAGTACGAGCGTACGTTGACTTAATCGACATGGAGTGCGTAAGCATTCCGCGTTGCTTAACCACTGTCGACAAATAGCGTATGACTCAAATTCGTCGAATACATCCGTCGTGGCTAAAACAGTCCGGCCACCCATCGTACACCATTGCTGATTGTCTGGACTATGTCGTAGCCCCAAACACACTCTAAGCAATAGTATTCACATGTGATAATCCAAGACATCATATGACAAACAAATCTAAACATAAATCTCATTCAAACATTTCAACAAACACATACTACACATGTTACCGTACATAGGCATTTCATCAGTAAGTCACGTAGTAATAAGATAGGTTACACAAAGAAAACTGTAACTATATATAAGAGATTTGAGAATCCTATCTCAACACCCTCATTACATACATTTAAACAAGCATTTTCTCATTAAGGCATTTTATCAAATACTTAGACTACACATATTACACACATATAATAAATTAGTTAAAACGCATATTATAGCAAATCCTTCCATATAGGAGTTGCCGCATATATAACCATCATGTATCCTCAAACTTAAATCATAGCAAGCACAAATCATAATTCCATACTCATACAAACATTTCAATAAACACATGGAATGTACATATTTCAACATAGTTCATATATATGTGTAATACGCGGAAAAGCATCGTATCTAAGCACATGTGATGGAAATCAAGTCAGACATAAATCATTGCTGACATTGAAAGCCTTGAAAACCATAACCTAAACGTTTATAGTCCGCACCTTTCGCCGATAGACTCGTATCGAACTCAGTTTGTATACTAAGTCTTCACCTACGGCACAACGACTACTTATTGCATGAAATAGGTTAGCATTTCATCACATACTCTATTTGGATCCCTAAAATAGATTAGGGTTAGTATTTCTTACCCGAAAACGGAATCGGAATCGCCGAAATAATGAAATAGACAGGCCGATTCAGTACATGAAGCAATGAGATCGAACCTCAGGAACTCTCCCTCGCTTTCTTTTCCTTTTCTTCTCTCTTTGCTCTCTTCTCTCTCCTAGGGTTTACAAATTCATATGAAATGAGAGAGGGGAGGGTTTAGGTGCTTATATAGGCTTAGAACTAACCTCAATGGTCCTAGGGCCATTATATACTTAGGTTATAGTCAAAAGTTAGCTGTTTCGGGCCAACGGAGCACATCTAGAGGCCCCTTTTCTGCATACGGTTCAGGAAAAGTTCCATGACATTGGATCTAGGTCAGGTTAAGTTTTCAGTCCGATCGAATTTACGGATCAACCGTGGCGGACCAGTTTTAATTCAACGGTCACCGTCACTCGATCAGGGCCACAAGTACACTAATTTGTGCATGGAAAATTTCTTGATCTGAGGGTGTATTTGGGTTAAATTCTGACGGTCTGAATCCTTAAACTTAGCTCGCAAGTGAACGACCCAAATCACTTAAATCTGAGTTCATTTTCTAAAGGTATTCGCGTTTCTCACACACTTTGCTCTGGGCTCAAGTTGTGCGTTTCTAAATACTATTAAGACTTGATTTTTGAGATGGTTGTCAAGTCCAGCAAGGTGGTTATAACCATATAGTTCCGCGGTTATCGGACTTTCGATGTGCGGTCCAGGTCCAAAACGGAGTTTCAACGTGCTCCCGAGGGCAACTAGGTTTAGAGATTGATCCTAGGTTTTTAAGTAATGTAGCGTTAACGATTCTGCTAGTTTTGGGTCCTGCAGTTCGTATTGAAAGCTGTCTAAGCTAATTCGACAAGTAATTTAGTTTAATACTTAATTAATCTTCATCTAATTTCTAAGGGATTTGGTCCTTAATGATTTTTGCCTGATGCGTTACTTGACGGATTTTTCCGAGACGTTAAATCTCCCTTCTACTATATCATAAATCTCTTAAAAAAACACCTAACTATATATACATACATATATATATATATATATATGGGAAATGGTTCTATGCGGTCGAGCTCATGGAAACTTCCCATGAAGTTGAGCTACGTGGGCCCCACCGTGATGCGTGTCGAACATCAACACCGTGCATTTGATGAGTCCCCTTTAAATTATGGGATTTCCCAAAAATTAGCCATATATAGAACTCAGGTGAGCCATAACATCTAAAATCATGTGAAGACATGCCTAAAACATATAAAAGCACTTGGTGGGGCCCACCTAAAATTTGGATGCATCTGAAACTTGGTCTGACCCCTCATCCAAGTGGGACACACATAATGGATGGGCTAGATTTGTGAACCACACCTCGGTGGGCCCAAAAAATGATTATGAATGTTTTAATGGGAGGGTAACCCCTCTCAACTTTTGTACGTAGAGTGGCCCACAAAATTCATCGATTAACTTGATTTTTAAGCCGAGGCCCACCATGGAATGATGCATCTGACTAATTAGGTAGATGTTCGACATGCATCATGGTGGGGCCCACACAGCTCGACCTCATGGGAAGTTCCCATGAGCTTGACCTAGGGAAAAAGGTTTTATGCGGTCGAGCTCATGGGAACTTCCCATGAGGTCGAGCTGTGTGGGCCCCACCATGATGTGTGTCGAACATCAACACCATGCATTTGATGGGTCCCCTTTAAATTATGGGATATCCTAAAAATCAGCCGTGAACTCAGGTGGGCCATACCATCTAAAATCACATGAAGACATGCCTAAAACATATAAAAGCACTTGGTGGGGCCCACCTAAAGTTTGGATGTATATGAAACTTGGTCTGACCCATCATCCAAGTGGGGCACACATAATGGATGGGTTGGATTTGTGAACCACAGTTCGGTGGGCCCGAAAAATGATTTTAAATGTTTTAATGGGAGGATAACCCCTCTCAACTTTTGTATGTGGAGTGGCCCACAAAATTCATCGATTGACTTGATTTTTAAGCCCGAGGCCCACCATGGAATGATGCATCTGAATGATGGGGTTGATGTTCGACATGCATCATGGTGGGGCCCACACAGCTCGACCACATGGGAAGTTCCCATGAGCTCAACCGCATAGAACCTTCCCACCTCCCCCAGCTCGACCTCATGGGTTGATGTTCGACATGCATCACAGTGGGGCGCGCGCGCGCGCGCACACACACACACACACACACATATATATATATAGGGAAAAGCTCATGGGAACTCCCCATGAGGTCAAGCTGTGTGGGCCCCACCATGATGTATGTTGAACATCTACCCCATCAGTCAGATGCACCATTCCATAGTGGGCCTAGAGATTAAACATCAAGTCAATCCATTACTTGTGTGGGCCACACCACATACAAAAGTTGAGAGGGGTTACCCTCCATTAAAACATTCATAATTATTTTTTGGGCCCAACGAGATGTGGTTCACAAAGCCAGCCCATCCATTATGTGTGTCCCACTTGGATGAGGGGTCAAACCAAGTTTCAGATGCATCCAAATTTCAGGTGGGCCCCATCAAGTGCTTTTATATGTTTTAGGCATGTCTTCACGTGAGTTTAGATGATATGGCTCACCTGAGTTCCGTATATGGTTGATTTTTGGGATATCCCGTGATTTAAAGGGGACCCATCAAATGCATGGTGTTGATGTCTACATACATCATGGTGGGGCCCACACAACTCGACCTCGTAGGAAGTTCCCATGAGCTGGACCACATAGAACCTTTTCCCACACACACACCGAGATATATATATATATATATATATATATATATATATATATATATGGAAAAACTCATGGGAACTCCCCATGAGGTCGAGCTGTGTGGGCCTTACCATGATGTATGTCGAACATCTACCCCAGCAGTCAGATGCACCATTTCATAGTGGGCTTAGGGATTAAACATCAAATCAATCTGTGACTTGTGTGGGCCACACCACACACAAAAGTTGAGAGGGGTTACCCTCCATTAAAACATTCATAATTATTTTTTGGGCCACCAAGATGTGGTTCACAAATCCAGCTCATCTATTATGTGTGTCCCACTTAGATGAGGGGTCAGGCCAAGGTTCAGACGCATTCAAATTTCAAGTGGGCCCCACCAACTGTTTTTATATGTTTTAGGCATGTCTACACATGATTTTAGATGGTATGGCCCACCTGAGTTCCGTATACGGCTGATTTTTGGGATATCCCATAATTTAAAGGGGACTCATCAAATGCATGGTGGGGCCCACACAGCTCGACCTCATGGGGAGTTCCCGTGAGCTAGAACCTTTTCCTATGTACACACACACACACACGCAATGAAAAGAGGGTTACTTAAAGCTCAAACACTCCTCATGTAGGGGTGTACACTGAGCCGAACCGAGTCGAGCTGGCCTCAGCTCGACTTGGCTCGGTCACCAGGCACACCCAACTCAAACTCGGCTTGGCTCGGCTCGATGATCGAGCCAGCATCTCCATCTCGAGCTCGGCTCGGTCAGCAATCGAACCAGTTCGAGCCGAGTTCGAGCTTCGAGCTTTCGAGCCGAAAATCAAAAGAACAATAACAACAAGGAACATCATACAACATCTCCACAAAATCCAACCAAAAAAAAAAAAAAAAAAAAACGAACACAAATTTCAAGAGAAAAAAATAAAGAAGAAAATTTGAAACTCACCAATCTATGGATCTTCCTAGCGGGAGAAGACAGCGAAATATTAGACGTCAGACGGTGAAAAATCCCGCCATCTCGCTACAAAAGGGCCTCTGCTGGTCGCTAGTCGGACGGTGAAACGACCAAGAGAGGCAGATGTCGAGTACGAGCAGGGAGAGAGGGTCGGGGACTCGAGCGTAGGTATTTGGAAAAGGGGGGAATGGGAAAGTGTTTTAGGGTTTCTGTTTTTAAGTTTTAAGTTATATATATATATATATATATATATATATATATATATATATATATATATATATATATATATATATATATATATCGAGTCGATCCGAGTCGAGTCGAGCTGGAGTCAGCTCGAAAATTTTCGAGTCGTAAAAAATGGCTCGGCTCAGATCGAACTCAGTTTCGAGTCGTGTCGAGTCAAGCTTTTTCAGACCGAGTCAAGCGAGTTGACTGAGCTAGCTCGGTTCGTGTACACCCCTATCCTCACGTATGCTTGCTCGCGTGCATATGCACACCGGAAGCAGATTGGCTGGTGTACCTCACACCAGTTATATAGCTGTGGTATTGATGTCAGCAAGTTCTGTGGGTCTGATCACGAGGTATGTGCTATATCCAAACTGTCCATTCATTTTTCGAGCTTGTATTAAGGCTTGAGACGAAAAATAAGACAGATATAACAATCAAGTGGACCACACTGCAAAAAGAAGTGGGGGATTGAACGTCTACCATTTAAACCCTTTTTGGGGTCAGAGAAGTTTTGAATCAATATGAAATTTGTTTTTCCACTTCATTCATGTCTTTGTGATCTTATGAATAGATTGGATGGAAAAAAACGTTATGTTGGCCCTACAAATTGTTTAACGGTGAAAATCATTATCTCCGCTATTATTTGTGGTGTGGTCTATATGATCTTTGGATATGATTCATTTTTTGAATAATGCTATAAAATGATCTCTAAAAAATAGATGAACTGTGTACATATGATAAATACATTACTGTGGGGTCCATGTAACTTTGATCTCCTTAGAACGTAACGGATTGGCTACTCCCCCCACACCAGCTAACGGCTGGTGGTCAGTGCTTTGTGGGCCCCACCATGATGTATGTGTTTCATCCATTCCGTCCATATATTTTTATACATCATTTTATGGTATTAGTACAAAAATGAGGTATATCTAATTATCAAGTGGACCACATTATAGGAAACAGTGTTGAATGAGGGTCAACTATTAAAAACATTTTGGGGGCCATAAAAGTCTTGGATCAAGCTGTTCTTATTTTTTTTCTCTTCATCTGGGCCTGTATGGCCTAATCAACAGATTGGATGTCAAATAAACAGTCTAGTGGGCCTCAGGAGGATTTTAATGGTGGATATCCAATCACTATTGTTTTCATGTGGTGTTGTCCACATGAGATTTATATCCTTCCCATGTTTGGGATCAAGTCATAAAATGATACGTAAAAACGGATAAAACACATAGATGATGGTGGGAGCACTGGCCACCAGCCACGGAGCTAGTGTCAGGGGGAGTAGCCATTCCGTTGCCCCCTGACACTAGCCAATGGCTAGTGGTCGGTGCTCCGTGGCTCACACCATGATGTATTTGTTTCATCCCTGCCGTCCATCTATTTTTACAGTTCATTTTACAGTATGAGACCGAAAAATTGAGGTATATCCCAATCTTAAGTGGACCACATTACAGGAAATAGTGTTGAATGAGCGTCAACCATTAAAAAAAATTTTGGGGCCATAAAAGTTTTGGATCAAGGTGATTTTTGTTTTTTCCTTTCATCTGGCCTGTATGACCTAATCAACATATTGGATGTCAAATAAACAGTACAGTGGGCCTTAGGGGGATTTTAATGATGGATATCCAATCACTATTGTTTTCATGTGGTGTGGTGTATCTGAGATTTATATACCTCTCATTTTTGGGAAGTAGTCATAGAATGATCTTTAAAAATGGATGAACGGAATGGATGAAACACATACATCATGGTGGGCCCACAGATCACCGACCACCAGCCACGGGGCTGGTGTCGGGGGAGTAGCCAATCCGTTTCCCTTAGAACCGTTCGTACAACTCGGAGCGCGAGGAGCGTCAGTGCCCCTCTTTCGCACGACACGTACCTACAGCTGGTACAGCAGCTAATCCCCTCCCTGCCGACCTTATCGTCCTTATCCACTCGTGATGCGACAAAAAATAGTGGAGTTTATGCCAAGTTGTCGGCGGACTGATAAATCTACCTTTTTTTTCTACTATGTTGGTCTGATGTATTATACTCATGCACTTTCAAACGGTACACGTGGCATCTTAGGGAATAAAATTGAACCGTCCAGATTATGGGGCCACACTTTAGATGGATTAATGCAGTATCTTGCCGATTAATGCATCTTAGGGACCGTCCATCTTAGGGAAGAGTTACACCGAATTAATGCAGTATCTTGCCGATTGAGGGACATCTAATTGACGGTTGGAATGACATATATCCAATGGTTCGAATTTAACAACCAAATTTCAATTAATACAACAATCCCAAATCACAACACATGTTTCAATGCGTGCGTTTTAGAGAAATTTCCATGAAACTGGCATAACGTATCAATTCAAATCAAGCATATGCAAGATCGATCGAGAAGGTCCACTCATCAGGTGGACAAAACCCTAACATTGAATTTAGAACAATATTAAAGTCTTTTCTACCGTCTATTTTCCTTACACACGTATGGCCCGTGTCATGAGTGGACGGGCCTGATTATTCAACCAGGACATGCGGAGCGGGTTAGGTGCGGCCCCCGCCGGCCTCACCTAATATCGGTGCCGCCCTGAATGTGGGGCCCACCTTGAAGTATGTACTGCATATTCACACCTTCCATACGTTTTTCCAGCTTATTTCA
Source organism: Magnolia changhungtana (assembly GCA_030180095.1). Lineage (NCBI taxonomy): Eukaryota > Viridiplantae > Streptophyta > Magnoliopsida > Magnoliales > Magnoliaceae > Magnolia > Magnolia changhungtana. The sequence continues at coordinate 2,784,219 of JASAUF010000364.1, read as the reverse complement.
AAAGCAGATCCAAATCTAAAGTGGACCACACCACAGGAAAGAATGGCGATTGACCACTATAAACTTCTTGACGGCCAAAAAAGTTTTGGATCAAGCTGATATTTGTTTTTTTTTTTTTTTCCTTCATCCAGGTCTGTATGATCTTATTAACGGATTGGATGGAAAATAAACATTACGGTGGGCTCTGGGAAGTTTTTAACGGTGGGAGTGCAATCATCACTTTTTCCTATGGTGTGGTCCACATGAAATTTGAATCTATTTCGTTTTCAAGGGATCAATCCAGAAAGTGAACTGAAAGCAGATGAACGGCATGGATATACAATACATACATCAAGGTGGGCCCCACGGCCAGGGCTGCACCTAATCCGCTCCCTGCTATGAGTGCATTTTGGAAAAATGGTTCTACCATGGCACACACGTGTAACATCTGAGTCCTTCATTAGGTGGGTCCCACTGTAAGCATGCGATGAATTAAAACTCAGGCTAGTCCATTTATATATGAAGGCCACATTTGCATGAAAAGAACTGCATGATTCAATGTACACGCCGCCTACATGATGAGTGGACCAGGTCTACGCAGTCATCCTACCTAGTGGATGGCCAAGATTTTGCACATGTGTGCCACGTAGGCAGTTGGCACGGGTGTCATGCCCTCTCATGCATATCAAGGGAGTTCGTCCATATAGCAATCTCGCTAAAACCACGTGAATTATGACTTGGAGACTTGTAGTAATATTAGAAACTTGTACTAGCAAGCTAGAAAAAAAAAAAAGAAATTAGAAACTTGTATCAGTAGTTACATAGGTTTACTAATCCTACACGCATGTGTAACTTGAAAATTTGCAAGATCCAAACCGTCCATCAGGTGGGTCCCACGGTAGAGTAACTCTGGCAAAAAAATAAAATAAATATCAAGCGGTCGGCTTATGAGGTCAGCCATAACATAAGAAACCAATCGATGGCTAAGACAATAGTATGGTCGACCCCATGGATGGCTAGGATCACATGCTTGGGTGAGAGAATGGGATGTGTTCTAGCTTGTACATGGTATGGAACACACACACTGGCCGGATTAGGGTGAAACCAAACATCCTGAATAACATGTATAATAATAATGATTATTATTATTTTAACTCACACCCACACACGCCACATTGGTACTCGAACCCATGACCCCGGAGAGTCTACCTACCGGCCATGTTATTATAATAACATGTACTATAATTAGCTCAATAATTCTTAATAGGGCCATGTATGGTGGATCAAATGTACACGTGGCACACATATGTCAAACTCAGACCTTCCAAATCATGGCCCCATCATGCACAAAGCATGACCCAAAAACCAATATACTTATCTAAAGATAGCTAATATTTTAAATTGTCCATTATTATTTTTTATCTATTTGATCACTTATTGATTTAATTTTTAAAATTTTTGTACATATATTTTATGAAAAAATTATTCCACGTCAAAAGTGAAATCTGTTTGTCCTCCTTAGACCACTTGGGACCTGCAAGATAAGACAAAGATGGTGACCTTGGCTGCTATAGGGGACCCTCCGATGCCAAAGTCAAATAGACAAGTTAAGTCTAGTAGGACGTTAGGTTTTTGGGGTGCGAAATTGTACATACCTTTCACCGTTGGAGGTGCTCTTATTTATAGGTGAGGAAAGACAGTGACGTAGAGAGTAATTTTCCTATTTAGTAGGGACATAGAGGGATTCAGATCCCAAACGTGTTGTGAATATCTCTCGAGATTCTCAGCGGAGATCTCGGGGAGATCCGTGTTGCAGTCGTCGTCCGAGATCCTCAACTGGGATATAGAGTAGATACAATTGGAACCAGGTCCGAACTAATAAAGGCACAAGGTAAGATTCCGAGGTGGACGGGCGTTCCAAAGAGAGGTTGTGCCGACTTGACTCCTTGTCGACCCACCTTTGGGATACATAATCGAGTAATGGGGCCGAGCTATTTTCCTTAGTAGGATATAGATGGGATATAGGGGATGACCATCCTCTTCATCTTATTATACGACGGAGGTCATACTTTGAGCCTATTTTCTAAGAGATGTTTCGAGCACCAGCTCAGAAATGTATGGGTCTGTGGAAGGGTTCGACATCGGCCATAGACGGAGGAATTCTTTCTATGGATGGTCGTCTCAGGGTTGTTCCGTAAAATATAACAGAGTGTCCTTGTTTGACCATTAAGGAGCTCCTCGATTATGACTAGTGTTGGTTGAGCTCCTCGTACTGTGCATGTATGTCCAATCTGATTTTTCCATAGTGGCTAATCCATTTTTACCCACAACAACTATCATTAAGATTCCATGTAACGCCCTGAAAATCGGGGGTCGAGTATAACTCAACTCCCGAGTTCCAATGCATCACTTATGCAACATATTTATGATGTTTGAATGTTGTCTGTGTTAGAGCAATAAACATGAGTGAGATTATACCAAAACAAACAATTCATACTCTATGATTAATTGTATAAAAGCAAGCGGAAAGACCGAATCAGTATATATGTGTATGTAAAGAAACAAATAAACGTTTCATTATCCAGTAGTATGAATCCTTCAGTCACAATATACATGTCTGTTTATAAAAAAAATGTCAAAATAAACTAGGTACAATCCCTGTAAATCCCATCGGTCCGTGACTTAGTCGGCCGCGCGGCAGATATACGAGAACTCCTCTTGGTCCTCGGCATAATCCTGGCTCTCGCCTCCAAAGTTGCTTGGCTCGCCTTAAACTTGGAGACAGAGTCTGGTTGGTGTGCGCAACACCGTCCCGTAACGTGGGAGTGAGTAGTAACTCAAGGGTGGAACCATAAAGCATAGGTTAACATGTTCATCAAAGCGCCAAGCAAGAATGATAAAGCGAGAAATCAAACACTCCTAGTTACTCTTATTAATGCAAGTATGAATACGGGTATGATGGATGCCTCACCGACATACTCCCTCATGCGACACCCTCTTCATTCGCGGCATGCTTTCATCCCTGCTCCACATCTTCCAGGCACATGCACGATGTCGAGCATGATTACCGAGTTGTTATTAGTCCATTTCAAACGATGATTGGAAAACTAAGGTACCTCCTTGTATCATTCCCAAACATGATCCATTCTGGGTCGTCATCCTAGTTAATCTCGAACGACGGTGTGTTTTCTAGTCACTGTAAGGAGTGCCGCTGGGCACATTACACGAGAATCGTTGCACCACTCCCCATCACCTTATCAATACGGGCCTAGCTTATACCGTTACTATCTGCCTCACCGTAGAATTAAAGTATGCTCGAGGTCACTACACCTGATACGGTCGAGTACGCTGTGGTCGTTACACGGAATCGTTGCACCACTCCCCATCACCCATCAAGTAGTGTAGGCCGATAGCTCGAATATAGTGTCCCATACCACCATAATCGGCTCACGAGTGTGGTCGCTCACCGGTCACTACGGGAGGCACGTGGCCCCAGAGAGGGGACGGCTCGGCCACGGTGTCCCATACTACCATGTCCTGCTCATGAGTCTTAGCGGATCGAGGTACCATGGTTAAAGGGAATTTCACTGGTAAGTTTGGTACCCTAGGTTCATACATTAGCGACCAAACATGGTGAACATACGTAAGACATACGGGTTACTTGATGTATTCGGTTGACTCGAGCGCACAACAAGTTGGGCGATATGAAGCGAGAGCACCTCGTGTGGCCAACCACTATCGCCAACCAAGTACGACACGGGTTCGCTACACATCACGTGTGGTGAGATGAATCTCAACCACAACTCCAAGTCTGATACCGGATGTCTGGACTATGGGCATAGTCCCAAGCCCAATCAATTCCCAACCATGGCATGTGAAGTAAAGCATGATAAACAAGATAGATCAAGAACACTAGCAATCATGTTGTAAAGCATATCATGAAGCATGTTATGTAACAAGTTACAAAGCATGTAAAAAGCATGTTATAAAGCACTATATAAATAGGAATACAAATACATATATCTTAAAAGTGAGTGGTTAGGGTAAACAACCACATGGAGGATATCATATGATTCTAAGGTAGTTGAGAATCACATCTCAGCACCCACCTAAGGTACTAACACTTAAGCACTTACACTCACAAGCATTTTTACAAACACTTGGAATGCACTATTTCAACATACATGACGTATGTTAGAGGAAAGTGCTAGAAAGTCCCTCCTTTACCAAACTAGCATGTTATACGTATATATGATATTCATACAACAAATAATCATGGCAATTACATCAAAGAAATTTTATACGTATAGGGTATTTTCTAGAATACCCATTTTCAACATACATAGTGTTTACAAGGGAACTTGTAATACTGGCGATTCTTTTCGCCAAGCAATTAATTTATACGCACATAATATATTTACACAACAATTAGTCATGACAAATACATCGCTAAAATATACACGTATATCGGTACTTCTTACAATACTAGTGTTTCTACATACACGGTGTATATTAGTAAACATGTATCTAGCGAACCTTTTTGCCAAATAAGTATTTTATCCATATATTATATAATCATACATTAAATAAACATGTCAAACGTTTTTCCGAAAAAAATACGTATACGGTATTTCTACGTATACCTAGAGTATGTGAAATTCCATATTCTACAACGTTAATCGAAACAGAAACGGAAAGCACTTTGTACATGTGCATTTACATGCAGATCATGAATCTATCATTATCTGACATTGAAAGCGTTGAAAACCATAACTTATATACTTAAAGTCCTCACCTTACGTCGATAAACGCGTAACGGAGTCAGTTCGTTCACCCTCGCTTTGTCTAGGCAGTGACTGAACCTAAGACATGAAATAGGTTAGCTATTTCATAATCTACAACCTATACACTTCAAATCGGACCTAGGGTTAGGGTTTCTTACCTTCAAACAGAATGGATACCACAGAAAACACCTGGAAAGGAGCTGTAGGCCGTGCGACAACCGAAAGCAAGGAGGAAGATCTCCCACAAATCCCAAGCTATCTCTCTCTCTGGGTTTTAATCCCAAATTGTATGGCTATGAGAGGTAAGCTCCTTTTATAGCCAAAAACATTCGAAAATAGACTTAGGTTCAAGGGTTCTTGCTAATATAGGATATTCGTCACTTTTCCACTTAAAAGAGAGGTTCGGTAGCCCTCCTTGAGCCAAACGTCGACTTAAACTCACCACCTATGGATCTATGTGGGATTACGTTTTCGACTCGATCGGATTCCCAGATCACACGTGGCGGGCCACTTTCGGCGGTCGGTGGGCCACGATCGAAATTCCAAGTACATGTAAATGTTCTGAAATTTTCTTAATCCGAGGGTGTAATTTGGTCCGATTGACGGTCTTGCTTATCTTGACGTGCAGCTGAACGATGCCATCACTATTCCGATATTTTTATTAGGATGGGAATAGTGTTTTTCACACTCCCTCGCTCCGAATCGAAACGAATGGCCGTGGGACATCGGATGGACACGATTTTTGAGATGATTGTCAAGTCAAATGAGGCGATCCTGTTCCTTAGCTAATCGGGCTTAGATGTGCGATCTGAACTAATAAAGTTTCGTTTAATTCCCGAGCGCAAAGGAAATGAGTTTGGTTCTAAACTTTAGGAATAACCTAGATCACTTGTTTTGCAAGTTTTGGGTCTTCAAGATCGTATTTAAAGCGATCAACGGATTTCATGGCTAATTGAGTTTAGTACTTAGTTAACTTTGTTAAATTTCTAAAGGATTTAATCCTAATTAATTTCTGGTCGAGGTGGTACTCGATCCAGTGTACGGAAATTTACAGGTCGTTACATTCCACTACATAAATAGCTTTTTATAAGCAAAGTATTGTGAATGAGGTAGAGAAAAGGTTAAGTCCCTCAAAGCAAATGGCCTCTAAGCAAGGTAGATAAAAAGTTAATTATGCCCACAAAAAACTAAGCCTTTATTGTGGTGTGAAGCATTACGATAAGGAAACTGAAAGGTTAAGCCTACACTAAGAGCTCATTTGGGAGCTTGTAAATGGAGGTAAATGAGAAATGGAATTGGAATTAATGGCTCGTTTGGAAGCTTATAAATGGAGGTAAATGGGATATGGGATTGGAGGTAAATGAGTGGAAAGTAAATGGCTTGCTCAATTGAATTTTAATGGGAGAAAATAAAATGCATTTAAAATCCAAATATTATATTTAGATGGGAGTAAATGGAAGTAATTGGAATGCATTTGAATTTTTCATTATATTCACAAGAATATTTGTGATTTTTCAAATTAACTTTAACATTTCAAATTAGTGTACATATGTGATATATGACAGAATAATTATAATAAATCTATTGAAATATTTACTTTTGTCAAAATTGAGGAAATTTCAAGCCTCAAGTGGGCCACAAATGTAAGGATCACAAATAAGTAACTTGCCAACAATTTTTAATCGTCCAAATGATTTGGATCTTTCCATTAGTGTGATTTTACTAATGCAGTCAATAATTAGATTCTTTAGAAGTATCGTCAGCGTGACACTTGTATGGTAGGCATGTGCATTTGGAAGCATTTTTATTTATTAATGTTAACTTTTCAAGGAAGCTCAAAAAAGTCATTTTACCTCATGTCCTTCAAAATCCTCTTTCAAAGAGAAGATTTCATTTATGGGGGCCTTTACTCCCATTTCATTTCATTTCATTTTCATACATTTATTCATCCACGTACATTTCAAATGTCATTTACTTTCAATCCCTTCTATTTACCTGTATTTATGCTCATCCAAATGACTCTTGCATGAACCGTCTCTAGCAAAGAGCAAAACACTAACTAATAAGGCAAATGAAAGGTAAAGCTCATCTGAAGAGCTAAAAAAAAAAAATGTTTAGCGTGTGGTGTGTACATCACATATGTAGACCCAAGGATCAAGTGGACCACACCACACAAAGTAGTGATGATATATGAAGCCCACCATTGAAACCTTCACAGGGCCCTAAGTGATGTGTATGATCATCAAGTGATCACAATGACGACTTGGATGAAGGTAAAAGACAACGTTGTAATCAATATCACCCTCATTTTGAAAAATTGCTATGTTTTAGTGGAAAACATGGAAAGTTAAATGAGTACATCCGTGGAAATGATGAAGTTCCCATGTTCTCATACATTCATGTGCATGAGAACTTAATTTAGCCAAGGTCTTACTCGACATACAGTCGTGGTTTACCTGATTTGTAATGGCCCTGATTTTCAAGGGTGGTGATCTTCACGGTGGGGCCTACTGCTGTCATATGGTACTGATCTGGTGTACACAACTCAAGTGTAATGTTAGTTGGAAAGATGTACGGTGAGTATTCCATCCTCAATATCACTGGAATATTGTTCTGCTGTATGGGAACTTTTAACACGTGACCTTTTCTTTTCAGCTGTGACGTCACATGTGTGAAACATCAGAGCCGTGCATTAGGTGTAAAGAAGGGAAACGGATTGGCTACTGACATTGCCACTAGCCATTAGCCAATGGCTAGTGGTCTGTGCTGTGGGCCCCACCATGATGAATGTGTTTCATCCATGCCGTCCACCCATTCTTTCATATCATTTAATGGCATGATCTCAAAAATAAGGTTGATAAAAATTTCAAGTGGACCGCACAGTGTTGATTGAACGCCCACCATTAAAAACTTCTTGGGGGCAACAAAAGTTTTGGATCAAGATGATATATTTTTTCCCTTCATCCAAGTCTGTATGACCTAATCCACAGGTTAGATGTCAATTAACCATTACAGTGGGCCCTAGGAGGTTTTTAATGGTGGACATTCAATCACTGCTGTTTTTCCATGGTGTGGTCCACCTGAGACTTAGATCTAACTCATTTTTGGCATCAACCCATAAAATTATCTTTCAAAATGAATAGACGGTGTGGATAAAACACCTACAACATGGTAGGGTCCACATAGCACCGATCAATAGCCATCTGGCTGATGGCAGCGTCACCCCAGCCAAACCGCGTCCGGAAAGAAGCTTTAAAGATCATCCATTCAGAAAATCGGATGGATCTATTCATCAAGTACGCTACACGGTCAAAATCTACGGGCAATAGTAGTCAAACATACCGTACATATGAATCAGCGGATTGTTCCAATTCACGGCTCGGATGTCGTCCAACTGATACTAGCAATTCTCCACCGTTGATTGTCATTTTCTAAACCGTCCATTTCTTTATACACAGGCGGCCCACCTGATATGTGGACTGGCCAGTCGAACTTCTAGCCTATGATCTATTCACCACTGAGAATACCATATTAGGATCCGGCACATGTGTGCCATGTTGTCACGTGTGGGACGTACTTCGGCATGGCGTGTCACTGAGGCCAAAACAAGCCGAGTCAAGCTAATCTGAAGCCTAGCTCATAGTCGAGCCGCACCTTCGACCCTGACCACGTCAGTCTCTGACCTCATTATCCCCGGTGTCCACGTCATCACATCCAAGCTACCTTTCCGCGAAGGACATGTGGCAAATTAATGAAAGGAAGATATCATCGCCCTTAGCATTGAGTTCTTTTTTCCTATGTCGCGGCTGACAGTTTCCATATATCTAACTCCATTGGGCCCACATTCTAAGCTAATATGATGATCTGTTCCATAAATCTTCTTACTAATAACATATATAAGTATTTTTGAAAAATCAAACTTTATAAATTATTATTCCTTATGATTTTGGAGTTGAATTTGATACATGAAAAAATATATGTAGTCATAACCATCCGTTTATAGTTTTTCTTTTGGAAGATAATATAGAAATATTTCTAAAATGGACGGTTTCGATGATCATAATATATTATTATCCGGACCCCAATGTTGCGACACATGTTGAAATTTTAGTCGCGATAGAGGAAAAATGTAACTCTCTCCCACCATTTATCCGAGAGAACTGATCTATACAGATAATGGTCGCAAAACTTCTGTACCGTCACATATTTACTACTATTATTCCACCTTTATATAAAATCAGAACCATCCAAACCATATATCTAACTATGGATATAAATATTCTGGAAAATCAGAGAATAATTTCACTGACTGGGCCACACGTTGTATAGAACCAGACCGTCGGTTGTCTATTAATTTCAATGTTTTTCAGCCCCTTGATTAGTGGACTGAAATGATTGTTATACCACTTAATATTTATCGTGGGACCTACCTTTTTCTTGGTAATGATGTATGACAAAACATACAGGTCAGCAGAAAAGATACTACAGTACACAAGTTGTGGTACATCTCCTGTAGGTGATCTGTTCTCTATATCCGAACCTTCTCTTTTCTCCCTCTCATTTCTTCCCACCTTCTCTTTTCTTCGATCCAGCACCCTTTCTTTTTCGATCTTTCACCCCCACTTTCCTAGAAAAAACCTTCCGTACGCCTATTTAAAAGACATCCTCACCCATCTTTTTATATGTGCTGATACACCTACCAGCACCTCTCCTTTTACTGTATCTTTGCCACTCTTTACGAGACCAAGATATGGAAAACAAGCTAAGTGTTCACCACAAAAGAAGCCCCAAACAAACCAAACCAAAGAAGAAACCAATCAAGATTGTCTACATATCAAACCCCATGAAGGTGGAGACCAGTGCCTCAGAATTCAGAGCCCTGGTTCAAGAACTTACTGGGCAGGACTCCGATTATCGGTCATCATCATCGTCGTCGTCATCGTCGTTGTCTGGCTTTCCAAAATTCAATGAGAAAGGTGTAGCTGATGATCTTTTAAAGCCCTCTGATCGGGCCACCAGGGCCCTGGAAGATGATCCTGGCCATTCAGGGCCGTTCCTTGGCATGGACCCAAGTCGTGAATTGTCGTCCGTTGATTGGTTTGATGATGTATTCACACCCCAGATGATGGAAAACTTCACAGGAATATTGCCTTCCAACCCTTTGATGCTTATGTAAGTTGTGTATATGAATTATGTGGTTTTAAGTTATATTGTGTTTATGTAATTATATTCATAAAGATATATACATATAGATATGGAACGGATATATTCTTGTTTATGTTTGCCATACCGCACAGCGTTAAATGGTGGTGACTTCGACAGTGTACATACATGCCGTAGAGACATCGTATGTATGTTCATCAATCCAAACCATTGGAATTATGGGCCAAAAAATCAAATCGATCAGAAATAGATGATTTTAAAGAAAACATTAATGGTTTGAAACTGATGGGTGAAATCAGATGGTTAAGATCATCCAATGAGTGGGTTGTGCTCCATCGATGATTAGACGCATGAAAAGGATGGCCGGATTGATGTGAGCATATGGTGCATGCATTTAAAGTAATAAATGTTAAACGATAGGGTAGTTGATATTAAATTCTTACAAAGGAGCAAACCCTAGATATTTCAAGTGAAATTTTTGATAGATTACACCTACTCAATGTTGCTAGGTAGTAAGATGTTTTAAACAGCCCATCAAAGAAATTCTCTATCTTTATAAGATCAAATAATGTTTCTCAATGTAGGCTATTCTTTTTATAGTGACAGTTAGCATGTACAGGAAGTAGTGGGCCACTTTTTGCAACCCTGATATTGATAGACACACCCTTCATTTCTACTTTTGGTAAAACATTGTAAAAGTTACACAAAAAAGTAGAAAGAAAAGGGTGGATTTATCAACTAAGCAAATGGCAAATATTGAATAGTCCCTATCATAGCCCCATCGTTCATGCCCAATGTGTCACTTCTCTGGGACGTCTGAGCCAGGCAAGCAGTGGGCCCCACCATGAGGATCGCCTGGCAAAAAAATAATGCCAGCCCACTCTTTGGGAGGGCCACAGAGAGACATAAATGGACAGCCAACCTGAGGATCCTGATTTTCAAGGTTATTTTCATGTGGGTGAAATCTTCGAAATCTGGACCATTGAATGTCTCCAAACTCAAGAGAGGAAGAGTGTCATTCTCTTCCAGACCGTAAGATTTTCTAGGATTTTCACTTATGCTTCTAAATTGTGTATTTTGCAATGGGTTGCTAATTTCCTTTCACAAGCTCTGATCCACCAGCCAAACTGTCTGATCTTCAGTACCCGAAAGGGAAATGGCCCAATCATGGTTTAAAACGCTAATATACATTAATCTTTTGATTTGATTAGTTGAAAATGGATTTTACAAACTATATATTATTTATAATACTAATAGTACTAAAAATAGCTTTAAACATATAGATTAACAAACCACCCTAGGAATTACAAAAGTCTCCATCATGAATGGTGGGGATTGGGAGGGCCTCATAGCCATTGATCCAACATTGGAATTTTCACAGGCCTAGATGAGAATGTTAGGAAAATTTTAAAGGAAGATTGCATGCTTTAGTTAGCATACATCCATCTGTAGGTGGTGAGATCTCTTTGGACGATTGCCCACCATAGCGACAACTCTTATTCTCAGTAATTACTTAGCCTGGAAATTTCTCAGGAGATTTCCAAAGTTTGATAATAATTTAAATAAATAATTATAAATTTAAAAAAAAAAAAAAAAACAAGATGAGCTTTGAAAATATCATGGTAATATGGCTTTAATCGTTTTTGGCTGTGTTTAGATACATGTTGATAAGCTACTGACAGCAATAAGTCAGTAGCTTACGGGACAAAAGTTAGTTTAATAACATGCCATTTAAGAAGTGCTCCATAAATTAAGCAAATAAAAAAAATAAAAAAGATTTTGTACTGTAGTTGAAGCGAAGAGCTCCTCCTTCAATCCGATCCAGTTGTGTTCCTCTTCCTTCCTCCTTTTATCTTCATCAATTCCCTTTCCTCCCTTGACGTCTTCCTTCTTTCTTCCCTTTGTTCCGTAGTTCTTTTCATATATATATATATATATATATATATATATATATATATATATATATATATATATATGATGGTTTTGATGGAAGAAAGTAGATAAATATTGAACTGTTTGTTGAAGTCCCTTAATATGCTATGATACACCATAATCTAACAGCTCCTAACTTTTAAAGAAATTGATCATTTGACATGATATCAAAGCAGAAGATCCTATGCTGGAATCTTAGAAGCAATAAATATGCCTTTCTAATATATTTTTCTGATGAGTCGTTTATGGTGTGCGTAGTGAATGTCCCTCCACCCTTGCACAATATATTACCGTGCAGAGTTTCCCTCAGCACGTGCTGGGCCGTTTATGGTGTGAGTAGTGAGTATCCCTCCCTTAAATATGTTCCCATGCAAAGTTCCATCAGGCACTAACATACTGTTGTTAGCAGGCTGGGCCTAGGGTTGGTTTTGGCCTGAATTTTGAAATGTATCAGTTTAAGCTTTTAGAGAAATTGGCCGTTTTGGAGCTTCTAACAGTAGAATAGGGAAAGTAAAATCTGAAATTACAAGGATGAGGTTCAAGAAAAAACTTTTCTTCCTTCATTTTAGAATTACAATTTTAATTAGGGATTTTTTTAAATAGTAAATGGGTGTTTTTTTTTTTTTTTAAAAAGAGTTTTTTACATTGTTTGGCTAGCAACTACATAGTATATCAAATTAATGTACTTATATGTTGAGTCAGTGGTCTAACCAAGATCAACTAATAGAGGCATAAATAGTTTGAAGCAAATAAACTTGAGATCCAAACACGGCCTTAGTTTGCTTTTCATGATATATTTATTATGTCATTATTTCCGAAAAAACTTTTCTTCCTTCATTTTAGAATTACGTCACTTGCTTATAGTCCCTTAAAACATGATACTCTGGCAGATCGTGACGGGTGATAAACGGGCACTAAAAGTTCAAATTGAGATGCATCACAAACCAAGAAATAATAATTAATTATAACTCCCAGATAGGCGGACATTTATTGGACGGTTGAATAGAAAAATATCCAACGGTCTTATTTCGGCAAACAAGTGTCCACGAATCACAGGTTTGGATTGTTCAACAAATCTGATTTGAGATTTTTAACTTTGTTCCACTGGGTTCCACAATTTAGGCGGTTTGATTTGAGTGAGTCTATGCCACATATGCAATATCTGAGTGCCTGTGTATCAAGCATCAGATGCAGTAGGAGTATCAAATAACTGCCTCTGATATATCTTGTGTCTGTTAAGACATGAATTCTCCAGTTGAGGCGTCATGAGTGACATCCATGTATGTTCATGCATACAGGCGACCCAAAAGAGATTGAGATGTATCCTAAACAAATGTACACCGTTCAATTTTTCTGCTCGTCGTGGGACCCATGTTTCGACGATCCAGATTCCAGACTGCGGACAGATGATGTCCCTACATGGAATGCAAGATGCCACAAAATCTCCCGGATGTGTAACCCTCCTGTGTTTGGTCTTTTTCTCCCTGGAATGTGGAATTTTGATGTATTTATTTCTTACCCTTAAAATTGTGGGCCACCCATCTAAGGATTAGGAGCTAATATTCTTGAAGATTTTTCGGGCGTGGTCCATCTCCACCGGGCCAATCAGCCCACCTGACTGGATTGCGTGGGGACACCAACACCACGTAGCTCAATGGTGTAAGGGGCGCAGAAGTTCCTGCGTTGGGATGCCATGTGGGGCCCACCGTGATGTTTATGAGAAATCCACACCATGAATCCGTTTTGAGATGTCATTTTAGGAGTTGCAACCAAAAACAAGGTGGATCCAAAACTCAAGTGGACCGCACGGGAGGAAAGAGTGGTTATTCAGTGACCACCGTTTGAAACATTTGTATGGCCACAAAGTTTCATATCTGACAAAGTTTTTTGGTTTTTCACTTCATCCCGATGGGAATGACCTTATAAACGGTTTGGATGGCATATAAACATCAAGGTATATGCCAGGGAGGTTTCAACGATAGGAAACTCTTTCAACGGTTTTCCCTCTCGTATGGCCCAACTTAATTTTGGATCTACCTCATTTTTTGTTGCAAGACCTAAAATGATCTCTCAAAACGGATGGACGGTGTGAATTTCTCACAAACATCACGGTGGGCCCCACCTAGCATTCCAGCACAGGAACTTCCTGCGGAAGGCTTTAGCAGGAAATCCGCGTCCTGGTGTGAGGGCTCTGTGGGACCCACCTATTGGCGTCCGCAATTCAATAACAAAAGGCCACACGTGTTAGTGAAGAGAGCTGATTAGGTGAGTCCCCGGCCTCACCCGACGCGGTACGGCCCTTACCGTGGGGCCCACCTTGATGCATGGATTATGTATCAACGCTGTTCCTCCGTTTTTACATATCATTTAGGACGTTATTCCAAAAATTAAGCAGATCCAATCATCATCTGCATCATATCATAAGAAACAGTGGTGATTGACGATAATTAATGGGCCACAAAAGGTTTGGATCAAGCTGATATCCAGGCTTATGTGACATTATCAAGAGATTGGATGGTAAATAAACGCTAAGGAAACATTAAGGTGCGCCGTAAGAAGTTTTCAATGGTAGGATGGTCATTCACCACTGATTCTTATGGCATGATTCACCTGATAATTGGATTTGCTTCATTTTTGGGGATAATGCCCTAAAATAATATGCAAAAACGGATGGACCGCAAGGATACATAATACATACATCAAGGTGAGCCCCATGGTCACCCCACATTAATGGATGCACCGTCTTGGGTGAGGTCGGGATTAGGCCCATTGATGGATCGGATCGACCCGATGATCTGATGTAGAGCGGGTTGCAGACAATTTCATGGCCAAGATGGATCAGAAAAGGCTCGGTCGACGACAGAAGTGATCTAGACCGTCAGACCTTAAATCAGACATATATCGCAATCCAGAATGAGTTATCGAGCATAAAATATATGATTTTGGGGTAAAACGAGCTACTTTAGCCATCCAATCTCACTATGCCGGGTTGCACAAGCCGGATTTTCAAAATACCCCCAGATTGACGATCATTTCCTTATTTTAATTATGTTTTTACTATAAATAGTAAGTTTTAGTTTGATTATAATTCTTCATCCGTTGGGCTTTAGGAGTTTCGCCCAACGCGAAAAGAGCTTAGAGTTATTAGGAGAACAGCTCGGTGAAGCCAAATAAGACACTTACTATTTTTGGCCGAAAACCTTGCGCACTAGTAGACATCATAACTGTCTATAAATAATAAGAAGTTACAAATTCTAGGAGTTTTAGTTGTAGTTTGCTTCTGATTTTTATCTCATTGCTTAGTATCCCTATTTAAAGGGTTATGAACTCATTTATTTGATTCATCAATCAAATTTCAAATTTATTAGAATTTATTTCTATTTTCTTGCTTGATTTCCTCGTGGATTCGAGAAGTCTCTATGAGGAGTCCAGAGAAGCTCCGTGGATTCGCAGTAATTATCCTTGAGGAAGACTGTGATCGACCTTATCACGTTCATCTCTGCGTCAATTGGTATCAAAGCGAAGATTCTCCTCAGGTCGATGGCAAACAACGAAGGTATGAGCCAAAATCCTGTGAACGGTGATCTAGGGATTCATTATCATGCGGGAAGAATGGAAGCTTTCCATCGGGAGAGTCAGTTGGCCATGTAAGGGCTGCGGGCAACCCTCGACCGTCTTGCGAATGCGCAACTTCCACCCCGAGCCCTAGGTGATGCTCTGTCGCCTATGGTTACTCCACCGCCCATGGTTGCTGTACAACACAACCCTGATTTTCGTAAAGCACTACCAGTGGCAAACCGTAGGGCTACAGCAGATGATTCAAGTTCTAGCGACGAGAGCCTTAATGAAGGTTTTGCTCGATGACCAATCCATGGATGCGATCATCTAGATTGTGCTGAAAGAGACTATCGTGATAAGGCTGAACTTCCTAGTTTTAATGGTCTATTACATATAGAAGATTTTCTCGATTAGCTAGTTGTAGTAGAGAGATATTTTGATTACATGGACGTAACAAATCATAAAAGGTAAAATTGGTAGCGTTTAAATTAAAATCTGGTGCTTCTGCATGGTGGGAGCAATTCAACTCTCATGTGCCAGCTAGAACAAGGCGCTCATCTCATCATGACCATGGATGAGACATCTTCTTCGATCACGATTCTTCCCCGGTGATTATGAGCAGATATTATTCAAGAAATACTAGAATTGCCGACAAGGAAATCGAACCGTCACAGATTACACTGAAGAATTCCAGCGGTTTGCAACATGAAACGATCTTTCAGAATTTGAGTCACGGAATGTGGGACAATTTATAGGAGGGTTACGATTGATAATTCAAGATTGAGTTCAGATGCACCCAGTCGAGACCGTGGATGAAGCGATTCAGTTGGCAGGTAGGGCAGAAACGCAGCTTGCAAGAGTCTCGAATCGGCCTTTTCCTTCAACTCGACCCTCATAACAGGTCTCATGCAAGATCCAATGCTGACACGAGAAAAAGAACCAGCAGGAGAATGCCCTCAACCTCCCGTGACCGCAAACCGTTATACGGAAAGCGACTCATCTAGGCCTCAACATGTAGCACCCACAACAGCGGGCCCAAGTAGGATTTCAAATCCTTACGTTCGGCCAAGGTCGAACAATTGTTACCGCTGTGGCCAATCGGGCCATGTATCAAACACATGTCCTCAACGTTCCGTAGCACACTTGGCTATAAATGAAGGGGGCACTGAAAGTGAGGCCGCAGAAGAAGACCCTAGCTTTGATGAATATGAGCAAGCCACTGAAGAAGAAGCATATAGCGATGAGTTGTTAGTCCAGGATTATGGCAAATCTCTCGTTGTGACGCGATTACTATATATCCCACAGAAAAAATTACATCCACAGTGACACAATATATTCCGTACGCGGTGCACTGTCAATGGAAAGGTCTGTAATGTGATCATAGACAGTGGTAGTAGTAAGAACATCATCTCAAGAGTGATGATGGATAAGTTGTAGCTACCAACAACAAAACATACTTCTTCGTACTCAATTGGCTAGATAAAAAAGGTAATTAAGACCAATGTAACTGAACAATGAACTGTCTCATTTTCAATTGGCAAAAATTATAAGGATCAAATACTTTGTGACATGGTCGACACGGAAGCATGCCATATGTTACGCGGTCGACCATGACAGTCGAACCATGATGCGACCCATCGAAGACGAGACAATGTTTACATATTCGTCAATAAAAGTCGAAAAATAATCCTTACCCCTATGGCACCAGAACCACCCTAAAGCTTCTAAAGTGGAGAAGAGTTCCCTTTTGACCATTCGAAATTTTATAGAGGAGTCCAAGGAAACCGACGAGGTATACGCCGTAGTGGTGAAGGGCAAGGAATCGGAACCCTCAAACATTCCTTCAAGTTTAAGGCTATTGGTAAACGAATTCAAAGAAGTCTGTCCTAAAGATTTACCTGATGGATTATCCCCCATAAGGGACATCCAACATCACATAGATCTTGTCCCTGGGGCTAGCCTGCCTAACCTTCCTCATTATCAGATGAGTCCGAAAGAGTGTGAGATACTTCAGGGGCAAGTGGAAGAATTGATCTGTAAGGGTCTCTTGAGAGAGAGCATAAGCCCATGTGCCGTACCAGCATTATTAATGCCTAAAATGGATCAAAAAGGGCCGGTCGATGACAGAAGTTATCCAGACCGTCAAACCTTAGATCAACGTATCTCGCAATCCGGAATGAGTTATCGAGGGTAAAATATATGATTTTGGGGTAGAACGAGCTACTTTAGCCACTCAACCCCGCTTAACCAGGTTGTGTAAATTGGATTTGTGAAATACCCCCAGATCGACGGTCGTTTCTCTATTTTAATTCCATTTTTACTATAAATAATAAGTTTTAGTTTGATTATAACTCTTCATGCGTTTGGCTTTAGGAGTTGCGCCCAATGCGAAAAGATCATAGAATAATTAGAAGAACGGCTTGGTGAAGCCAAATAGGACACTTACTATTTTTGGCCGAAAACCTTACGCACTAGTAGACATCATGACTGTCTATAAATAGTAAGTTTACTATTTATAGTACGTTACGAATTCTAGGAGTTTTAGTTGTAGTTTGCTTCTGATTTCTCTTCCATTGCTTGGTATCCCTATTTAAAGGGTCATGAACTCATTTATTTGAATCATCAATTAAATTTCAAATTTATTAGAATTTATTTCTATTTTCTTGCTTTCTTTCCTCGTGGATTCAAGAAGTCTCTATGAGGAGTCCAGAGAAGCTCCATAGATTCAAAGTAATTATCCTTGAGGAAGATGGTGATTGACCTCATCACGTTCATCCTTGCGTCACGATCCAATATGAATCGATGCATTTATGGCGTGTTTGGACTACTATACACAATCCAATGAGGCAAGTCTGGATCTTAAGATACCAATCTTATTATAATCAGTTTGGTTTCGGATGCACCCTGATCTGATTACTCCAACCAATGTTTCAATCTTAGTTGTCTATCTAAAAAACCCAAAAGTAAAAAATCATGCATTATTTCCTTCCCTTCCTCATTTCTCTCTCTCTCTCTCTCTCTCTCTCTCTCTCTCTCTCTCTCTCTCTCTCTCTCCACAACTGGCAGCACATGCTAAAAAAAAAATCCAATGAATGTTTCAATCTTAGTTGTCTGTCTAAAAAATCTAAAAGCAAAAAATCCTAAGTTATTTTCTTCTCTCTCTCTCTCTCTCTCTCTCTCTCTCTCTCTCTCTCTCTCTCTCTCTCTCTCTCTCTCTCTCCACGGCTAGAAGCCCATGCAAACCCCCCCTCTCTCTCTCTCTCAACAAACTAAGCCGCCACACCTACCTCTTTTAATATCTGATATAAAAAAGGTTTTCTTTCTCTTCTTGCTTCTTCTTTCTCTCCTCTCATTTCTATTCTTTTCTTTTTATTTGATTTCTTAATATTTTTCTCATTTTTGGTGGGTTTTCTTCAACAGATCGAGGATTGCTTTCTTTTCAATTACATATATTTATCTGTGATTTTCGTTTCCTAAAGAATATGTAAGTCCACAACGTGAAAAGCACTGTATTATCTTTTACGGGTGAATGTTCTTCTCGATTTTAAAGTTTTTTTTTTTTTTTTTTTTTTGTTATGTTACTTTGTATTAGCTTGTTCTATTTTAGTATTTGTGATTATGATTTTTTTTTTTTTTTTGTTTCATGATTTTTTATAGAGAGAATGTTGTTTTTGTGCTTGAAATTGTCATTGAAGGTTTTTTTTTTTTTTTTTTTTCATTTATTGTACTTAACATGAAAAATATAATGCATATTATTCCTTTACTCATTTCTGTGTTATTTAATTGATGTTACATTAGGACTGCAAGTAATTTATCAGATTGCTATGTTTAAACTCAATCGACCTATTGATGAGAACATTGTTGACGTGTTAAGCCAATGTAATTTTTCTAAACGACAAAAATCAACATCTAAAATATGGAATGACATTGATAAACATCGATCCCCAAGTGGTGAGGAATTGGCTATTTGCAGCATTGTGAGGGGAAGTTTATGAGGGTAGTAATAGTAGAACTAGCCATTTGAATAAGCACTTGACAAGATGTTCGAGAAAGAAGTATATGAATATTTCTCAATAATTAATATCATTGAACAAGAATGTAGGTGAAAGACATTGTTTGAAGAACTTTAAGTTTGATTTTTTATTTTTATTTTTAAAATGAAGTCGTTTGGATCTTTATCGCATGATAATAAAAGAATGAATACATATTTAACATGGTTGAACATGAGTATTTTGAAATATTCATGAACAATCTTTAAACCATGTTTAAATTAGTCTCCCATAACATAATTAGGGCCAATGTGATGCATGTTTACAAGCAAGAGAAAGAAAAACTCTATTAGCATTTTGATAAGATCTCTTTCCGAAGTGGATTTACTACTGACTTGTGAACATCAGACTAATAAAATATTGTGTATTGTTGTATAACTTTGCATTTCATTGATGATGCATGGGAATTACAAAAGAGGATTCTTGCTTTTATAGTAGTAAAAACTCCTTATGATATGGAAACTATATGTTGAATTATCATGGATAGAGTCCTATAATGGAATATTGATTAAAAAAAATATTCACCATCACTTTAAACAATGCTTCCACTAATGATGCCACGGTTTAAAGTATGAAGACTTATTATTTTTTTATATCAAGGATTGCTCGCATTATCTAGGGAGTTGTTTCAAGTCCGTTGTTCTGCTCATATTTTTAATTTAATTGTGCAAGATAGCTTATGGGAGATAGCATGTGTGCTCCAAAAAAATACGAGAAAGTGTGAAGTACATTAATTCATGACCATTAAGGGAGCAAAATTTTCAATTTATAGTGGCTCATGTAAATTGTCAAAGAAAAAGAGTGAACCTATGGATGTTTCAAAAAGGTGGAACTCCACATATCTCATGCTTGAGGCTGCTTTGGAATTTAGAGAAGCATTTCTTAATTGGAACAATGTAATCATAACTTCAAGGTAAATCTATCCGATAAAGAATGGGATATGGGAAAAGTTATTAACAAGTGTTTAAAGGTTTTCTTGAAGCTACCAATAACTTTTCAGGTTCCAAATATCCAACTATTAATATGTACTTTCTCGATGTTTATGAAATTCATCTTAAATGGGTTGCATAAGAGAAAAGTGATTGTGATTATGTTAAATCAATAGAAAATAAAATGAAATCAAAGTTTGATGAGTACTGGAATCAATGTAGTTTGGTTTTGGTAGTGGCATTAGTTTTTTATCCTTGGTTTAAAATTGAGTTAGTGGAGTACTACTACTATAAAATATATAGTGGTAGTTTTCTTCTACATTAGCAAAATTTAACATACAATGGTTGATCTTTTTTCAGAGTATAAATTTAATGACTCGGATAAATCAATGACAACTTTTTCAACTATTGGTGAAAGCATTGCAATAACAATTTTTCATCATATAGGGGTGTTTCTGATAATATAGAAGATAAATTTAGAGGATTTAATAAGTGGTATTCTCATGCATGTCCTGGCAGTCAAGCTTACTTCCAAAAATCAGAAGTAGATCAGTATTTAGAAGAGCCACTATTCCTCATGACCGAAAGTTTAACATATTAAGTTGGTAGTGAATCAACAGTCCAAAGTTCTCAATACTTTTAAGAATGGCTAGTGATATTTTGATGATTCCAGTCTCTACTATTGCATTAGACTCAACATTCAGTACTGATGGTAGAGTGCTTGATAAGACTCGTAGTTGCTTCCAGAAGTTTTGTAGGCTTTAATAAGTGGACATAATTGGCTATGACATCCAAAAAAGAGTAAGTAGATTTAAAAAATCTTTAGTTTTAGTTATTATTATTTTTTCATAAAAAAATTCTAATTACCATTTTTATGTATATATTAGGTGTTTCTTGTCACACCATCTTTATGAGTATGAGCACAAGTTAGAATTGTCATGATTAGGCTTTTCAATTTGGTAAGGAAATATATATATATATATATATATATATATATATATATATAATTTTCTTGGAGTTGATACTTAAAGTTTCATGACGTTGTTTTCTTTTTATATTAGTTTACTTTTAGACTATTAATTTGACTTGATAGATTTTCTTAGAATTTTATATTAGTCCTAAGCTCGGCATGGGCAGAGTTAATCTATTGACATGACCTAGATAGGTGGCTAGCAAATTCGATCTGGCTTCAACCCATTGACATATCCAACGAGGCAGCTCTGGATCCACTATACAGGTTCGACTGGGCGAGTCTGGATTTGTAAGACCTGACTTGAGTTCTTGTGTGTGCTTGTGTGTGTGTAGGTATACATTTCATTTCTCATGGTCTCGCGGTCCTACCGGTTGAATCCCGGCGACCCACGACTTTTGGGTGGCGTTTGCAGTCATCCTTGAGTCCAGTTACATTGACCCAACTCAGATCGGCCCGAGACCTATGCCATCTTGTTCACATCGTCATTGCGGTTCCAACGACGCGTCTTGTGTGTCCATCCGTTATGTAGATCAAAAGTTATGTATGTTTCATTCTATGGCCCTTGATTTTGATCATGTGGCCCACCTTGGAGTGGTGCATGTGGCCCACACTCTCTCTTTTGCACAAGTTCCAATAAACACTACACACACCACCTAAATCTTTATAACTCATACTACCAAGACCTCACACACCACCAAAACCTACCATACCCCTAGTAACTTTGGTTTCTCCTCCCTAAGGTAATCAATTCTTTTCTTAGAAACAAATCATTACTATCTCTCTCTCTCTCTCTCTCTCTCTCTCTCTCTCTCTCTTATCTCTCTCCCTCCTCATTTTCTTTATTCTAGCAATTTCCTCTCCCAAAACATCTCATTTTCCTCCATTACTCCAGCCCCTTGAAGCTTCAAAATTCCTCAATCCCACCCTTAAAAATTCATCCTAGCCATTAAACCTTCTTCCTTAGTCCTAGATCTATCTTGTGTGGGAGATCGAGAGCTTGATTTGAAGGTGGGTGTCTATAACTTGCTAATCTTTCTTCTCTATCTTGATCCTTTTATTTCTTCATGTATGGAACATGTGGGACCTACCAATCTATGGTGGGGATCCCATTTGATCCCTTGGATGTGGCCCTTGGCCCATCTTACATGCATGCATTATTCCATGATGGGGTCATTCTTAATGGACCCCATCATGATGTATCTCATGATCCAAATCATTTTAAGGTCATCTAGACCTTCATTTTATGGTGGGGATGGTATCCTAACCATCCATTTTAATTTTTAGTCATGCATGTATAAGATTCATAGTGTAGATGTATATTGGTGTATGATGTGTGGTTGGATTTTCTTGGGAGGGCTTAATAGTGGCGGATCCCTTCCCTATGGCCGAATTTCCCTTCCTTCTCTTCTTTTCCCTTATTCCCATCCCTGATCATGTTGTGTGGCCCACCTTGTGGGCCAACAAAAATCTAGCCACCCAAAAAGGAGAGAACACCCATGGCATCCCATCCTATGACATGTATCTCCAAAACCAACTAATTGGGACACATGAAAATGTGTTTTGTATGGTAGGATAATATAGATATTTGTGGGGCCCACTAGGGTGGTCCATCCTCTAATTTTCTGGGATTAAATCCCATTTTAATTACTGATTAAAATTATTTTATTCCAATGTAATGTTGCTGTCCAAAAATTGCCTGGATAGATTTTTGGGTCACTTTGGGGTCTGATTTCTGAGAATTTGATGGGAAGATTGATACAAATTTATATGTGATTCTTGTAGCTGCATAACCAACTTAGAACCATACCAAATTTCAGCTCCAATGGACCCCATTTGGGCATCTAAAAGAATGGGCCAACATAGTGGGCTGCCGGAAATTTCTGCTGTGTAGTCCAGCAGCATAGTCCCATAAGAAATAAAAATTTAAAAATATTTTCTTAGAAGATGGACCATATTTCTAGATCCCACTTTGTTGTAGGCTTGATGAGGGACCTTCGGTCCAAATTTCAGGAATTTTGGAGGCCTAGAACCCACCCATTTGGATGGCCTAAATTCAGGATAGTTACATTTCCAGCAACATTCCACACTGGATATATTGTAATTTTGAAATTTATTAAAATACTTTTCAGTATCCAAAAATTATGAAAATTTACAGGAAGGTGGCCTACTCATGGTAGGACCTACTTACAAAATTTTGGGGCCAATGGACACTTGTACACACCATGGTCATGGCTGGACCATCCCACTATAATATGATGTCCAGATCAGTCCAATTTTCAGGACAGATTGATTTCTTTAAATAAATTAAAATATTTCTAGATATTCAAAAATTTTGAAAATTTGTGGAGGTGTGTTTCACTCATGGTAGGACCCATCTACCAAATTTTAGGGTCAATAGACCCCTGTATACACCATGGCAAGGGCCGGACTGGCCCACCACATTGGGATGTCTAGGTCAATCCGATTTTCTAGACAGTCTATTTTATTTAAATTAATTAAAATATTTACAAGTGTCCAAAAATCTTGAAATTTTATGGGAGTGTAGAAAACCTATGGAAGTATCAACCTAAAAAATTTCAGACCCAACGAATTTTTGAGCTGATCGTTGTGCGGCCGGGAGTGGCCCACTAGGCAGGGACGCCTAGGCTGGGGCGTCTAGCCTGCTTCGTGGGCCCACCTTGATGTATTGTATATCCCACCACCCATCCATGTGGGGTCCTTAGGGGATTGATCATTCTTCCTTTTTTTTTGTATTCAATCGGGGTCCATTGGATAGATTTTCGGGCCAGATACCCCGGGCCCATAGGGCTGCCTACACATGGGACATTCCTGCCTTAGGCTATAGTTGGGCCTGCATTCCAACAGCCTGGCCCACTTGATATACGTGTTGCATATCCTCTCTCATATAGTGGGGCCCACAGTGATGTGTGTGGGCCATTAGGGATTAAATATACTAAGAAATACTTCTATTGTTGGACTCCAACCAACCCAGAAATTTGGGTGGGCTGGAATTTGTCATTGAACCCAATAATTGTTGCCTATAAATGTTCTTTTGGGGGAATATGGCCCACTAGATTTAAGGAGGATCTAAGTCAGTTATTTTACCATCTTAATTTTATTTTTTGGGCTTAATTAATGCAAGATTAAAGGCCCATTCCAATTGGATTCTTCTTGGGCTAGTCTCCTAGTTAATTATGGGCTTTATAGCCTTGGTTGGGCCAGAACTTTTGATAGGCCCGTTGGACCCTTGGGTCCTATATTTACCATGTCATTGTGATGGGTCTTATGGGCCAAATACTCAAGTAGTTGGGCCCTTGCTTGTCCATTATAATAGATCCATACTTGGGCCGAGATGTGAGGCCCAACTTACTTGTGTTAGATATAAGGATTTCCTATATGTTGGGATAATGGGCTGCTCATTAGGCCCACCACAATGAGTGAACCTATGACCTTTATGGTTGGGCCCTAACCTTTCTTAAGGGCCCAGCAGGTTGCTTATGTATTGGGCTCAGTGTATGGCCCACTAGGCCATGGATTGCTTCAGCCTAGGACCATATTTCATGCTCGAGTAGTGGTCGGCTACCTCTTGAAAACCAGTTGAGGTTGAATGTCCTCCTGGGTGATCCTAAGGTAGGCCTATGGGTTTTTCTATGGATGGTTAAAGGCCCCTCATAGACCCTGGGCCGTTTATTTGAGGCTAAATATGGATGTATGTGGAGCCTACCTCAACGTATGTTGGTCCAGGCCATTAAAGCCTTGGATCGCCCGATCATGGAAGCACTCCCTGCCTTGGGTTGCTACTGGACTCACAATCCAGTAGCAGGCCCACTTGATCTTTTCATGATATATACGCACTCTCCATCTGGTGGGGTCCCCCAGTGAGTATAGTTGGCCTTCATGAGATTATTTCCATATATTTAACTAATTTCTTAACCTTAGCAGGTCCAGGAAGTCAAACGGGCCAAAAGTTTATCAAAGGGCCTTAAACGAACAATTTTATGGTTAAAACTTTATTTGGCTGTGGCACCCACCATATCGAGAACTTGTGTACGTGTTACATGCTTATGTTTTATTGTAATCTTTGGCTTAATTAGTGCATTCTTTTGGGTCACCCTTAGTGATCAAATGAGGACCCCATCTTATATCAGATTCTTGGGGCATCCCATGGGCCCAAAGTGGGTTGGGATTTCCCGGCTTGGCCCAACCATATATTGGGCCCCCTTCCACCATTTTGATAAACTTGTGGGCTGAGATAAGGATAGTATTGGGGCCTTGGTTGCCCACTAAAATTGCTAGTTATTAGGCTGATGTAGTGGGGCCCATTTCATCCAAACTTAAACTTATTTTTGGGCCGTATATTGTGTACGTGGGCTGCCGACCAAGTCCAACTTAATGCATGGATTCTATGACCATTAGAAATTGGGCCTTGGGCCTTAATTTCCCTCTTGGAGTCCATGTTGTTAAAAGTGGTATTATATCTTTTTATGGCCTATTATGAGAAATATATGTATGTGGACCTTTATTTTTATCTTAAATGTTGGCCTTGGGCCTTTTATCCATATAGTTCATGGTTGATATGTCTTTTGAGGAATGGTGGTTAAATGTCCCCATTATGAACCCCTCTAGGGCCTGTTGTATTTAAAAGTGATTGGATACTCATCTTAGACTCTTGCTAGGCTCATTTCTATATTACTTAGACTTGTAGCTTGTATACTTAGTCTCGTGGGCTACCCCAGGTAAATGGGCCCCCATTAGAAGTTGGATTCCTTAAGGATATTGTATAAATACCTAGTCTTGGCCCCTTATTGGATAGGAGGAGAGTACTACATTGTATATCGCCATATAGTGTGATTAAATTCATTCTCATGACCCATGTACATCATTGTGTGCTTGGTTAACACTCTGTGTGTGTGGTCATATTGTGTCACTGGGCATTACATGTTACCTTCTCCGAAGGGCGTAGTATCCCCTCTTGAGCACGTTGAATGCTTGGAATTGATGCATGGTTGATTGTGTGATTCATGCATCTGGCATTGCATATGAGCGTTATCGCTCTTGCTTCATCAGGGCTATAGCCTCCACAGATACATCGTGGATGACCATGTTTGGACACCAGAAATGTTACTTGAGCATACCAGGTGCATAGGATGCCCATGGGTGAAATTGTCAAAACTTCCATGGTACCAAGGATCTGCTCTAGTGTCGTGATCAGGTGGAATATATGAGCGCACGAGGGCCTTATAATGTTAGGCTGTAACTCCCACTGTCGTATAGTCAGTTGGATAGGGGTGTGGCCTTACTCGCTTGATGTAAGGAGGCATTGCTAAGCTAAGTCTGACCAGCTCGTAAATGGGTTCGCTATCTTCAGGCCTTGCTTGTGATTGGTTGTCCGCAGGCAGGGTAGTGAGGTCTCTTACGCTCGTTTGACTGTGTGGGGTCTGTAAAGCGGCAGTCATTCCAGCAGTGTAATGGACCCCGGTGATTTCTTTATTTTGGAAATGTACTTGATATGTGGATTGGATATGAGCACTGGCATTACTTCGCATTACATTTGCATCGGCTGTGTAAGCCTCATATTGCATCGCCTTGGCATGGCGCCCAGTACTCATAGCATTACAGTACTCATTACATTACAGTACTCATTGCATTATATAACCTTGGTATGGATTCCTGCATTATTGTACTGCCTTGGTATAGCTTCTTGCATTCATGACATCCCTGGTAAGGCTAGTGGTGTTAGCTTTGATCATGTTTCCTTCTTGTATCTCCTATTATTCTTCTGTGCACTATTATCATACACCTTCACCACCCTCTAAGTTTCTATAAGCTTATGTACAATTGATGCGTGCAGGAGATCCTAGGCAGGCATTGTAGCGGCAAAGCTTGGAGTAGAGTCGAGCTTGAGGACCCCAGTGTTGCAAACCTTTCCTTTTCTATCATCTTATGTATGTCCTTTTGGACCTTATGGATACTTGTAAAAATTCAAATTCATAGTGAATTTTGTGATGTGTGTCCCCCTGTTAGTCTTAGATATACTTGTTATGATTTTAGGTGTGCTCGTATTAGAAATGATTATATTGTTATGAAAATCCTCCTAGTAGGATCCCAGGATCGGAACCTACCTCAGGAGCCGAGAATGGGGTACTACGAAGGCTGTTTCGGCCAGAACCGACCATCAGGTTCCTTATGAGTCTGATTACCGAGTCTGGGGCGTGACAGGAGTTGGTATCAGAGCATAACAAGTAATTTTGGAATAACTTGGGATAGTATCATATATCTGCTGCAAGCTTAGGACAAGTAGTGTCCCAAGTGCATTTCCCTCGTTCCATTTGAACCTTCAAGGATTCTAATTTCTAAGTATCCATCACCTTTGTTCTTTCTGTAGACCATGCTATCTAGTCGAGGTACCCATGGACATGGTTCTCATTCCACTCCAGCGATCCGAGTGACTTTTGTTCCACCATTTGAGATTCTTGTTTTCCCTCTGGAGCCTGTCGTACCTATTCCTGAGGCTCCCACCATACCTGTGCCTCAATCAGAGGACAATGCTACCCCCGCTTATCTGATGATTCCTGTAGGAGCTGAGCATCTCCAGCAGTTGATGCAGGTCGTCACTGATGTTCTTCAGACCCATCAACCCATTCCTGAGATGCTCGGATAGGCAGAGCAGGAGCATGCAAGCCCCCTTTTGCGAGATTCAACTCTGCAGCAAGCTCCGTTGGTGGTATTTCTACTTCGAGGCGAGGCTGAGTGGACTAGTTCGCAGAGGGATCGTGATTAGAGGAGAGGCCGGAAGAGGCAGGCCCCCTCTAGTAGCTCCCGACAGCGTCGACAGCGGTAGAGGTGCTAGCCTATTGAGTCACCAGAGTATCAGCATCACATGTAGTAACTTCTTCATCATCATCAGCACCGCCGGCTGCTTCATCTTCTGACCCCTTTTCTGGAGTTTACTTCGGTTGTGGGCAGATGGGACACCGTAGGCGCGAGTGTCCCCATCAGTAGGATGGACCTTCGCAGTGACTGCAGTAGCAACAGAGACCATAGATGCGAAAGAGATAGACACCTCCCCAGCCACCTCAGGCTTGATTTTGAGCAACCAGCAGGACCCTTAGTTATTATGGGAGTTGTTATGGGTATTCTCCTTATCTCTATATGTAAGTCTTGTGTTTTGGTGCATCATACCCATTTCGTATCCAAGGGCTTTTGTTCGATCAGATTTCTATTAGAGTCTGCCGTAAGGGATTGTCAGTATCGACATTTTTGGAAAGATCGTTGTGTTAGGTCGATGATATTATCGTGTTTCGTTTTGGTTGGTGAGATGTTCCTGCCCGCTGAATAGTTTGGTATTATCAATGTTGAGCTTATTGGCTTGCTTTATTGTTAAGGCAGTACTTCTAGCAGGGGATGAAATGCTAGATTGCTACTTTTGTTGTCGAGTGTGATACATGTCGGTGTGTCAAGGCCGATCACCAGAGACCCCCTGGTCCCTTGCAACCGTTGAGTGTTCTAGAGTGGAAGTGGGAGCACGTATCGATGGACTTCATCGTAGGTTTGCCGAAGACTCAGTGTGGTCACGATACCATCTGGGTTATCATTGATCGTCTGATGAAGTCGGTTTATTTCATTCCAATACATGCTTCCTGGTCTATGGACCAGCTTGCAATGGTGTTTATTGAGGAGATAGTGAGACTGTACGACATCCCAGTTTCGATCGTTTCTGACCGAGACTCCAGATTTATGGCTCAGTTTTGGAGGAGTTTTCAGTAAGCATTAGGGGTCACTTTACATCTCAGCACCGCTTATCATCCGCAAACGGATGGGCAGACCGAAAGGGTCAACCAGATCCTTGAGGATATGCTCAGGGCTTGTGTGATCGACTTTGCGGGCAGTTGGGATGAGCATATACTCCTCGCCAAGTTCACGTATAACAACAGCTATCAGGCGACTATTGGCATGAACCCTTTTGAGGTACTTTATAGTAGACCATATAGATCTCCTAGTTGTTAGACCGAGGTAGGAGAGCGTCATCTCTTAGGTCCCGAGCTTGTGCTGCAGACGTCAAAGGCTATTGATGTTATTAGGTAGAAGATGCGCACAACTCAGAACCGACAAAAGAGTTTTGCTGATCGTCGGCGTCGACAGTTCGAGTTGGCAATCGGGGACATGGTATATCTTAAGGTCTCGCCTATGAAGGGCGTGGTTTTCTTTAGTGTGAAGGGTAAACTCACCCCGAGATTTATTGGACCTTTTGAGATTACCAAGCGCATAGGCGCTGTGGCCAATAGGCTTGCCTTACCTCCTAAATTGTCTGCGATCCATGACATATTCCATGTTTCTATGTTGTGAAAATATGGGTTGGACACTATTCCCATAATTAATTGGTAGCCAGTTGAGGTCCGTGAGGATGCTTCCTACATTGAGCAGTCGATTTGTATTCTTGATCGGAATGAGCAGGTTCTCAGGACCAAGGTCATTCCCTTGGTGAAAGTGCAATGGGTTCATCATTCGGAGGCTAAGGCATCTTGGGAACGCGAGGCCAAAATTAGAAAGCGTTATCCCCATTTGTTTGTTGATTGATTTATGTAGATTGTATTGCCTTCTCTTTTGATGATTGCTATATGATGATGGTGTTTACTTTTCATTTTGTCTTACATTGGTCAATTTTAGGGGCAAAATTTCTTTGTTGGTGGGGAGGGTTATAAGACCCGACCCGAGTTCTTGCATGTGCATGTGTGTGTAGGTATGCATTTCATTTCTCATGATCTCGCGGTCTAACCGGTTGAATCCCGACGACCCGTTGACCCGACTTGGATCGGCCCGAGACCTATGCCATCTTGTTCGCATCCTCATTGCGGTTCCAACGACGCGTCTAGTGCGTCCATCCGATATGTAGATCAAAAGTTATATATGTTTCATTCTATGACACTTGATTTTGATCATGCGGCCCACCTTGGAGTGGTGCATGTGGCCCACACTCCCTCTTTTGTACAAATTTCAATAAACACTACACACACCACCTAAATCTCCATAACTCACACAACCAAGAACTCACACACCACCCAAACTTACCCTACCCCTAGTAACTTTGGTTTCTCCTCCCTAAGGTAATCAATTCTTTTCTTAGAAACAAATCATTATTATCTCTCTCTCTCTCTCTCTCTCTCTCTCTCTCTCTCTCCTTATCTCTCTCCCTCCTCATTTTCTTTATTCTAGCAATTTCCTCTACCAAACATCCCATTTTCCTCCATTACTCCAGCCCCTTGAAGCTTCAAAATCCCTCAATCCCACCCTTAGAAATTCATCCTAGCCATTAAACCTTCTTCCTTGGTCCATGATCTATCTTGTGTGGGAGATTGAGAGCTTGATTTGAAGGTAGGTGTCTACAACTTGCTAATTTGTCTTCTCTTCTTGATCCTTTTATTTTTTCATGTATGTGACATGTGGGACCCACCAATCCATGGTGGGGATCCCATTTGATCCCTTGGCCCATCTTACATGCATGCATTGTTCCATGATGGGGCCATTCTCAATGGACCCCATCATGATGTATCTCATGATCCAAATCATTTTAAGGTCATCTAGACCTTCATTTTATGGTGGGGATGGTATCCCAACCAACCGTTTTAATTTTTAGTCATGCATGTATGAGATTCATAGTGTAGATGCATATTGGTGTATGATGTGTGGTTGAATTTTCTTGGGAGGGCTTAATAGTAGCGGAGCCCTTCCCTATGGTTGAATTTCCCTTCCTTATCTTCTTTTCCTTCAGTCTCATCCCTGATCATGGTGTGTGGCAGGGCCAACAAAAATCCAGCCACCCAAAAAGGAGAGAACACCCATGGCATCCCATCCTATGACATGTATCCCCAAAATCCAACTAATTGGGAAACATGCAAAGGTGTTTTGTATGGTAGGATGATCTGGATATTTGTGGGGCCCACTAGGGTGGTCCATCCTCTAATTTTCTAGGATTAAAAACCATTTTAATTACTGATTAAAATTATTTTATTCCAATGTAATGTTGTTGTCCAAAAACTGCCTGGATAGAATATTGATACAAATTTATATGTGATTCTTGTAGCTGCCCCCACCTAGAACCATACCAAATTTCAGCTCCAATGGACCCCATTTGGGCATCCAAAAGGATGGGCCAATATAGTAGGCTGCCAGAAATTTCTGTTGTGCAGTCCAGCAACATAGTCCCATAAAAAATAAAATTTTAAAAATATTTTCTTAGAAGGTGGACCATCTTTCTGGGTCCCACTTTGTTGTAGGCTTGATGAGGGATCTTGAGTCCAAATTTCAGGAATTTTGGAGGCCCAGAACCCACCCATTTGGATGGTCCAAATTCAGGACAGTTACATTTCCAGCAACATTCCACACTGGACAGATTGTAATTTCAAAATTTATTAAAATACTTTTAAGTGTCTAAAATTATGAAAATTTACAAGAAGGTGGTCTACTCATGGTAGGACCCACATACAAAATTTTGGGGGTAATAGACACCTGTACACACCATGGTGGTGGCTAGACCGACCCATTATAATATGGTGTCTAGATCAGTCCAATTTTCAGGACAGATTGATTTCTTTAAATGAATTAAAATATTTTTAGATGTCTAAAAATTTTGAAAATTTGTAGAGGTGTGTTTCACTCATGTTAGGACCCACCTACTAAATTTTAGGGTCAATAGACCCCTGTACACATCGTGGCAAGGGCCGGATTGGCCCACCATGTTGGGACGTCTAGGTCAGTCCGATTTTCTACACAGTCTGTTTCATTTAAATTAATTAAAATATTTTTAGGTGTCCAAAAATCTTAAAATTTTGTAGGGGTGTGGCCCACTTATGGAAGTATCACCCTGCAAAATTTCAGACCCAACGGACATTTGAACTGACCGTAGTACGGCCGAGAGTGGCCCACTAGGCAGGGACACCTAGGCTGGGGCGTCCAGCCTGCTTTGTGGGCCCACCTTGATGTGTTGTATATCCCACCAACCATCCATGTAGGGTTCTTAGGGGATTGATCATCCTCCTTTTTTTCCGTATTCAATTGGGGCCCATTGGATGGATTTTTGGGCCAGATACCACGGGCTCATAGGGCTGCCTACACATAGGACATCTCTGCCTTAGGCTACTGCTGGGCCTGCATTCCAGCAGCCTGGCCCACTTGATATACGTGTTGTATATCCTCTCTCATCTGGTGGGGCCCACAGTGATGTGTTTGAGCCATCAGGGATTAGATATACTAAGAAATACTTCTATTGTTGGACTCCAACAAATCCAAAAGTTTGGGTGGGCTGGAATTTGGCATTGAGCCCAATAATTGTTGCCTATAAATGTTCTTTTAGGGCAATATGGCTCACTAGATTTGAGGAGGATCTAAGTCAGTTATCTTACCATCTTTATTTTATTTTTTTTGGGCTTAATTAGTGCAAGATTAAAGGCCCATTCTAATTGGATTCTTCTTGGGCTAGTCTCTTAGTTAATTATGGGCCTTATAGCCTTGGTTGGGCTAGAACTTTTAATAGACCCGTTGGACCCTTGGGTTCTATATTTACCATGTCATTGTGATGGGTCTTATAGGCCAAATACTCAAGTAGTTTGGCCCTTGCTTATCCACTATAATAGATCCATACTTGGGCCGAGATGTGAGGCCCACTATAATAGATCCATACTTGGGCATCCCATGGGCCCAGAGTGGGTTGGGACGTCCCATCTTGGCCCAACCATATACTGGGCCGCCTTCCACCATTTTGATGGACTTGTGGGCTGAGATAAGGATAGTATTAGGCCCTTGGTTGCCCACTGAAATTTCTAGTTATTGGGCTGATGTAGTGGGGCCCATTTTATCCAAACTTAAACTTATTTTTGGGTCGTATATTGTGTACGTGGGCTGCCCACCAAGTCCAACTTAATGCATGGATTCTATGACGATTGGAAATTAGGCCTTGGGCCTTAATTTCCATCTTAGAGCCCATGTTGTTAAACATGGTATTATATCTTTTTAGGGTATATTATGAGGAATATATGTATGTGGTTGCCTTTATTTTTATTTTAAATGTAGTTCCTGGGCCTTCTATTCATATAGTTCATGGTTGATATGCCTTTTGGAGAATGGTGGTTAAATGTCCCCATTATGGACCCCTCTAGGGCTGGTTGTATTTAAGAGTGATTGGATACTCATCTTAGACTCTTGCTAGGCTCATTTCTATATTACTTAGACACATAGCTTGTATACTTAGTCTCATGGGCTACCCCAGGTAAATGAGCCCCCACTAGAAGTTGGATTCCTTAAGGATATTGTCTAAATACCTAGTCTTGGTCTCTTCTTGGATAGGAGGAGTGTACTACATTGTATATCGTCATATAGTGTGATTAAATTCATACTCATGACCCATGTACATCATTGTGTGCTTGGTTGACACTCTGTTTGTGTGGTCATATTGTGTCATTGGGCATTGCATGTTACCTT
Organism: Magnolia changhungtana; assembly: GCA_030180095.1. Taxonomy (NCBI): domain Eukaryota; kingdom Viridiplantae; phylum Streptophyta; class Magnoliopsida; order Magnoliales; family Magnoliaceae; genus Magnolia; species Magnolia changhungtana. The sequence goes on along the minus strand of JASAUF010000364.1, from coordinate 2,750,378 downwards.
CTCCGAAGGACATAGTATCCCCTCTTGCGCATGTTGGATGCTTGGAATTGATGCATGATTGATTGTGTGATTCATGCATCTGACATTACATATGAGCATTATCGCCCTTACTTCATCAGGGCTGTAGCCTCCATAGATATATCGTGGATGACCATGTTTGGACACTGGAAATGTTACTTAAGCATACCGGGTGCATAGGATGCCTACAAGTGAAATTTTCAAAACTTTCATGGTACCAAGGATCTGCTCCAACGCCGTGACCGGGTGGAATATATGAGCGCACGAGGGCATTATACCGTTCGGCCGCAACTCCCACTATCGTGCAATCGGTTGGATAGGGCTGTGGCCTTACTCTCCTGATGTAAGGAGGCATTGCTAGATTGAGTCTGACCAACTCGTAAATGGGTTCACTACCTTCAAGCCTTACTGGTGATTGACTGTCTGCAGGTAGGGTAGTGAGGTCTCTTACAATCGTTTGACTGTGCGGAGTCTATAGAGCGGCAGCCATTCCAGCAGTGTAATGGACCCCAGTGATTTTCTTATGATGAAAATGTACTTGATATGTAGATTGGATATGAGCACTAGCATTACTTCGCATTGCATTTACATCGGCTGTGTAAGCCTCATATTGCATCGCCTTGGCATGGCACCCAGTACTTATAGCATTACAATACTCATTACATTACAGTACTCATTGCATTATATAGCCTTAGTATGGCTTCATGCATTATTGTACTGCCTTGGTATAACATCTTGCGTTCATGACATCCCTGGTAAAGCTGGTGGTGTTGGCTTTAATCATGTTTCCTTCCTCTATCTCCTATTATTCTTCTGTGCACTATTACCATACACCTTCACCACCCTTTAAGCTTTTATAAGCTTATGTACAATTGCTGCGTGCAGGAGATCCTAGGCGGGTGTTGTAACGGCAGAGCTTGGAGTAGAGTTGAGCTTGAGGACCCCAGTGTTGCAGACCTTCCTTTTCTTTTCTGTCATCTTATGTATGTCCTTTTGGACCTTATGGATACTTGTAAAAATTCAAATTCATAGTGAATTTTGTGATGTGTGCCCCTTGTTATTCTCAGATGTACTTGTTGTGATCTTGGGTATGCTCGTATTGTAAATGATTATATTATTATGGAAATCCTCCTTGTAGGATCCCAGGATCAGAACCTGCCTCAGGAACCTAGAATGGGGTATTACGGAGGCTGTTTCGGCCAGAACCGGCCATCGGGTTCCTTGTGAGTCCGATTACCGAGTCTGGGGCGTGACAGGATCTTAAGTTGTTGATATGTTTATAATCTAATCAATTATGGATCCACCCTAATCCAATCTATCTCTAACCCGTTGACAGGCCTATCCAGGGTCTCACCTAATCCGCTCTCCTTAGTAAGGGCTTGTATCTCGATTAACATGTATGATTAGGATAGTGCGGGCGTCCACTATCCCCCGTTGAGATGGACTGATTAAGACCGAATTTAATAACTCGGCGGCCCTCTCAACCACCAGATGGTTACGATCAGGCAATTTGTGGAAGAGTATGGTTAGTCCTTCTAAATGGATTCTTTTTGTTTTGTGTCTTATGAACTTTTTCTTTCACTAATAATTGCAACCTATGTATTTCTCAGTGGAACGAAGATGAAAAAACTTAAAATCGTAAGTTAAAAATAATATCCATTTTATTGATATGTAACTAATGCTCAATACAATCAACAGTGAAATAAAATAAAATAGGAAAACAAAACAAGAGATAAATACATGAATCACCCATATATATAAACAATCGAGGCAAATGGTTAGCAAGATGTGACTAGTGGTTTGATCTTCCAAGTAAGGACTAAGTTGATCAGGATTTGGCAACAAAAGGTCTCGGATATTTATACTCCTAAGCATATTGTAGTGATGGTGCTGAACAGTAGCAATCTAAACTAACATAAACCTCAAATGTTCTGTAGCATGGCTAGACAGAAGTAGCAAGACTAAAAGCTAAGCTAAGATATTAAAAATCAACCTCATCACATTCTCCTTTTATAGCTTTAGAGGCAACGAAACTTTATCCAAGTTTCCTTGTTAATTCAGGATTCTTAGCAGTCAAGGCATTCAATTGTTCTCTAATCATCCTAGCCTAGCCAAAGAGATCATCGAATATCAGACACTGTTTTCAGATCTCTTGCCAACGTGGTCGTGGAGATCCGTAAATCTTACAGGATTAGTCTCGTTAGATCAGGATTGAAACTCAATCCATTGGTTCCCATCTACTTTGATGTTGATTCTATTCTCAAATTTTCATAATCACTGTAAGAGCACTGAACATCTCTCATTTGGGAAGGATGGTAAGAGACGATCTTACCGAGCATATCTAGATTTTTAATAAGATTGTTGCCTTGATGGGCCTTTTATAAAAGTGCCAAACACGCTGCCTTGGTCCTACACACTACACGAATTAGGGTTACATGTCATTCGTCGCTTCGTCTTTTATATAAGCTTGCGTATGGTTCTGCACCACTTTACTTTTGGCATGTGACGTGTCTTCAAACGAGATGAGGCGAAAGATGTCCTCAAGTGCAAGTAGAATTTTATCATTATTAAGTGCATAGTGTTAACATGTGACGACATTTTATTGAGAGCTGAACACAAGTCGAGTTAACTCGAGAAACTCACTCAAATTGACTCAATTGAGCTTGATCCGACTCGATTTACAACTTGGTTCAGGTTAAGCCAAGTGCCTAAACCTATAGTAGAAAAAAATTGATTTGCAAACTGGTTGGGTCAGGGTCAGGTTGGGTCCGAGTTGGGTTGTGTTGAGTTGGGTCAGGATTGGGTTGGGTCATGGTTGGGTTGTGTCTCATTGGGTCAAGGTTGGGTTGAGTCAAGGTTAGATTGCGTCAGGGTCGGGTAAAGTTAGGGTCAGGTTAGGTTAGGGTTGTGTCGAGTTGGGTTAGGGTTGGGACATGGTTGGATTGGGTAAAATCATATATTACTTAAAATTGAATAATGATTACTTAAATTTGAATTCTACAACTACTTGAATTTAAATCTTAATTACCTGAATTTGATTCTTTATTACTTGAACTACTTTAAATTGAGAAATTCTATACTTATGTAGACTTGTAGTTGATTACTTGAATTTAATTTATGTCTAATTCAAGTATTTGTAATTGAATACTTTAATTAAACACCAATCAATTAAATTTAGAGTGACTCCACCTGACACTTGACACACTTAACAGAAGAATTTAATAATCTACCTACCCGTTTAAAAATTCATATACAATAAATTATATTCAAATCAATTATTGATTTGATATTCTTTATATATATGAATTTTTAAATTGCCCAAGTTAGACTATTTGCTAATATATCATGTACCTAATGTTGCTTACACAATTTACATAGAGTTTGAGATTTGATGCATCAACACAATTTATTCTCCAAATATATGGTTCTCAATTGATTGATTGTCTCCCCTCTATGAATAACATATAATGGTATTGAACTTAAATATTATAGAATTTTTACATATGTTTGGAGAATTATGGGGAGATACTGTCGAATTTTCGACTCGCATGTAAATTATGTGAGTAGAGTAGATGATATATTATTGAATGAGATAAAACATGAAATTAAAATTTAGAATACGTTAGAAAATGCCTACTTACAAATCACATATTAAAATGACACCTTCCAACTTCACATATTTTACGCATGTTTTCTGAGGAAGTCCCGACTACCACCAATGTTGATGCATCTGCCACATCCCCTCTAGTTGTTGATGTTCAAAGAGATGAGAAAAACTTAAATTCAAATATGTCTAATAAAGGAAAGAAAATATCAGTAATTTATGACAATTTTGAAGAGGTTGAGGTAAAAGAGGGTTTGAACCGTGTTTCCATGATTATAGATGTAAGCATTGCAAGTCAATATTCGAAAGCATTCTGGGGGATCAACTTAACATTATCGCAGACATAGTATTAATTGTGCTAAGAGCACAAAAATTCCGCATTCATGCCAACAATTGCTCTCATTTGCCTCATCTAAAGGAAACAACTCCGACACGCAAGCTGCTCTCATCACTTATAAAATTGAAAAAGATAAATTGAAATAGTGGTTTGCAAAAACAACAATTGTTGATCAGAAACCATTTAGAATTATAGAGAGTAGAGTTTTTAGTGAATACAACAAATACTTAAATCCCAAATTTAAAAAGTGCTCATAGGTCAGGATGAAAAGAGAATGCATGAAAATGTATATAAATGAAAAGACAAAGATGAAAACCCTTTTATCATCGGTCTCACGTATAAGTTTTACTTCAGACTTGTGGACGGCATCCAAGCAAAGGAAGAGGTACATGTCACTAACTATACACTATATGAATACATATTAGAATTTACGTAAAATGATTTTAAACTTTTGTCACCTTTTAGCCTCTCATACCGGTTTGGTTATTTTAGAGTGCATATATAATTATCTTCGAGAGTGAGGCATTAAAAGTAGGATATCTTCGATCATGCTAGATAATGTATGTGCAAACGATGTTGTGGTTTCTTTTTTGCAAAGCCAATTCAAGATAGCATGAAATTTTTATTTTGAAAAAAAAGTTTTCCAAGTCAGATGTTATGCTCACATTCTAAATATGATTATGTATAAGGGGCTAAAAATAATTGACGAAACGATTAAGAATATAAGAGAGAGTAGGAATCATATAAGGGGGTCACCATCAATACTTAATATATGGAATGATATGCTCAAATGTTTAAATGTCAGATCACAAAAAATATTAAAGTTCGATTCTGTTGGAATTCAACATAAGAAATGTTGATGCAACAGTCAAGTTGAAAATTGTATTTCCAAAATTTGTAGTCCTTCACAAAGCATATGTTTGGTTATTTAATAAAAAAAGATTGGAGAAGAGTTGAAGATGTTAGTAGTTTTCTTTAAGTTTATTATGACTGCACGAAGTTATTTTCTGAAAATAAATATCTAACGGCAAATTTGTTTCTTCCAAAACTTTGGAAGATTAATGATGCTCTTTAGAAAAGTATCACAACATGTCCATATTATATTTAAAATATGGCATTAAACATGTAAGTGAAATTTGAAAAGTACTAGAGCGAATGTCACATGTTAATGGCTTTAACTGTTGTCTTTGATTCTTGCTACAAAAGGAGACTAGTTAGTTACATTTATAAGAAGATTTATTTATTTGAAAATGCAATAGTTGAAATTACCAGTGTTTGTGTGGTGGTTGAAGAATTGTACTCCTCTAATGTAAGTAATTCTACTACAAGACAGGACACACGACTTATGCATGAACGTGATTGTAGTTCATCTATAGGTGATGATAATTTTCTCGATGAGTACTTCTCAACCTTAGAACAAGATAAAGTAAGTTAGCAAACAAATGAATCAGAATTTGATGTATATATCAAGCAAAAAGTAGTGAAGGTCTCCAACCAAGACTTTGACATTTTATATTGGTGAAAGACGAGAGCTCGTGAAGGAAAATACCCTATATCATTGTTGATGGCTCGAGATATTTTATCAATTTTAATTACAACAGTGGCATCAGAGTCTGAATTTAGCACTAGTAGTAGGGTGGTGAACAAGGATAGAAGCACTGTTGCACCTAAAACAATTGAAGCACTCATTTATACAAAAGATTGGTTGCATTTAGTTTAGGGTGGTAGTTCATTTGATGAAGAAGATGAGATTGAGTGTTTATATGAGACCGCACCTTCATCTGTTTAAAGTTTATATATCGTTTTTAGTTTTTAGTACATCTTGATCTTGTTACTCATTATAATTCATATTTTGTTCTTTAAGACTTTAATTTCTGTTATTTTTGGAGTGACTTAATATTAACATTTAAATTTTAAACATAATATAATTTATTTTTTGTAAATTATATTAATTTCATGACTTTGCTTAAAAATGTAATTCTCTATTAACAAAAGTCATTGTGTAGAAATGTCGTTTAATGACTTATCTGCTGATATTTGGGATTATGGTACCTAAGTCTACTCCTCAACATCTAGAAGAATGAAGATTAAATGTTGTTTATGTAGAAACAAATTTGTGAATAAAACAAACCGGCTAAGAATACACCTATCTGGTCAGGGAGGAGACGCAAAACCATGTCCCAATGCCTCGTAATAAGTATGAATTCTATTCTGGGTTTTCCTGAACTCAAATAAGAAAAAGTCCGCCACCTCCACACTAAATTCAACTAGTCACAAAAAATATAATAACCAACTTATTATAATATATGAAGATTCAGAAATAGAGAGAGTGCAACAAATTAATAGGAAAGAAGAAGGTGAGAATGACATATTAAAAGTTCTGGAAAAAAAATAATTGAAACTTACCTTGAATATAAGTAGGAAAAAGGCGGAGGCATCTAAATATCTATATCCTCCAAGACAACATGACGCCGAGCACAGAAACTAAGAAGAACTATAAAACATCAAAGTTTTTCTACAGGTTCTCCTCATTGTATAAGATGTTAGGAACTCCTTATAGATTGGCTCATAAAGAATAATTAAAAAAGTTAGCTAAATTTATTCAAGAACATGATATTGAAGTTTCACTACCTTATGATTCAGAAGAAGTAAACAATTACTTAGGAGAAGATAGTGTTGAAGGCCTTGCATAAAACCTTAGTATCTAGCCCTCCAGAACAAACTAGAATTATGGATAATAAAGCAATGAAAATAATCAATGCATCAATCACACACCACACAAGAGAATTTTACGTGGAAAACCCTCAAAGAGGTAAAAACCACGGGACCTCGTCCAGATCAACAATCCACTATGAAGTAGAACGTTTACAACCTTCTTCACTCACGCAGGAGTGGATGAATAATGAAAGAATAAAGAAAATCAGAGAGATCTCACCGATTACAAGGACGTAGGAGCGCTGAGATATATAAGCGCACCGTAGATCACCTCCACGAGCATAACCTCCCTTCTACAAGCTTCCTTCTCTCTTTCTCCCTCTCTCTCTCACCTTTGATAGCCCTCTTGTATTTTTTTCATCAATACAACATACGTAGAAAAATCCCAGGGACCCTTTTTTATAGTTTTAGGAAACTCCTTTCCACATCCTAGTTACTAAAGGACTTGCGTATCCCAGTTACGAAAGGACTTGTGCATCCTAGTTGCGAAAGGACTTGCGCATCCTAGTTGCAAAAGAACAACGGGTCAAAAAAATCCATCAAATCTCTCCCTTTTTGACCCAAGAGGGATTCACCTTCTTTAAGCCAACCCGATTTCTACAAACCTCAAACTTGCCCTTAAGTAAGGCCTTGGTCATCATATCTGACCCATTATCATCCGTGTAGACCTTCTCAAGCTGTAACACCTTCTGTTCCAAAGTATCATTGATCCAGTGATACTGAATCTCTATGTGCTTTGACTTGAAATGCTGACTTGGATTCTTGCTCAAGTGTATAGCACTCTGACTATCGCAATAGACCACGTGCTCCTCCCCGCTTCAGCTAAGTTCCCGTAGGAACCTCTTCATCCAAAGCATCTCTTTACATGCCTCTGTGACTACAATGTAAATGTTGACAATGCTATGACCTTCTGTAGCTTGCTCTGCCAAGAAACCGTTCCCCCTACAAACGTGAACATGAACCCCGATGTAGACTTCCTGAGTCTACGCCATCTCGCATATCTCGCATCTGTGTAACCCTCTAACACAGTTTACTACATAGCATAGGCTCAACTGGATGAGCCTCTTAGATACCGCAGATATCCATTTCACCGCCGCCCAATGCTCTTTACCAGGATTGGCAAGAAACCGGCTAACAACACTAACCGCATATGCTATGTCTGCGCGTGTACACACCATAGTATACATCAAACTTCCTACAGCCGACGCGTAGGGTATCTTCTACATCTCATCCACCTCTGCCTTCGTCTTGGGACACTGCCTGTCGCTCAACAAGTGACCATCCAAGGAGTACGTCGGCCGCTTCGGCCGCATTCATATTGAACCGCTCTAGGACTTTCTTAATATACGCTATAGCCAAAGCTTCCTCACGCTTCTATCACGGGTTATCTCCATTCCTAGATCTGTCTAAAGTCTTTCATCGCAAAGACTTGCACAACTCTGTTTCAAATTGTCGATCTTCTTGATGTCTTTTCCCATGATGAGCACGTCATAACGTATAATAGCAAACTAAGAAATCACCATCCGAGAACTTGTGCGTGAACACACAAGGTGGCCCGACTCCCGTTCTCTCATACCCATGTTTCAACATAAACGAGTCGAACTTCTTGTACCATTACCGTGGAGCTTGTTTCGGCCCCATACAAGCTCTTCCTCACCTCCACACACCATATGCTCCTTGCCTTTGACTTCGAACCCCTCGGTTGGTGCATGTAGATCTCTTCTTCCAGTCACCATGGAGAAAGGCGCTTTAACATCTAACTACTCTATCTCCGGATCCATGCTAGCCGCCAACCCAAGCAACACCAGTATAGATGTCATCTTCACCACTAGAATATCTCTTCGAAGTCTATACCTTTCCTCCGACCAAACCCTTTTACCACAAGTCCGGCCTTGAACCTCGTCCGTGAATTCTTCGCTCAATCTTCTTCCGAACACCCACTCGTTGCTCAAAGCTTTCTTGCCCTTAGGCAATTTCACCATATCATAAAGTGGTTCTTATGCAAGGATTCCATCTCCTCTTGCATAGCTTTCAACCACTCCCCTTATGCTCGTCGGCTGTGGCCTTAGAATAATCTTCCGATCTCCCCATCGGTCCAAAGATAATGTACTCATGTGGCGAGTACCTCTTAGACGGCTGTCTATCCCTAGATGACTTCCTCACCTGTGGCTCAACAGGTGGATCAAGTGGGGGCTGCTCCCCTGGTCCATCTTCTGAAGGAATTCTCTCATCCTCTGCACCTTGTTGTACTCCCCCGTCATCAGGCACCACAGGAGAAATAATCGGATCCATGTCCTCTAGCTCACCTAAACTAGGTTAATTCTTCTCTGGCTTACTAATGTCTTCTATATACTGATCTTCAAAGAAAACCACATTTCTGCTCCTGACGAGCTTCCTCTCGGTCAGATCCCACAATTTATAACCAAACTTTTCATCACCGTACCCTAAGAACACATACTGCCTGATCTTCATATCGAGCTTGGACCTCTCATCCTTTGGTACGTGAACGAATGCCCTGCATCTAAACACCTGAGATGACTGTACGATGGATCATGTCCAGTCCACACCTTCTTAGGTACTTCTCCATTCAATGGGGCTGATGGAGACCTATTTATCAAATACACCGCCGTGCGCATTGCTTCTCCTCAGAACATCTTGGGCAACTTCGCATGGGATAACATGCATCTAATTCTCTCAACAATGGTGCGATTCATTCGCTCAGCTACACCATTATGCTAGGGGGTCTTGGGAACCGTCTGTTCATGCCGTATACCCAGGGACTTGCAGATACTATGAAAGTCGCCAATGTATTCACCACCATTGTCGGTCTGCGATGCACTTCAATGGTCTACATGTCTCTCTCTCGACCATAGTATGAAACAATTTAAACACACCAAAGACTTCGTCCTTGGATTTCAAAGCATAAACCCAAACCCTCCTAGATGCATCATCTATAAAAGTGACAAAATACAATGCCCCACCCAAGGTTTTTGTCCTCATAGGACCACAAACATCAGAATAAACCAAATCTAATGCATGCACTTTATTAACATGAGAAGCAGTTTTAACAAATGAAACTCTATGTTGTTTCCCTGATAAACAATCAAGACAGGTTTTGAGAGGTGTACCTGTCACGTCTGGAAGGAGCTGCTTCCTCGCTAGTAGTTGAAGCCATTTTTCACTCATGTGGCCTAGACGCCTGTGCCACATGTCAATAGTTGAATCTTCCGCTGCGTTCAATCCACCCTTGCACATACTGACACTTGCCTTGTAAAGGGTGCAATACTTCTTTCCTCTAGCCATGATCAACGAACCCTTGATGAGCTTCCATCACCCTTCAGCAAACTGGCTTTCATAGCCATCATCATCCAGCCTTCCCGTCGACATCAAGTTGAGGCGAAGATCTGGGATATGCCTCACATCCCTGAGAACCAATGTGCAGCCCATATCGCTACACAAATATCACCGACTCCCACGATCTTTGATACGCCAGAATTTTCCATCTTCACAGTCCCATAGTCACCTGACTTGTAGCTTGTGAAGGAGTCCCTGTGTGAAGTCATATGAAAAGAAGCTCCTGAGTCTATCACCCAATCGGTGTTCTGACTCGTAGCCGTGAGACATACGTCATGATCTGTAGAAAGAATAATTACCATGTCGTCATCTGAAGCAACCGCAGAAGGGAATCGATTCATCTTCCTTCCTTTTCCTTTCTTGTTTTTCTTACCACGACATTCATGCTTGTAGTGGCCCTTCTTACCACAATTCCAGCATTCAATATCTTTTCTGTTACTCGACTTGCCTCTTGATTTATCTCAGGCCTTCCCGCCCTTCCTGTTCTTTCCTCTCCCCTGTTCCTGCGCCACAAGAGCCTCTTGCTGAGTAGACCCCTGAGACTTCCTCTTTGTCTCCTCATTGAAGAGACAACTGGTTACCTATTTCATGGATATCTTTCCGTCTGGCGCGGAGTTACTTAGAGACACCACCAATGTCTCCCAACTGTTAGGCAATGAACTAAGCAATAGTAAAGCCTGCAATTCATCATCCAGGACCACCTTCATAGAGGTGAGTTGGTTCACTATATTGCTGACCTCATTCATATGCTCGGCCACAGAACCACCATCCTTGAACTTGAGATTCACAAGTCGCCTTATCGAAATATCTTATTGCATTTTGTCTTCCTCTCATACACCCTTGTAATTTTAGCTATAGGCTTAATAGTTTTCCGTAGACACATGGTGGAACACTTAATCATCCAACCATTGTCTAATAAACCCCACCGCCTTCGGTCCGTCTTCTTTCCAATCATCATCATCCTCGGATTTTACTGATATGCCTAAGATTGGAGAATATAGGTCCTTGCAATAAAGCAAGTCCTCCATCTTAGCCTTCCATATGGTCCAGTTAGAACCATTGAGGCTGATCATCCTTGAGCCACCTTCCATAATTCAAAAACCGATCCTACTTGTTCAATGAACTTAGCTTTGATACCACTTTGTTGAAGGCCTTGCACAAAACCTTAGGATCTAGCCCTCCAGAACAAACCAGAATTATGGATAATAAAGCAATGAAAATAATCAATGCATCAATCACACACCACACAAGAGAATTTTACGTGAAAAACCCTTAAAGAGGTAAAAACCACGGGACCTCGTCCAGATCAACAATCCACTATGAAGTAGAACGTTTACAACCTTCTTCACTCACGCAGGAGTGGATGAATAATGAAAGAATAAAGAAAATCAGAGAGATCTCACCGATTGCGAGGACGTAGGAGCGCTGAGATATATACTGCACCGTAAATCACCTCCACGAGCATAACCTCCCTTCTACAAGCTTGGACCTTTAATAGCCCTCTTGTGTTTTTCTCATCAACACAACATACGTAGAAAAATCCCAGGGACCCTTTTTTATAGTTTTAGGAAACTCCTTTCCGCATCCTAGTTGTGAAAGGACTTGCGCATCCTAGTTGCAAAAGGACAATAAAAAAAAACCCATCAGATAGCACCTCCGATCTACAAACATATTTCATGTCATCGATGAAACTTAAAACGCATCAAGTGGATGGGACAACGAAAGTGATGTTGATAAATAGGGTTCATATGAAGGCGTTAACTCTCATATTTGCCAGCCGAGAAGACGCTTCTCATATGGACCATGTTAACAAGTTGTTGGTGAATATTAAGTGAGTTTAAGGTTTTGTAGTAACAAACGTTCTTATGTTATTACTTGTTAGCTTGTAATGATTTGTTATGCATCGTCACCACACCTATCTTAGTTTTAATAATCTTAATTTTATCATTTTAATGATTTTATAATAATTTTAAAAGTAATATTTAAAAAATCATATAACTCGTCTCGACTTGAACAACTCGTTTAACCTAATTGATCCCAGCTCGACTTAGCTCGAACCAGTGAGCCGAGGTGAGTTAGAGGAGTGAGCTCGAAGATCAACTCAAGCTGAGCTCAAGCTTGGATCATAGTGGGGTCCAGCTGAGCCTAGCTCCACTCGAACTTGACTCATGCTCATCTCTAATTTTATTCCTCCATGATTTTGTTAGGTGTAAACACCCACTACACCAAAATCGTCAAACTGGTACGGTTGGGATTTTGGTTCAGAAATGGCTTTAAGCTATTCCTAATTTGAAACGGTAATCAACCGTACTAGAGTCGTTGTGTTATACATTGTTCTCTCCACTGCTTTGTTAGTGTGTCCCAATTGAGTGTTAGATCTTCTTATTTCTTATTATTGTATTTTATTATTTTATTTTGAAACAAATGAACGGAATGGATTCAATTAGTAACATCTGAGTGGACCCCACAAGGCCCAAGAGGCACATTGCTCTATATCTACCACAGACTACCAATAAGTTTTACCCTTTTCTTACCCCACAAAAGCAATAAAATCTCTCATTTCGCATCTATAGCCGTCTCGTCTCCCTCTCTCATCTCTAATTTTACTCCTCCGTGATTTTGTCAGGTGTAAACGGTACCATCTGACGTATGTGTTTTATCCACGTCATCCATACATATTTTCAAGTCATTTTAGGGCATGAAACCAAAATTGAAGCATATCCAAAGCTTAAGTGGACCACGCCACATAAGATAATGGGGATTGAACACCAGCTGTTGAAATCTTATCGCGGGCACAGAAGTTTTGGATCCAGCTGATAATGGTGGGCACTGATTCAGTCAATTCGGACAGGTTGTGAGTGTGGGACCCACCTTAATGTATGTGTTGTATATCCATGCCGTCTATCCATTTTTCCAGCTCATTTTAGGATGTTGGCTCAAAACTGAAGCCGGTTCAAATCCCAGGTGGACCTCACTATAGCAAACACTAATGATTGAACCGCTTACCATTAAAAACTTTCTAGGGCTCACCTTAACTTTTATTTCCCATCCAATGTGTTGATAAAGCCAAATGGACATGAATGAATGTAAAAATACAAATATCAGCTACATCTTAAAATTTTGTGGCTCAGAAGAAATTTTTAACGGTGAATCACCAATGTTTCCTATGATTCGGTCCACCTGATATTTGAATCTTCTTTAGTTTTGGACCCACATCTAAAATGAGCAGGGAAACGGATAGATGGTGTGGATATACAACACATACATCAAAGTGGGCCCTGGACTCATGAACCGATGGATCTCAATCAGGTCCCGACATGACTGAATCTACGGATAGGCTTCAATTTTCTACTCCATCCTAAAATGAGCTGGAAAAATGGATGAAAGGCGTGGATTAAAAAAACATACATCACGGTGGACCCCACAGAGCCCCTGCCAAACACCCACGAGCAGAAGTTACTGAAGCTAGGTGGGACCTACTGTGATATTTGTGAGAAATCTACCCCATCCATCTGCCCTTGCCACCTTATCTTAGGACATGAGACCAAAACTGAGGCAGATCAAAAACTCAAGTGGGCGACGTGACAGAAATTGTGGGGAAGGAAATGCCCACCGTTGAAACCTTTTTGGGTCCAACGTATTGTTTATATGCTATCCAAAACCGTTCATAAGTCATTCCCACTTGGATAAACGAATGTTCCAATAATCACGTGGCCCACAACGTGTTTTTTTTTTTTTTTTGGTCTCATGTGCTAAATGAGGTGGAAGAACGTGTAGACAGGGTGGATTTCCCACAAACATCACAATGGGCCCCACCTAGATTCCGACTTGTGGTCCAGGGTGGCAGGCTGCTGATTGGTTATACTTATGTGGGCCCATACGTCTATTTCGTGATTCTCCGTTAGAAAAACATGAGGGTGCGTTTGGTTGCACCAAATACCATAAAATTTCACAATATTTGGTGCTACCAAACATACCTTTAATCCGATATTTGATGCTTCTTTCTCATTTTTCTCCTTCTCTTCTTTATATTCTTTGGGCTGAGTACTCCTTGAGAAGAAATAAGAGTGTTTTCCTTAATTACTTTCCAAAATAAAAAATAAAAATCATGATTCTGTGGGGCCCACAATGTTGTATTATGAAATCCATTCTATCTACCAGGTTATTTCCTTGATGGAAGGCCCTAAGCCCAAAAATCAGCTAGATTAAAAACTCAAATAGGCCACACCACATGGAACAACGGGATGTGATGACGGCCAGCATGCCGTGTATCTTTTGTCAAATCCATTAATCGTGTGTAACACACCAGCATGAGGAGAAGATACAGAAAGTATCCTTTAAATAAAAATAAAAATTTTAAAAAAAAGGTTAACAAAAAATTACCTACTTATTATGAAATTAATATTTTGGTGACTAAAAAGTTTTCAAAAAACTACTTTAATAATCTACATAATTATCATTCCACTACCTGTCACTTACAAGCAAACGGTGATCGTTCAGGTAATCCCCACAGTGATATTTATGTAAAATCCACCCCCAAACACTAGGTGTGTCATGTCATGCTAGTATAAGGGCCAAAAAAAAAAAAAAAAAAAACAACTCCACATGTGATTCATGGGTAACACATGATTAGAAACAATGTACAGGCTATGCTTGCCCTCCAAACCATTTTCATTAGTGTGACACATGTGAATCATAGATTAGAATTATTTTTAGATCACAGGTCTAAATATTTGTGTGGAATCTAATGGTTTGAGTGGATTTTATATCATTATCCCGGGGAGCCCTATAAAAATTAAGGGTGGATGTCTCTTTCTCAACTTTTTCCTTTGATGTGGCCCACTGGAATCACAAGTCAACCTAATTATTATTTTTATTTTCATTTGGGCATTTCCTTTGAGGTGGCCCACTAGAATCACAAGTTAACCTAATTTATTTTTATTTTTATTTTTTCCTTTGGGCATGATACGAGACTAAATATCTAATTATGAGAGTGGATCTTACATAAACATCACTATAAGTCCCATCAAAATCAAGAGCAGCCTCATGTTTATATTCCTTTTTTCCCAAACCGTCAGCTTATTTTTGGCAAGGCCACTGTGATGTGCATGTGAAATCCACTCTAACTATTAAATGTGTAATTTCATTCTAAGCCTAGAGCCAAAAAAATCAAGCTGACTTGTACATCAGATGGCGCCACACTAAAGAAATCAGTCACAAAGTGATGTTCACTCTTAATTTTTACAAGGTCCACCATGATGATTATATAAAATTCACTCCAATCATTAAATGTTACCAAAATTTAAGCCTGTGGCCCAAAAAACATACCCATCCATTATTCATGTGAGCCATGCCACAGGAAACAATTTGGAAGTCCATGTTTCCTTGTATACTTTTTTTCCAATTAGGCTGTCCACCTGAATCACAGGTGGAAGTGAATTTTGGGTGACTCTTTCCAGTCATGCTGTTCACTAGAATCAAGAGTGGGGGTGATCATCTAACCAAACATTAAAGAAATGTAACAGAAGGTAGTAGTATGATAGGTAAAACCTTTTTTTAAAAAGTACTGGAATATAAATTCCATACAAGTAGGTAGCTTTTTGTAAAATTCTTTGTAAAACTCAAGAGACTCACCTTGTGTACTTTAGTAGCTTTTTGTAAAAATCCCTACAAAACTCAAGAGGGCTGGCCCATGTGAGGGTTTAATCAGTCTCATCTTCTGTACGTACGATCCACATAATGAATGGTTCTTTCCTGGTCCACGTAGGGGTTCTAATTAAATAGGCAAAATCTTATTGCCGAGATTGTTTGATCAACATGATATTTGATGTGGCCCACTATTTAGATGTAATTGCATTCACTTAAATGCATGCATGCACAACACTGCATACAACACCCCAGCTCTGTGGGGCCAACCATGCAGTGCATGTTCAATCACCACTGTTTCCTATGGTGTGGTCCACCTAAGATTTGGATTTGCTTCATTTTTTGGCCCATGCTCTAAAATGAGCTGGCAAAATGGATTGACAGCATGGATAAAACACATACATCATGGTGGGGCCCTCAGACCTTTTCCGACACTGCCAAATCCGTGTTCCTCTACCTCTCTCCACATCAGCTGGCGTATTTTATTTATTTATTTATTTCTGTTTGCTTGTCCCCACCGTAAGTTCACACTTCACTTTTAGCCATCCCCACTAGGGATCGATACCAAGACCTCAGTGTTGAAACCAACACTGAAACGAGGTATCTTTGAAATAGAGGTATCTTTCACTCAGTCTACCACTCAGGGTGTTATTATGGTCCCTTTGGGACTCTTACCTTTTTGGTGGGCCTCTTGCCCTCCACAGATTTCACCATACCTAAAAGATAAAAATAATAAATAATAATAATAATAATAATAATAATAAAACACCTACACATACTCACACACACCCACACCACATTAGCACCCAATCCCATGATGATCTCAGTGTTGAAACAGAATTTATCTACCATTGAGCCATGGAGCTGGACCCAATTTTATTGTACCTAAGCTGCACTTTCCTTAGGATAATTGCATTAAAGGCATTTATAATTTTTCTCCAAACTCTGATGAGAAATGCTCCAATGCTTTGAGTGTTATAAGTAGTCCTAGTTGCAAGTTTACTTGGACATGATGTCCGTAGTATCAATATTGTTACATGAATCACTGATCCGTGGTACACAAACACATATTGAGAGAGAAACATTAGGGAGACATGGGGGTGAATGTTAAAATTTTTCAATGAATTTTCAGGAGATGCTAAAGTACATACACTTATATATTTCATGAATATAAAAAATAAATAAATATAGGCACACATAATAAGTTTCCATTTAATAGGGCCTAAAGCATGCACAGTCGTAAAAAAATTAGTGCAATAGTAATCAAAATAAGTTCATTTCATTCCGATCATATCACTATTAACACAATAATCACTTACAATTGTTACTAAAAAAAGTCATCCATCCATCCATAGATGTACACATACATGCATACATTCATCCATACATCCATACATTGATCCATCCATCCATCCACGCGTACATACGCACGCACGCAAACGTGATTTATAACCATCCATCCATCCAACATCCAACCATTCATCCATCCAAGCACACATACACAGTCCATCCATCCAACCATTGGTCCATCCATCCATTCATATGCATATATACACATTAATGCATTCATCAGTCCATGATACAAACATGTAGCTATGACCCAGCTGTACATGAACAACACATCCATCCATTCATACATCCATCAATGCGCGCACACACATCATATATCCATCCATATGTGCATACATAATTATGAAATAAAATGATTAGCTTTTAAAAGTAGATAGAATTTTTTAAATTTCTTCATAATTTTTAAAACTTCAAAGAAAAACAATCATTAAAAATTGCTACATTTCACTCGTCAACATTCAACCATAAATAGAAAAAATGATTTTCATGAAATAGTATTCATTGTTTTTTTTAGAAGAGTGATCTAAATCCCCCCACCCCCTGTCAGAGTATTTCTGCATGCCTTTTCCCTTCTCAAAATTCCCCCCCAAAGTTGGAATTTGATTCACAAAAATTGGTGTGGTCAAAATCCAATCCCCATACAAAAAATAGAGTATTCAAAATCCAGTCCACATAAACGGGTCGACTTGCATTAGCAATAATATCACTGATGCAAGTCGATTCCTGGAATTTATACACACGATACAATGGCAATATCTTGACGATATCATTGTATGGCGAAACACAAGATACAATGGCAATATCTTGACGATATCCTTGTATGGTGATATCTCACCGAGATATCATTGATACCCAAAAAAACAAAAACTTACGGTTGTATCAGTATCGCAAAGCTGGCGATACTGACAATTCGCCGGAACATTGTTGGACACAATCTAATCAATCAATCTGAATTGTCCATCAAGTCCATGACACATTTCATTGGCTAGAATACAAAAACCGTATTGATAGATTGATCAAATCCATCCTTCATTTGGAGTTTTTTATATAGCAATCATTTTTCCAATACACGGCAAGGATAGTTAAGATTGCCTAACACAAGTGACTCTTTTAAATCATAAGCAATCCATGATGGGTTCTAGCAAATAAATGGATTAAATTGTTGATAGGACTTATTTGAGTGTAAATAGTGCTCACCATCCATGTTAAATGTCATTGATCAAATGGATAATAGTTCTCGAGTCAGCATGATATTTGCATGCTAGCCCATAAATGTGCTTTAGTAATGAATAGTCTAGATCAATGGATTCGATTGACCAAGTGTCCCAAAGCAACTACAAGCACTATAACTTATAGTGCTCTGAGAGCACTACAGCATTTCTCTAACTTTGATAATTGCATTTATGTAGAGGAGAGTGCCCTTGACCTACCAAAATCAGGATTAGGATTACACTTAATCTTGATTCATTGGATACCCTACCCAAACGGACACTAAAAATGGTGAAAACATTTAAGTATGACTTCCCTTATATCCAAACTACTCTCTTTACCTCTCTCCTTGACCGGACCTAGACCCGTTTCTATCGACCCAACTGTTGCAACTTGCAACCAATAACCTCAAGTTAAATGGTCATCCCACCACAAACATATCAGCCAACATCCCAAAGTCTGCATCCATCAGATAACCGTTCAACTAGATGTTCCTCTAATAAAATGGTTAGGATTGTTCAATCATCTCAACAATCAACAGTGATAAAGATGGGAAATACAACAATAATTGGGGTAGAGTCCTGCTGCAAATGTAATAAACCAACCAAAGCTCAAAACCAAAATTTCAGTTTTAAAAATCATGCTGCCTAGTTTTAGGTCAACCATATTAAATATAGACACAGACGGAACAACATCATGGCCCAATAATGAAATCCACCTGCTCAAAATTAGACTAATCCACTCTCAAGGCATGGTCCACCTGAGTTAATCATCCTGATCTTTACATTATCCTAGACAAGTTAGCAAGAAAGATGTTGAATGTTTAGTAATCACAGAGCTACAATTGATAAGCTGGTCATCATCCAATGCCAGGGTTAACAAATGAATCAACATCAAACCCAGTCAATTAAGTGGGGAACAATCAATCAAATCAACAATTGTATTTTAAAATTTTAAAAAAGAAGTTGAAGCTGAGTACAATTTCTACTTCAAACCTAATGATCCTAACAGTAAAAATTCCTTCTAATTTTATTATTTTACATAAAGAAAAATTCCTGGCCGAAATAGATCAAAGAGAGAAACTGTTCACAAAAGTGGTTGATTTTATTTTTTTTTCAGACCAATAATTGCAACTCCAATCAACTGTGCGTCCAACAGCAGAATTTCACATTCAGTCTCCCCATTGGTCAAAATAATGAGATATTTGCTAACCATAGATGTGTAGGAGTGAATGTAATTCACCTAAGTTAGGAGGCCGAAGGCGGTGGTGGAGGGGAGTTGCTGTCAGCGTCATTAAAGAGGAGACGGAGACGGGAAGCAAACACACCAGAGTCGTCGAGGGAGGCTTCATGGAGGAGGGTGTTCTTGATGTCCTTCATCCGCTGGGCGAGGGATTCTTGCTCCTCTTTGAGTGAGGTGGTGTCCTCACAGAGATCGTTGATACGGTACTTCTGGCCCAGGGATCTCATGCTAAGGAGGAGGATCCCCGTCATGAAGAATAGTTGTATGAAGCTGTCTTTCCTCTTCATGGCATTCGCCACAAGCCCTAATGACTGCTTCCTAGTGTTTTGAAATTGTTGCTCTGACAATGATGATGAAGACGAAGCAGCACCCATTGTTGTTGGGGTTTCCCTTATTTTTTTCAGCCCTTGGAGGCAGGGTTTTTAGTAATGAATGAGTGGCAATGGGCCAAGCTGCACAGCAGGCTCTAGTGTACCATCCCTGCTGGGCAAAAAAAAAAAACCATTCATATTCAGTTACCATCATTTTCATATTAACAAGAACTTTTTTCTTTTTTCTTTTTCTTTTTCTTTTTTCTTTTTTTTTTTAAAAAAAAAAAAAAAAAAAAAAAAAGAGAGAGTCCAGATTGACTGCACAAGAATAACATATACTTGCAATTCTCCATGGGAAAAACAAAAAGAGAAAATTGCATTCTAAAACACTCCGCTTATCTATCCCAAGTAGTGGAAGATTGATCAAATTAATCAATACTTCACAAAATATTCACAATGCTGCAAAGTTGATCTACCCCATTAATGGAAAAAATCGACACGCTAAGCAAAATGCCAAGTGCTACTCTTCAAGAATTCAAACAATCAGCCTAAGATGGTACACCCACTGTGGCCCTCGCTTCTCCAAGTTTAACTTGATGGTACAACAGCACACAAGTTGCAGAGAACTTGATATCATTCTCACTGAGGGGAGTGACACGACTGGTACCATCTGTCCTCTTCTATTAGCTTCATTTCATATAGAAATCCAGTTGATTTATTAGTAAACTTACATGCTCCAAAAAAACAATGCCGCGGGAGTAAATGAAATTCAAATGAAGAAAATGCAATTCACTTTGATATATGGTAGTCAATGAGCTGAGGCTGGATCAGCCTAAGAACAAGCTTGTTTATTTTGATGGCACATCCGCAGGCATGAAACGAGGCCCCACATTCAATGTGGCTGGTCACAAAAGTGTAGTGGTCCACTTGTTAGGTGGGCCTCACACATTTATGGACCACCTGAAGTGTCATACAGCATGATAAGAAAGAGGAAGAGGGGAAAAAAAAAAAAAAAACCGAAGATTTCACTGTACTTTTTTAAGAAGCTTGTTTCCAGATATTGGGTGATTCATCATACAGCCCACATAACCGGTAGTTGAGAATCACACAAATTGCCATATTGTTCTCAATTCTTCCACAGGAGAGAATCTTTGGAGTAGATTACAACAACAAAAGTGTACGTGACTTCGACATTTTAGATTCACATGGTTAAACTTTTCAGCATATGAAATGGAGCAGGAATACATTGCAGCACATAGTCTGTAGCCAAACACTTCTTGTGAAAAATAAAAAATAAAAAAGTTAAGAAGCAGATTTTTTCTATAGGAATACCACCAGTTTGTAGCCGAACACTTCCCATGAAAAAAAAGAGTTAAGAAGCAAATTTTTTTTCTATAGGAATACCACTGAAGTAATTTTACCTCATCTATTTGTCATAGATTCGGGGTGAATTCATCTTTTATTGAAACGAAAACTGATGTTGGCAGCACCAATCAATCCAACTATTTCATGCTCCACTCCTAGAATATAGAATCACAGATTTGGCACTCGGACACCGAGTCGCCTCAGAGGCTCGGATGGAGTTTGAGGCATACAGATTCAGGGTTCCAGGATTTGCTTGAGGCATACAGATTCAGGGTTCCGGGATTCATAACATCAATGTTAACATCATCTGCCTCTTTTAAATGCAGCCATACACACGAATTCTCAATATTCAGAGCATGTGTTGAGATTTTCAACACCACGTGCATCGTAGCAAATCTACTCTTTTCAGAAACGTGCATCTCGAGACAACATCACTGATGAGAACACTGTTTACTGTTTAGATACATGCAGACAAGCATCGGTAACTGTAGATTCTTGCACCCATGAAAGGGAGCTATACACCAGATTCAGCACCCTACTAGTAGGATTCTCAAGGAATCGCGGCTGAATATGCAGAAAGGGACAATGTAATACTCTTAATTGTATAAAGCCAACATTTCAATCCCAGTAATAAACTATTCAAAAACTAACTGCCATAAAAGATAACCCTGACCACTCGCATTACATATAGCAGAGATAAGTTATAATATTGAGAGTATGCTGCGTTGATAAGCACCCACTAGGATGCAAAGTATTCATATTTAGGGATTTCAGATATAATCTTATACTCATTATGAAATTACACTAACATACATCCAATTCTTTTAATTAAAAATATCTAACTCCGTTTTATTTTTGTTTACTTTCACGCACTAGGCAAATATGTCAAGATAACCTCCCAACTTACTAAAATGCCGTTTCTATTATTTCCCTCTAATTTCTCAGTGCCAAAAGACATTGGAAAAGTGTGGACTGTGGAGCCATCTCTCCACTTACATGTTTTAGGTTGAAGTGTCAATCACAACTATCCATTTCGGGGACCCACTGTGAATGAAAAATGGATTACTATATACACGAATCAGACTATTATAGCCATGTAAACAATGGCCTACAAAGCAAGGTGGTGTAGAAAAATGTCAATGGTCGACGTAAAGTAGCCCATGGGCCATGGGCAAAGCTTGGACCTATTATCTTGGCAAATAGGCTGGGCTTGAGATACTTCCATTTTAGCCCTGTCTAACCAAACTTCATATATACAAGTGTTATATTCTACAAATATGCAATTCCAATCCTCAATTAGACAACCCATGCATCTTGAATGCAGACCGTTGTTTTTCATTCATTGACAACCCATGCATCTTGAATGCAGACCGTTGTTTTTCATTCATTTAGCTTTTTTTTTTTTTCTTTTCTTTTTTATGTGCAGCCCAGTTGATGAACAGATAGATTAAGAACATTCAAGTGGGAAGTAGGGATTTTATCAATTTTCAGGCTGGTTGGGTGTGTGCCCAACCAATTTTTTCTGAGCTCAGGCTAGGACCTACTATTTTGGGTCAGGCCCAGTCCTAGCCTGGCTTGGCCCAAACCTACGCCATTGCCACCCTAATTGAAATTTTAGGATTTTTCAATCTTGAAAATTTGTTAGGCAACCATCATCAAATAAGTATCTCATAAGATCCATGGCTTGGATCACCTAATCATTTCCTAGATCCGACAGCTTGGTATTTTGTATACCATAAAAATAATTAGGCATAGCAAAACCGACAAAAAATTTCACTTAAGCAATAAAGATGTGTCAAGCCCCTTGGAGTGTACCAAATAACCCATGTACATGCTATCAGATCTGCCATGCACAGCAGAGACGCACAAGATCCAAACCATTAATCAGGCGGTTACCAATGTATAGACAATAGCCCCAAAATCAAGCTGAAACATTCATTAGGTGGCCCATAGTTCTCAAAAAAATTTCATATCTATATCTATGCTACTGTAAAACATCAAAATAATACTTTTGAAATTTCCACATAACCAAAATACCCCTTCTAATTTATTTGATGAAACCAGTTAGACAAATATATCCGAGATTTTGAAAATCTCATCATATTTACATGAGAAATATTTTAAGCCCATATGTCTTGAGATTTTCAAAACATCGGCAATTTCAAATTTTTCACAAAGTTAATCCGTAATTGACTTAAAAGTTATTTAAATTATTTACTAAGTCACTGTATAAATATATAAATACACACACATATTAAAACTTAAAATTATCTACTAATTTACAATAAATATTTTTCACTTCTTTTTTTTTTGCGAGATTTTCCTGATAAAAGACATCAAAATTTTAAAAAACCCCAAGAAAATCCCAAGCCAAGAAATTCCCGACAACTAGGGGTGCAACATTGGGCTAGTTGGGTCAGGTTGAGGGTCAACCTGAGCCCAACCCAACCTGCAAATTGACCCAACCTGGGCCGACCAGAATTCCAACCTGATGTGTCCAACGCAAGCCCAACCCAAAGTCCTCTATGCTCAACCCGACCAATCCGACTCAAATACACATGATTATTTCTAACCCCACCTAACCCAACCCAAATTTGTAGAAGATTAGCCTCGATGATTAATCCCCACTTCTGATATAACTATAGACAGCTTCGATCAAGGGCAAGGATTCTCTCCCTAACTCTCGAACTCTTTGAGGTTTTATCTCAGAATTACAACCTCCCAAAAACTCAGAGATACGGTGTTTTTCTAACTATTTCTGCTATTCAACAATGATCTCAATGAGATGCACGTAAGTGAACCAGCTCACTCCATCTCTGGCACAGGGAAGAGGCTCAGTAAGACTCAAAAGATGAATCCCCTTGTTGCATGTTAAAGATTTCTCAATGCAACTGATAGGTTCTTGCCATGTCATCTCAATGGCAGTACATCTTAGGGGTCGTTTGGATGGTGGCAAATGGGGCAAAGCATTAACTACTTGTGTTTGGATGCTCTAATTTGCTTGTAAATCATTTACAGCAATGCCCCCTTCTCATTTACCAGCAAAAAGGTGAATTTTCATTTACTAGTAAATGAGAAGATGGCAACGGCTCTATTTTTTTGAATGAGAGCCTATAAAGCAGATTTCATTTACCATTTACAGGCTATCCAAACACTGACTTAAAGCCAAACAGACAGATTTACAGCCTTTAACTGATTTACTAGTAAATCATTTACAACGTAAACCATTTACCACCATCCCAAAGACCCCTTAGCCACAATTTCCCAAATCTACTTAGCTGACATAAATATTTTCAACGGCCCACTGATCTCTGATTCCATAGAGGGACATAACCAACCCATCATGATGAGATTGTTACTCTTCCAATCTTGACAGAAAAACACCAATATGTGTGGGGGTTCACATTTATCCCAGTAATATATCCTAATTTCTTCTTCCCACCAAGATACATCTTGGCAGATGAGACTATATGAAGTAATTGCAGCCATCCAGCTCAACAGTCATGATGCACAAACTTAGATGTTGATCAGACATCCCAACCCTCTTAACTATCTATAACATTCATTGCAACCCAATAGCTGTAGTAGTAGAGAAATATCACAACAGCGATGTGAAAAAAAAAAAAGAAGACAAACGACTCAAAAACTAGGAATTAGATGACTGAAAACAAGACATCAAGGAAATATGGAGTGACCTTAAGTAAATAGGCTACACCAACGACAGCGGAAACAAAGCGATGATGGGAATGAGAGAGTGCTGCTTGAATGATGATGGAGTCAGCCGCTGGAATCGGCGGTGTTGCTACAGCTTTCCAATGTTAGAGCTGGAAGTGGCGATGTTGGGAATGGACAGTGTTGCCACTCTCTGCTGGTGACGCAGGAGGTGGTGCTACCCGCTGGTGGTGCGGTGACCCTACCGGTGGAAGCAGCAGCGCTGCTGGTGACGTTGGAGGGGACGAATGTGAGAGAAGGGGATGTCGAAGAAAGAGATGAGAACAAGGTTAGGGTTTGGAGAGAGGCGATTGGGGCTTAATGAGAGGGGAGCGGATTAGGCGAGGTGGGTGGGACCACTGACTGTTGGGCTCATAGTGATGTATGTGACCTAAATCCATACCGTCCAACCATTTTGAAAGCTCATTTTAGGTATTTCTCCCAAAGATGAAGACAACAGAAGTCTTAGATGGACCACAAAACTGGAAACCCTAGTGATTGAATCCCACCATTAAAAACTTCATGGATTCCACAGGCATGTTTATTTTTCATCCAACCTGTTGATAAGGTCACAAATACCTAAATGAAGAGACCATACAAATATCATCTTAATCCAAAGCTTTTTCGGCCACAAGAAGTTTTAAACACCATTCACCATTATTTCTTGTACTATAGTCCATCTGGCATTTAGAACTGCATTTTTTAAATCATGCCCTAAAATAAGCTTTCAATATAGATGGACAACCCGATGTAGTCACTAGGGGTGTACACAAACCGGGCTAGCCCGATTAGCTTGCTCGACCCGACTCGAAAAAGCTTGACTCGGCCTGACCCGGAACTGAGTTCGAGTTAGGACGGGCCAATTTTCTAGGCCCGAAAGTGAGTTTAGGCCGAGTTCGGATACCTCCCAGTTCGGCCCGACTCGGTTCGAAATCTGACTCGCCCTGGCCCGATCCGACCCGGCCCGACCCGTGTATGTATTTAATTTGTATAAAATGTTTTATTTTATGCTTTGTCAAATATATGTAAATGTATGTAAATGTCATAACTAGTTAGATTTTTTATGGAGTCTATAATTCAACTATCTAAACCGTTGATCGAGGGCCTTGTAATGATATGCGGATTACCTGCCAAAGCCCTTCCCATGAACTTGCTGTAAGTTCGAAATCGCTTTGAACTCGGAGGTTCGAGCCAGCTCGATGCTCGAAAAAGATGTTGGCCCGGTGACCAGGCCCGGTCGGGTTCGAGCCTTGTGTGGCTGTTGAACGGGCCTGGACGGGCTGAGGCCAGTTCGACTTGGCCCGACCTGTGTACACCCCTAGTAGTCACATATGTCACAGTGGCCCCCAGTCAGGTGGATCTAGGGTGAGAGTGTCAGTGGCCGAATTAAGGCTTGGCCAAGCTCTATCCAAGCTCAACCCGCATTTTACAGCGTGGGTCCGAATCCAAATCGGCCTATGACAAGCCCAAATAATTCAGCCCATGACCGAAAAAGTTTGTGAAGCTAAAGCCCTAGGTGAAACTTGTTTCAAGAAAAGCACGAGATAATATTTTACTTTGTTTTATTTTCCATATTTAGTTATCAACAACATTTTTTTCTCAAGAACACGCTCACTGACTCACATGGTAACGGGATTTCACCACCTATGGGCAAGAGTTAAGACCCAAAAAATAAATACTATTTTCTAATGTAGATTCCTCTCTTTCAGTTGATGCGTCTTCTCATGTTTAACTAATATCTCAAACATCACCTTATTTAAATCTCAGGTAGACCACACCATATGGAACAATGTAACTAAATAAATAGGTTGGATAGAACATAGCCACCATAGTTGGCCTCACACACAAACTTGTGAAATGCATTTTCTTCCAATTGTTGCTCTTGAGGCAATTAAAAAAAAAAAAAAAAGAAAAACCTCCAATCTATCAAATAGTCAGAAATAATAAAAACTTTTAATTAATGATACATTTGAAACAATGCATAATTAGACAGTTTAATTAGAAATTCTAGTATGGAATGTATTCAATTTCAAAGTGCCTATATATCAGCCATCCTTCTCTGCCAAAGTATCAAACAGGAACTAAGATACCTCCTCCCCTTTCTACAACTTCTCTCAATCCAAACAATCCCTACAGGTCTTGATTTTATCTTCGGATCAGAGAGAAAGGGGCGAACCTGTATAAGGCCCTTGTGGTTTTGTACAGAGATGTAGATCTTGATTTTATCTTCAGATCAGAGAAAAAGAGGCGAACCTGTATAAAGCCCGTGTGGTTTTGTACCGTTGGAGCTCGGGCGCAGAGAAGGGCGTGGCAGAGCTGTTGTACCGGTTGACAGAGGAGGGGCGTGTGGGTTTGGAGTAAAAACGAAAGAGAGGGTTTTTGACCTACAACTAGCCAATGGCTGGTCGTCGGTTCTCTGTGGGCCCCACCATGAAGTGTTTGTTTCATCCATGCCGTCTACCCATTATTCCATATCATTTTATGGTATTAGCATAAGATGAGGTTGATTCAAATCTCAAGTGGACCGCACATTGTCCCTGCTTTGTGTGATGTGATTCGCTTAGCTAGTTTTGTATCCGTCTCATTATTTTTTGGCTTATGCCATAAAATGACCCGGCAACATAGATGGACGGTGTGGATATAATACATACATCATGGTGGAGCTCACAGAATTTGCCACGTCAATACATTAGCCACTTGGGTGTTGCCAAGGAGAGCAGATTAGTTGTTACCTGGATAACAACTCAATGGGTGTTACCCTTACCGTGTGGGGTCCATCTTGATGAATGTGTTTTGTATCTGTGCTGCCCATCTGTTTTTTCATCTAATTTAAGAGTGTTATCTCAAAACTTAAGCACATCTAAATCTCCGGTTAGCCACACCACTGAAAAAGGTGGTAAATGACCATTAAAAGGTTTTTATAAGTTTTGTATCAAGCTAATCTTTGTAATTTTCCTTCGTCAAGTTATGGTTGACCTTATCAATATATTTGATGGCAAATAAAAATTACGAATCTACTTATAATGGACCTTGAAAAGTTTTTAATGGTGAGTGTTCAGTCATCACTGTTTCTTGTAGTGTGGTCCACCTGAGATTTGGATATATTTAATTTTGGAACGTACCTTAAAATGGTCTTTGAAAACGGATGGACGCAGTGGACATACAACGTATGATCACGGTGTGCCCTACTGTAAGGGTAACACTCACTAACCTTTTCCCCGGAATACACGGGTGTACTAGAACAGGGCTAGCTTCGACTCGAAAAAGCTCAATTCAACTCGGTTCAAAGCTGAGTTCGAGCCGAGTCGAGCTGATTTTTTGAGCTCGAAAATGAGTTCGAGCATACCCCAGCTTTACTCGACTCCGATCTAATCCAACTCGAATCCCGCTCAAATCGAACTTGGATCGAACCAGCTCAATAACTCGGTTACTTTGTCGTTGATGTTGCTCACCAATTGTTTGATAAAATGACTCAACGAAATGTGACTAGTGGCAAGAAAGTATGTACATGAAACAAATACCGTTTATCTCTTTGTTTTTCTTGGTTTTTATGTTGCTTAGAAGGTATTTGATAAAATACTAGTAAAATCATTGCCTTTGTTTCTAAAATAGTGGAATTTTGAAGCTGCAGTTTCAGTATTTGTGGAAATACCTCAATGGCGAACTCGGCTCAATCTTGGCTCAAATTCGGCCTGAGTTGTTGACCGAACTGAGTCGAGCTGGCTAGTCAAGCTCGAGGATCGAGCCAAGCCGAGTTCAAGCTAAGGTCAGCTAATGGCCGAGCTGAGTCGAGCTGAGGCCAGCTCAACTCGGTTTGACCCATAGGTGCAGCCGGTCCCACACAAGATGTTGTGGCCCTCATCATGGGTCCCACCTTAAAGTATATATTCCATGTCCACTTAGCTCATCCTGTTTTCAGATTATTTTAATACATGAGAGCAAAATTGAAGTAGATCCAAATCCCAAGTGTACCATACCATAGGAAACAGTGGTGATTGACCATTAAAAACGTTTTATAAGCCATAAAAAGTTTTCAATCAATCTAAAACTTTTTCTTTCCCTTAATTCAAGTTTGGTTAACCTTACCATGCGGCCCACCTTGATGATGTGTTGTATATCTATGCCATCAATCTATTTTTCCTGCCTATTTTAGGACATGGTCCCAAACATTAAGGAGAGTCAAATCTCAGGAGGACCACACTTAAGGAAACAGTGGTGATTGAACACTCACTGTTAAAAATTTCTTAGGGCCCACTGTAAAAAGATCTGTAATGTTTATTTGCCATCCAACCCGTTGATAAGGTCACGCAAATCCAAATGAAGGGAAAATACAAGAATTAGATTGATCCAAAACTTTTGTAACTAATAAAAAGCTTTTAATGGTCATTCAACACCTTTTCTAGTGGTGTGGTCCACTGGATATTTGGATCTGCTTAAGTTATGCGATTACGTACTAGGATGAGATGGAAAAACCGATGGGTGGCGTGGATATACAACACGTTTATCAAAGTAGGCCCCACATGGTAACAGTGACTAGAGCTGTACACGAGTCGAGTCGAGTCGAGTATCACCCTACTCGTACTCGGCTCTTAACGCCCGAGTGCTGCTCGTATACGACTCTACTCGGCCAACGAGCAGGGACCCCCTGCTCGTACTCTACTCGCCCGAGTACGAGCCGAGTCCGAGTTTTCGAGTCGAGTCCGAGTACGAGCACACGAGTTGAGTATCGAGTACGAGTTTTCGAGGCGAGTTCGAGTCCGAATCTAAATTTGAGGCCAATTCGAGTAGGGTTTTCGAGTAACGAAACAATAAAATATATAAATTGCACATAATTACATTACATTGTTACATAATTACATTAACGTCTTTACATAATTACATTACATTGTTCAAAATGACAATTTATAACTAATAACCTCTATAAGATGAGTGCCTTCCTGTTCTTGTATTGTCATCTGATCCATCGGAACTGCTATCTATTTTTCATATACAAATTGATTCACTTCCTCTGAGTCAAAAGGCGAAGAAATTTTTCCTTCGTACTTTCTACACTTTCAACTAGATTTTTCAAACTTGCTTTATGTGAAGAATTGTATGTAGTACCCAATGCCCTATAAAATTCACCGAGACGAGTCAGGAATTTCAATTTGTTACTCTTTTTCTTGTTCTTGTTTGTCGTACTCGACGAGTAACTTGATCCTGCTTCAACATCGTGTTGTCTTTGACTCGAATATCGCTGAAGTCTAGAAGCATCTTCCATACTGCGTTTTATGGCGATTTGAAATTGTTCTTCCTCTAAAGCTTTTAATCTGGCTTCCTCCTCTGCATCTTTTATGGATGTCATTTGTGTACCAGATCCAGAAGCAGAAGGTTTGGATGGAGTGGAAGACTTTCTATTCGAATCTAACAAGGCTTGAAAAAGAATTTGGACATCCTTAGGCGTATTGGGGCATGGTTTTGCATCACCACCTTGACATGACAAGTGTAGGCGAAAGCGATTAGTCTTATTTATAAACTTTGTGCCACACAAACCACACTTAATCTTTGTTTTTCCAAACCGTAGCGGTGATTCAACTAGGGAAGCATAGTCCCAAATGTTTGTCGATGGCTCAGATGACGACATTTCTATATTTAATTTTTAATAAAAAAATCAGAATATTGATAAATAAATTGAACTTGATATAACAACAAAAGAAAGCAATATAAATGTATCAAAATTCAAAAATAAAAGCAAATGAACAGGCATATGTAAATAAATATCAATGATTCAAAGTCTTCCAAACCACATTCCAAAAGAACCAATACTGTTGTGTTTGCAATTGCAGATGAAATAATATTACAGATCATTCAACATTCAAAAAAAAAATTTGAAAAATCGAAAATAATTACTGATCTGTAGGTAGAGACTCGTCATGAATCTCAATCTCCTCTTCTTCATCATCATCATTCATATCTCTTCCCCATATCGGGCGCAACCAATCTTGCATACAAATCAATGCTTCAACTGTGTTTGGCGAAAGTGAGCTTCGATACTTGCTCACAACCCTGCTCCCTGTGCTGAATGCCGATTCTGATGCCACTGTTGAAATTGGTATTGATAATATGTCCCGTGCCATAACAGATAATGTAGGGTATTTTGATTCACTAACTCTCATCTTCCACTATTCCAGCACATCAAATTCAGCTCACACTATGATTGGCTCCTTGAGGTACATTTCTAACTTTGATTCCTTAGTATCAACTCCCATTCGTGCTTGTGCCAAATATGATATGTATTCATTTAGCACATCCGGATTACCAGGTACAGAAATATCCGCATCTCTACTTTCTTCAACACCTGCTACGGGTAAAGTATTAACATACGATTTATACAGATCTTCAAGGGCTTCACGAATCTTAGACGTCTCTGCTGCCGCTCTTTCAGTAGAATAAAGCTTCATGAAAATAAAGCTAACCAATCCCATATTACAACGGGGATCAAGAACAACTGCCAAGGACATCAACAGATGACATTCGTCCCAGTATTTATCAAACTTCGTCTTCATACCAACTGTCATCTGGCGTATGAAATCTGGACCCTAGCGGCATTTTTCTCAGAGCATCCTTAATCTTCCAAAGAGATGGAAGAAACAGATTAGCGGTTGAATCTTGATTCCCAAAAATCTTCGTGCACTCGTAGAAAACTTGGAGAAATGTGTGAACTTGTTGTGCTTTAGCCCAATCATCGTGCTAACGAAACCAAGAATACGTTCATCACGCGTCAGCGTATTCAGGAAATGCAAGCTGTAATTCCATTGCCGCATCTAACATTTCATAGGTTGAGTTCCAACGTGTACAGACATCCAACTTCAACGTTTTTTTAGATGGCACATTCAAACGTTGGATGATGTCATTCCATACACTCAGTCTCGATGGTGAACTCTTTATATATTTCACACTTTCTCTTATGTTCTCTATAGTGTCGTCGATTGCTTTCAGCCCTTCTTGTACAATCAAATTTACAATATGGGCACAATATCTAACCTAGAATATTTTTCCTTCAAAAAATAAATTTCCTGTAGCCCTGAACTGGTTACGTAAGCATGAAATGACACTGTCATTTGCTGAAGCATTGTCTAAATTTATTGCTGAAATTTTCTTCTCAATGCTCACCTTTCTAGACAATTTGTAGATACAATCTGAAATAAGTAAACCAGTATGTGGAGGAGGAAGGTGTTTGAAGTTCAAAATTCTCTTGCATAGTTTCCAATCCTTATCGACATAGTGAGCGATTAATGAAATGTATCCTTTTCTTTGATTGGACGCTGTCCATAAATCAGAGGTCAAAGCTATTTTGGTCACTGAAGCTAAAACTTCTTTCAGTTTCATCTTCTCCTTTGCATACATCTTCATGCTTTCTCTCTGCACTGTGACGCGGGAGACATTCTCGTTCCGAGGGTTAAGGAATTGACAGAAAGCCCTAAACCCTTTACTTTCAATCATTCTAAAAGGTTTTTCTTCCAAAATCACTAATCTAGCAAACCACTCATTTAGCTTCTCCTTGTCAAACTTATGAATGGACACTACGCCTTGGGAGTCGTCCCCTTCTGACTTCGTAAATGACAGCGTCTGTTGGCCGGGAGGAGGGAGTCTTGCTTTCTTAGGACACGTCTTCAAATGTCTAATTAAATGTGTCGTAGATCCTCTTAGAATCTTGCTTTCTTAGGACACGTCTTCTGTGTATTCCTAGAATCTGGGAATACACAGAAGTAACATCATGCTACTACCACCCTGTTGATGAATATTCAAATGGATATTCTAACTCACTTCCAAAGTTTATGTTTGTATTCACACAAGTATAATGGAATAAAAGAGGTAATTTCTGTTTATCATCTCATAATCATCTTGCCGACAAATTGAACATTAGTACAATTTGAATGAGATTACCACTTTCACTATGAGCTATATAATAAAATAGGGGTAATAACTTTAACATTGAAAACTCAACAAAACATCAAAATGTACGTGTAATTCACTCCATTTTGCTTGCTCATTTTAAGTCATGAGACAGAATGACTCTATATGATGTTTATCAGGGCCATCGAACCGTTGATAACTTCACATAAACTTAGATTAAAGTAAAACACAAATCTCAGCTTGATTGAAACTTCTGTACCCTCATCCATTCTTCCACACATTTACACTATTTCAATGTATATAACCATAAAAATCAAAGGATAAAAATTTACATTTTAACATGCATGGTGTTTTTCGTTGGATATCTTAGATCCGCATCTCCGATAACATGTTATATCCTATTTCAATTCTGAAATTACAGTTTCACATTTGTGTTTGAAATAATCTTTAACTGAAATTACAAATAAATAAATATAATAAAAATCTTAAATTGAAATAATAAAATGAAATAAAATAAATTAAAATTTCATTTTTTATCTGTTATTTATTAGTTATTCTCCAATATCTCATGTTTTTTACTTTGAAGTATTCCTCACGTACTTGTTTCTTAACCAAATAATATACCATTAAAAAAAAAAGAAGAATATACAACATAGTTAGTATTGTTAGCAATAACAATACATGACAAATATGCAGATATCCAATACAATTAATATTAAAATGATACATTACAAGTTGTAAGTGTCAAATATAAATTAATAATGCAGAAGAATATTATAACTCGGTAGTTGGGCCTTTCCACTAAATAAAATTTTTTTAAAAAAATACATTATTTCTTTAGAATAGCTTTGAAAATAATGTGCATGTTGAAAAGTTCTGAAGTTATTTATACCTTTGGTATTGGTTTTATTTCCTACATTCCACTAGCGTGCGTGAAAGAAAAGTAGTTGAGAAATGCGAAAGTGAGAGTTATCATAGCCGGATGGGGCTCCATCCCTTTCATGAAAATGACACTTGTGTAGGACATCCTCACCCTGCAGACAATAGGCCCACCAAAAAGATCAATTAGGCAAAAAATAATAAAGTTGGCACATTGAGTGGGCCACCCCTTTGGAATCAATGGACACCAGTGGCATGACTCCATATACAGGTCTCACCTACCTTATGAGTGGGATCAAAATGAATTTTGCATCAAGTGATGATTTTGTGGGGTATCATTTGCATGATACAGACATACCACACTTGTAGCACGCTATGTAGAGAACGATGGGCCCACATAACAAGTTAGAACTTGTGAGATTCTGGCCATTCGTCAGGTCTTACCTTCCCTGTTCCAAAATTCAAGCTCAACTATTCATATTATTTTCTCTAATTCTCCATCTTTTCACACACACGTATGCCCTCCTGATGGTACTGGACCTAACTAATTTCACGAGGAATGTTTGTGGTGGGACCTACCTCACGATTGGTATGGATGCTTAACCTGCCACATTTGCATATACACGCTGCTTGCAACTTCTCTTCTCACCTTAATCCCCTTAGCATTTCTCTCCTTCGTATTAAGGGGCATGTGACGGAGGGTTAGGCGTGACGGGGTCGATCACCATTTTCCTAGATCGATAAATACCTCCACATGGCACTTTTGAATTCACCGTAAAAAGTTCTTGAATCTCGAGAGATAATAACAGTTTCTAAGAAATTTTTAATTGATAAATTCTGGAAAAATATAAAAATGTGTTTACATCTTTAAATAACCCTAAACAAACTATAAAACGCAATCAAATGAATCATAATCAAATAAGGAAACAAATTCTAACAAATGTGCAAATTTTTGCCGTCCGTCGACATATTGTCAACTGGTCGAGTCGATCAGTCGAACGGGCTTAAAAACATCTAGGGAATAGAACTAAAAATTTTGTGAATTTTGACCTGTCGACCCAATTAGTCGACTTGTCGAATATGCCTTCGACTTGTCGACCATATCTGTTGACCTATTGAAATTGACAGAAATTATCCAACAACCAATCTAAAATTTCTGACAAAATTTCGACCTGTTGACTAGATCTATCGATCGATCGAACGATTTTGAATTCTGTCAATTTCTCTTTGGGCTCCTTCCAATCCATGTGTATTAGGAATATACTTGATCCACATCCTACATTAGACCCCTCTACTTGAATAAAACCACCCTTGAGCTCTTTAATGGACTTGGTTCACAATACGTGTTCAACTTCCTCGAATTCTTCAACAAACTTAGTTCATGATATGTATTCAACTTCGGGTGCTGACATTTATTATTATCTTCCTTATATTCTGCAGTAGGCTTCTTTGATTCCTTCTAGACATCAACATGAATAATTGCTACCCGAACTGCCATATTCTTCACCGCAACACTCATTCTAGGTAGTTTAGGCAATATAAACAAGTCAAGTATAGGTATAGGAACTCCGGTATACACAACCTCAAATTTATTAAGAAGTTCGACGAGCATAATCGCCTTGAACTCCTGCAACATTGGCTTTACATTTTCTTGAATGTTCACGGATGCCACATCCATTTTCTTTTCTACTAATGCCATTATCTCTCTCGTCAATCCTCAGAGTATTTGACGAAATCCCGTTCGTTTACGAGAGGCTGCTCATCCACTTCAGAAGTCTTAGGTTGGTTCTCCGTTTCTATAAGGACCACATGTACACCACTAATGAATTTGTCGGCCTATCGCTACCTCATCTCAACCATGTCGCCTCTCACCAACAAACAATAGGATTTCTCTGAAGAATCTCTAACCGATCGGCTATCTTGTCAACAATTTTGGTATTATTGGAATAATACTTGATCATAATTGCTGGGGAGGAAATGCACGTGCATTAGTTACTTTATCCTCTGCCACGTGCGAATTAATGCTTTCATCTGCCTTATCCGTGGGAGCTGAAGTTACTCCCACCAAGCCGAAGCTCCGCCCTTTAAATTGTACGCCACCTAGAACTATACACGAGTCGAGTTATCTCGGTCAACTTGCTCGACTCGACTCAGAAAAGCTCGACTCGCCTCGGCTCAAAATTAGATTTGGACCGAGTCGAGCTGATTTTTAGAGCTTGAAAAAATATCGAGCCAAGTTCGAGCTTTCCTGAGAAATCAACTCGAATCGGATCGAACCTCAACTCGAATGGACTCGGATCGAATCATCTTGGTGACTCAATTATTTTGATATTGATGCTACTTGCCAAGTGTTTAATGAAATGACTAAATGAAGTGTTGTTTCAGGTGCATACATTCTCTATGGGATCAGCTAGTGGTGAGGAAGGAATGAATACGAAATAAATTACTACAAAAAACTTTACATTATAAGACTGTCCTTATATCTTGATTTTAATGTTGCTCGTCGAGTGTTTGATGAAATACCTTTAAAGTGTTGTTACTGTTTTTCATTCTGTGAGAAATTGAAGAAGCATTCTATGTGTTTGAAAAAATGTCACATAGGCTCGAACTTGGCTCGAATTGACCTGAGTTACTGGTCGAACCATGTCGAGTTGGTTAGATAGGCTCGAGGACCGAGGTGAGCCGAGTTCAAGTTAGGGTTAGTTACTGGTTGAGCTGAGTCGAGCTGTGCTAAGCTTAACTTGGTTCGATTTGTGTATAGCTCTAATGCCACCGATTTGACATTCTTCTCTTTAGGGATTTCCATGTAGTCTAAGAAATGCTCAACTTCAGGCAGTCAATCGAGGAAGTCCTCGATGTGAAGTTGGTCATTGAAACTGAGAAGATCACCTTCATCTTGAAATCTCGATCCGTCTGTTCTATTAGATCACTGCTTCGTCTGGTATGTTGGAGGATCATGTCATCGATCTCCTTGTCACTGGATTTCACCTCCTTAAGTGTGATTCTACAATTCATCGCTAACATCTCCCTACAATCAGCATGATTGTGAATTTTAATGTCTACCAGAGACGGATCATCGCCACGAACACGAAGCTGCCCTAAGGCCTCTATCATGCGATCAAGAGCAACCTGCAGCCTTTGTATGACTTGTCGATTCTCCCATTGCGCCACTTCGAAAGCCACTATTTTTAAAGGATAATTCCTTAGAACACCGTCCATGAGATTGTTGCCCAACTCGTCGTTAGAAGCCATCGATCCAAGGAAAAACATGTATCTAATACCAAATTGGTGCGGGGTTAGGCATGATGAGGTCGATCACTGTCTTCATTGACCGATAAACGCCTTGAATCCACAAGGCACTCTTGAAACTATAAATCCTAAAATGTAATTAAAAGAATCCTTAAATAAAAGTTTCTAAGAAATTTTTAAGTGATAGATTCTGAAAAAAAATTGAGTTTAACATCCTCAAATAACCCTAAACAAATCCTAAAATGTAATTAAAAGAATCCTAATCAAATAAGGAAATAAATTCTGACAAATAAGCAAATTTTTGCCATTCGTAGGCCTATCGTCGACTGGTTGAGTCGATCGGTCGAAAGGTCTTTAAAATGTCTAGATACTCTAACTAAAAATTCGTTGAATTTCGACCTGTCGACTCGATTAGTCAACCTGTCGACCAGATCTATCGACCTATCGAAACTGGAAGAAACTGTCCAGCAACCAATCAGGAATTTCTGGTGGAATTTTGACCTATCGACTGGTTGAACTATGCTGAATTTTATCGATTTCTCTTTAGGCTTCTTCTAGTCGATGTGTGTTAGGAACGTGCTTGATCCACGTCCTACAACAGTATGACATGTGTGGGACACATAGATAGAGGAAGGGCATATTGTATTTTAAAAAGATTTAAAAATACAGTGTTTCAAAAATTCCCCTAGTTTCTTGTTTTGAAAAGTACGTATTTTATTTTTAGTATATTTCTTGTCCCATATCGGAAATGACTAAAGAAAAACTCAAGTATATAATAGAGTTTTGCATGGGACTTAAGCACCTTCTCAGGGAGCATGTGAATTTGGTCCAATGGAGGGAGGGGGGCTATGCCATTAGCCTGAACCTATGTCACTGGCCACATGCGCGCATGTACTGACCCGAGCCATGGCCATGGACATAGACGTGCATGCGTGCCGAGTCTAGGCTATGCCATTAGCCCAACCTATGTCATTGGCCACACACGCGTGCATGTGTCGAACTGAGCCATGTCGGGCCATGGCTATGGCCGTGGATGTGGACGTGCATGCGTATCGGGTCTAGGTCCGCGTCTATGTGAGTACGTGCCCATGCCCACGTGATATTATCATGCGTTTTGTTCTTGGGTCTCCCCAGGCCTCGGGGGTCTATATAACCACCACAACTTCGGACTAATAGACAAAGTTACACTCACACTAACGGTTTTCACATTTTTTGTTTTACTTTGTGGTATACTAGCACCTATCGGTTTTGCACGAATTTCAAACTAAGGACGTGTCTGTTCGGGTGATTGCACCAGTTAGGTTCAAACTCAATGGACTTAACCCGTTTAAAACGATGTTTTAAGCATCTAATCGTGGTATATATATAGACCAACTCTTTTTCTGAATTCATTAATTAAAAAAACCAATGATCTCTCTGGTTCTTTAAAATTCATATCTGGTTCAGTGTTATTTTACCAACTAAGTTCGTTGCCGAGTTAACTCACTTTGGTTAAGTTCTGTATGCTGGTTCGAGCCCATGTGTAACGAGTGCACCGTTGGGATCAGGTAATAATCATTGTATCTTAGAAGCCAATTGTCCAAGATTCATGTTGCACTTGGGACACGATTTAAGTAGGACAGATTTGGTTTCAAGCTGAGTGACATAGTTACGCCTCGATTCAAACAAATAAGTCATCTTTTCTTACTTTATTTTATTATTTAATTTTCTTCTCTTTTTTTTTTTTTGCCAAATATTATTTATTGTTTTCAATACATTATTTTCAATGGGACGTAAAAGATGGGAGGGAAATTGTGCTATTAGGGGGGCCACACATGAATAGAGAAAAAGAGAATAGCTAAAGTGGTTTCAACAGTGGGCATCCCCATCTGTCTTAATATTTTCAATATTTTTGGCCCACTTTAGATTTAGACTTGCCTAGGTTTTTGGCTCGCAACTTAATATGAGATGTTGCAATTGATGGACATGATGGATTTCACATACACATCATTGTGGTCCATGTTTTGTGTTGGAAAAAAATTGTGTGCACAAGAGGACAGATGGATGCAAGCTACTCCCAAGAAAAAGAATGAAAATGACTAAAATACCCATAATCGAAGGGACACGCATCAAATATGAGTAGAGTTGTACACGAGTCCAATCGAGTCGAGCTTGGCACAGCTCGGCTCGGCTCAACCAGCAGCTAACCCCAACTCAAACTCAGCTCAGCTCAATCCTTGAGCCTGACTAACCAGCTCGACTCGATTCAATCAACAGCTTGGACCCATTAGAGTCAAGTTCACGTAGAATGTACTTTTAATCTCTCGTAAAATGCAAAACAGTAACAACACTTTACAAGTATTATATCAAACACTTAGCGAGTAGCATCGAAAACAAGATACAACGCAGTTTTTTAATGTAAAGTTATTTTTTTAATAGTGATTTCTTTCGTATCCATTCCTTCCTCGCCACCAGCCGATTTTACAAATAATGTATGTACCTGAAACAATACTTTGTTGAGTCATTTCATCAAACACTTGGTGAGCAGCATCAAGATAAAAATAACCGAGTCACCGAGCTTATTCAGTCCAAGCTGATTCGAGTTGAGGTTCGAGCCGAGTCGAGTTGAGCTCGGGAAAGCTTGAACTTGACTCAAAAAATTTTCAAGCTCCAAAAATGACTTGGTCCGAATCCAATTTCGAGCCGAGGCGAGTCAAGCTTTTTTGAGTCGAGTTGAGCGAGATGACCGAGCTAACTCGACTCATGTGCAGCTCTAAATATGAGCATGGTTTAAATCTCTGGTCGACTTATTGCAGGGGCAAAAATGTCCAAGTGCTACTCATGGCTGGATTTTTCATCTGTGGACCATCTTTTGGTGTTTTAAGACTAAGTGACTTCACCAATTCATTCAGTCCTAAGTCAAGCTGTGTCTTGAGTCAGCTGAGTCACCCTTATTTATATCACTTAATGTTAGGCCAGATCGGACTTCTAAGAATGTGACAGTCACAGCAAGACCCATGCCCTGTGTACCATGTTTTGTTGCTTGTGAACCATCTTTTAGCAGACTCCAGACCATGGTTTGAAGACAGTGGACTTGAGCTGACTCATTCAGTTCTGAGTTGAGTGGTGACTCGGCTGAGTTAGCCCCTTATTTTCAATACTGACTAATGGAGAAATGGTACCAAACTAGTTTGGACTTGACTAAGTCATGGATGCTCCATTTCTGTACGGTGAGATCATGGCCCATTCAAAAATTAAGGCCAACCAGCCATCAATTTTGGTCCATTCAAAAAACAGGCCCATTCACAAATTAGGGCCAATCAGCCATCGATTTTGGCCCATTCAAAAAACAGGGCCAATCCGTCAAAATAAGAAAAATTCTACAGGCAAATCAGCCATTAAAAAAAAATATATTAACATCGAGCTCATCATAGCTGGTATCATCTGATGGTCATATGGTGTGTGGACCCAAATCCCCATCCATGCAAATCTCATCATTGCTCATCAACTCCTCTCCTTCGTTTCCTTTGTAATTGATACACAGTTTTCTTCTTCCTCGATGTCGGATTATTCTATCTAGAATAGATAGCAAAAATCTTAGAGAAGTGTGCCCCGCCTCGAATTTAAATAGGAGAGTTTGATTTTGAAAGTTCACACTACTACAACCTGATTTGGTGGCTGGATGCAATCTCCACTGTTAATGTGTTCGTTCACCGCGAGTCTATTAAGAGGGTGGGCCAGTTGCTGGAAATTACACTAATCAGATGACCTTGGATATCCATTAGCAACTGGATTGAGCCATTGTGGTCAAATTGCTCATCATGATAAACTGTAGATTTGGTGGATCATATCTAAAAAATTCTCAAAATCAGAGCACACACTTTCTGGAATACTTTTCTTTTGAGTTAATAGCTTTTGATATTTAACGCTAACACAAACTTTTCCAAACCGGATTGCATATGCCCCACACAGATATATCTCTATGTCGGGGCTGTGGGGTCTACAGAGATTTCTGAGAAAAATCCATTCTGTCCATCTGTTTTGAAATACCATAATAGGGCAGGATTTTAAAAATCAAACAGACCCAACAATCAGGTGGACCATACCAACAAAACAATGGAAACACAACATGCACCGCTGAAACCTTTCTGGGGCTGACCATGATGTTTATATGCCATCCAAACCGTTCATAGAATTAATACCACTAATATAAACTATAATAACAAATATCATCCTGATACAATACTTCTGTCACTGTCAGGCGTTCAATCCCCACTGTTTCGTGTGGTATGGCACATATGATTTTTGGATGTTCTTGATTTTTAGAATCTTGTCTTACTGTGGTCTTTAAAAACAGATGGATGGAGTGGATTAATTTGTCATGGACATCTCTATGTGTCCCACACAGCCAATCCATATAGATAATCAGGGTAATTCTCCCATTGAAATGGTGAAAATAATTGTAAGTATAGGCAATTAGGAACGTTTGGATAGGAGTAAATGAACATAAATGACTTGTAAGGTGCGTTTTGACAGGGTAAATCCATAGAAATGAAATGAATTTGGAGTAATATGCATGTAAATGAAATCTTATATATATTAAAGGAAAGATTTGAGAGGAAATGGGGTGAAATGTTTTTTTTTTTTTTTGCTCTATCACATGCTGTTTGTTTTCCAATTCTAAAGTAAATAATTGCAAATGAGTAATGATAATTACTTCTAATTATGTGGTTGCATCATTTATAATTTACTACAATGTTTGTTTCACCCATAAATATGGTAGTGTATAATGTGAAAATGTAACTATTATAATTTATTTTAGCCACTTTCTTTAAGAGTGTATTTAATTAACTCTTAATTTATGAGCCATAACTTCTATTTAAACAAACACAAAAATGATAATGATGACTAATTTGCATTTCATAGGAAATTGGAAAACCAAATAGGTATTTAGAGAGTTGCACAAATAAACAAAAGTATTGCTAACTAATGTAGAACGTGTCACAGATACATTCTTAGCATGGTTGGGCAAAAAAAAGTGGACCGTAAATTGACCGTAACTTTTGATCCAGGTATCGTTAGGGGCGCACAACCTAACAATCTTTACTGAAATGGGCCATCCTGTCCGTTTCATCAAAAACTGTGCGCTTTAAGCTCAAAATCAAAATTTTAAGGAAAAAAAAAACTATTTTTAGTAATTCTGAATTTTAATATTTTTATTTTTATTTTTATTTTTAGAGTTTTAGATTTTCTTATTTTTTTTATAAATAACTTGTAATTATGATAAGGCTCTTCTAGCAAAAGTTTATTTGAAATATTTATTTTTAGAAATTAGGTTTTAGAAGAGTTTTATTAGAATTAGGATTTTTATTAGAGTTAGAATTTTATTAATTTTAGTAATTACAAATTTTGGTTTTTCCTTTCTATATTAATGGTGTAACAGGGACACACATTAAACAATCATTAAAAAAAAAAAAAAAAAAAAAAAAAAAAAAAAAAAAAAACTTATTACGAATTTTCTAAAATTATTATATTTTCTTATTTTTCCTCATAGATTCAAGGCATCTCTGTAAGGAGTACATTCATTTATTCCCGTACAAACATAATAGATTACGTCATTTACTCCCAATTCAATTATATTTCTTATTTACATTAATTTATAAAATCTCAAAATAGACTTTAATATCAGTCTGATTTGATTCTTGTTATCTAGTTGTTGAGTATTCAAATGTACCATTTACTTTACTCACAAAATCAATTTCTGCATTCACATATGTAAAATGGAATGATCGGTATGATTTCAATAAAAATGCATCGTAGGTACAATTTGAATGAAAGTCCACCACCAATTTCACAATTGCTTATGAGATATTATAATGAAACGGAGACATAACAACGCTGATTATTGAAAACTCCCTAAGGTCCATTGGGATTTATGTGTGTAATATATACCATTAATCTATTTTGCTGGATTATTTTATGAAACGAGACAAAATAGGAGTAAGATCCCAAACATGTGTACTCTACTAAACAAAACATTCGGATATTAAGGGACATCCTTGAAACCTCCGCTGGGTCAATTTATCAAGCTCATTCAATGTACTATCATCCAACCTATTAATAAGGTCACAAAAACCTGAATGAAAGAAAAACACAAATATCGACTTCATCTAAAATAATGAGTCCCAATCAATTCTTTTGCTCATTTATCTCATTCAATGGGTATAATTGCTAAAATCAAAGAACATAAGCTAAAATCTCTTTTCCATTTTGAAAATGACATTTTTCAATTGAAAGCCCTAAATGCAGGGGTTTTATGGAAAAAATCTTAAATTATATTATATTATTAAAATATGATAAAAATTAAAAACATGCAACACAAAACGTATTTTAGAATTAACTGGTAGGAAATTGGCAAAAAAAAAAAAAAAAACTTTGCTGTTAAAAGAGGAGAAATAGCCCAAAATCATAATTATCTCATCTATTTTTTTAATATTTGGAATTTTCAATATGGCGAATGTTCAATTGAAAATACAAACAAATAAACATAATAAAACCTTTAATCAAAATAATCAAATCAAATCAAATAAAGTAAAATTAATTTAATTTTCTTACCTGTTATTTATCAGTTATCGTCCAATACCTCATGTTCTAAGTGCTTTAAAGTATTCTTCATGCATGTTCTTGTTTCTTAACCTAATAACATACCATTAACAACAAAAATTATATAATAAAAAAACAAAAACAATATACAATATAGTTAATATTGTTTTCCAATCACAATACATGACAAATAAGCAAATATCCAATACAATTAATAGAAAAATAATACATAACAAATTGTAAGTTTCAAAGATAAATTAATAATGCAGAAAAATAGCTCGGGCTTTCACTAAATCGATACTAATCTTTATTACTTCAAAGAAACTAGCATTAAATAATTAAAAACTTTACAATCAGTAATGTCATAGAAGGAAAAAAAAAAAACATACATTAATTTCTTGG
Organism: Magnolia changhungtana; assembly: GCA_030180095.1. Taxonomy (NCBI): domain Eukaryota; kingdom Viridiplantae; phylum Streptophyta; class Magnoliopsida; order Magnoliales; family Magnoliaceae; genus Magnolia; species Magnolia changhungtana. The sequence goes on along the minus strand of JASAUF010000364.1, from coordinate 2,706,508 downwards.
AATAGCTTGAAAATAAAGTACATGATGTAAAATTATGAAGTTATTTATACATGTCGTATTGTTTTTATTTCTTACATTCCCACCCTCCGGACAATGTCCCGAAATAAAAGTAGTTGAGAAATGAGGAATTGGGAGTCATCGCTGCCATCCTTTCACGAAAATGAAACTTGTGTATGACATTCCCACCCTCGGGACAATAGGTCCCACCAAAAAAGATTAGTTAGGCAAAAAAAATAAAAAATAAAGTTGGCACATTGAGTGGGCCACCCCTTTGGAATCAATCGACACTGATGGCATGACTCGATATACAGGTCACAACGACCTTATGAGTTGGATCAAAATGAATTTTGCATGATATAGAAATCCTGCACCCGTTACGTAGAGAATGATGGGCCCACATAACAAGTTAGCACTTGTGAGATTTTGGCCATTTGTCAGGTCTTACCTTCCCTATTCAAAAATTCAAGCTCAACCATCCATATTATTTTCTCTAATTCTTCACATTTCACACACGTGGGCCCTCTTGATGAGTGGACCTGACTAATTTCTCAGGAGGAATGTTTGTGGTGGGACCCACCTCATCGACTGGCACATTTGCTGCACCTGTCACATTTGCATTTGTGTGGTGTCGCAACTTCAATCTCTTCTCACCTGAATCCCCTTAGCATATTTCTCCTTTGTATTAAGGGTATGCATGTGTGGCGCACATAAAGAGAGGAAGGGAGAGAGATAGGAGGAGGAGAATCCAGATCCTCTACTTGCCACTAATAGAAAATTCTTGTTTTACTGCATCGTGATTCGTCTATGTTATCACTGACATTGTTACATAATGATGTGGCCCAAATTGATTGTAATAAACATAAATTTCCAGTTTATAGCAAGCAGAGGATTTAGATTCAAAGGAAAATAGTGCAATTAGGGCGGGCCACACCCAATTTGAGAAAAAAGGGAACAACTAAGGTGGTTTCAACAGTAAGCAATTCCATCTATCTCATATTTTCGGTGGTTTAATTTGGTCCACTTGAGATTTAGATTTGCATAGTTTTTGGCTCACATCATAATAAGAGATACTACATTCACATAGACATCATGGTGGTGGGCTTAATGAGAGACCCCTGACTATTGGGCTCATAGTGATGTATGTGACCTAAATCCATACCGTCCAACCATTTTGAAAGCTCATTTTAGGGCTTTCTCCAAAAGATAAAGCTAACTCAAGTTTTAGGCATTGAACCACACCATTGGAAACACTCATGATTGAATCCCCACCATTAAAAACTTCATGAATTCCACTCGGAATGTTTATTTTCCATCCTACTTATGTCACAAACACCCAAATGAAAGAGACCATATAAATATAAAAAGACCATACAAATATCATCTTGATCTAAAGCTTTTCTAGCTGACAAAATTTTTTTAATGGTCAATCACCATTGTTTCTTGTACTATAGTCCATCTAGGATTTGGAACTACATAGTTTATATCATTCTCTAAAGAGAGCTTTCAATATGGACTTGGAACTACATAGTATAGGGTTCTCACCTAATCCGCTCTTCAAGGTTTTCGAGCAAGAGTAAGGATCCAAAATACACTACAAGAAAAGGGGCTTTAGCCTCAGTTCAAAACCATGGCTAAAAAGGTTAAAAACTGAGGCTAAAGCCTTTCACCTCAGTTTTGCCTCAGTTATCCAAACCGACGTTGGAACCGCCGTGGCTAAAAGCTTTAGCCTCAGTTTTAGCAACCGATGCTAAAATGACTTTTATAGCCTCGGTTCTTCAAGTGAGGCTAAAAGAACATTTTTAGCTTCAGTTTTCTCGAAATGAGGCTAAATCAAAATTTTAACCTCAGTTGCCTTTAATCGAAGCTAAATCTATTTTTAACCTCGGTTCTTAACAACCGAGGTTAAAACCTTTAGCCATAAGGGTTGTGGCCTTAGTTTGGATAACTGAAGCAAAACCGAGGCTAATTTTTTTATTTAGTTCAGTTATAAACTGTGGTTAAAATGTTTATTTTATTTTTTTAATATTTGTTTAAAAACAATCATAAAAACACAATACCAATAGAGTAGTTAATAGTCTATTTACGGTTTTCAAAATACTACAGGCATAAATAACACTAAGCATAAAAATACAATATCAACAAAATAGTTAACCGTCTATTTAAACTAACAAAAAAAGACACAAATAACACTAAGCATAAGTTCTGCTTCCTGTTGCTTTCCATGCAAGTTTGAGAGTTGTCTTATGTTGCAGATCTTAAGAGCAGATCAGATAACTGCCCTATAGACATTTTCTGATTTCCTCCACCTTAGTCTTTGCTAACATTTCCCTCTAGATACAAACAAACGTTCCTCACCATTGCACCCATCTGCTTCAGTCTATTTTCTTGTTGCACGCTTATGTTGTGTTGGACTGCAACCTAAAACAAAAAAGGAAATAATTCAGAAATGAGATCCATTATACTTATGCTTATGTACTGTATGTTTTTTATATGTGAAACCATCTGCTAAGAAACACGAATGGTGAAACATCTTACGCTCATCAATAAAATGCCAGACCACAATCTCAAACACAAGACCATGATTTGAAGTGGATTCCACTTTACATACCTATACCTTAAGAGTCCAAAGCAAGCAAGTGGGACCCACTTCCATTGCCACCATATGTTAGTGGGATGGTAATAAGAAGACGGACGTTCCAAAAACTCCCAATGAGTGTGTTTCATAATAGATAGTTCATGTATGTGTATCCATTTAATACTAATGCCTCCAATCAAGGATCTAAATATCTCTAAATGCAATCAGTTGTGTGTGTGTCTATATGTGTGTGTGTGTGTGTGTGTGTGTAAAACCTAATAATATTATATATATATATAAGTTAATAATATTATAGTAATAATATATGATAAAAAGTAAAAAATATGTTGTACAAAACATATTTTAAAACCAATCGAATAAAAATTTATAAAGAATTTTAGCTGTTAAACAAGTTTAAATAACCCAAAATCAACTATATAACTAACTGTTTATTTTTTAGCATTTTGTGTTTTCTGTAAAAAATTTTATATGGTGGGCATAATTGATAAATGATTTTAATTAATGCAAATTGTAAATAATGAAGAACCTATTTTATTTTTCAATAAAGTCAAGTTATTAACCTTTTTTTCATTTTCGCATTCTTTAGGGCCTTTATAGTAATCCTATCTCAACTAAATATGAACTTTCCTTTTAATTCCCATCTTCGATTATGCAATTACAATTTTATACTTGTGTTTGAAAGAATCTAATTGAAACTGCAAATAAATAAATATAATACAAATCTTAAATCAAAATAATAAAATTAAATCAAATAAATCAAAATTTTATTTTTTACCTGTTATTTATTAGTTATCCTCCAATATCTTATATTTTAATTTTGAAGTATTCTTCACGTACTTGTTTCTTAACCTAATAATATATCATTAACAAAAAAATCATACCTACAAATAAAAATTATAAAATATATAATATAGTTAATATTGTTAGCCAATAAATATACATGACAAATATGCAAATATCTAATACAAGTAATAAAAAAAAATGATACATTACAATTTATAAGTATCAAATATAAATTAATAATGCAGAAGAATATAACTCACTAGTTCAGGCTTTCACTAAATCGATACTAATCTTCAGTGATACAAAGAAACCATCATTGAAAAAAACTTACAGTCACTTATACCATATAATAATAATAATAATAATAATAATAATAATAATAATAATAATAATAAAACATACATTATTTTCTTAGAATAGCTTTGAAAATTAATAATGTGCATGTTGAAAAATTCTGAAGTTATTTATACATTTTATATTAGTTTTATTTCCTACATTCCAATGGTGTGATAGAAAAGTAGTTGAAAAATGCAAAATTGAGAATTATCATCACCAGGTGAGACTCCATCCCCTCGCATGAATATGATAGTTGTGTATGAGATCCTCACCCTGCAAACAATAGGCCAACCAAAAAGATCTATTGGGTAAAAAAGTGATAAAGTTGACACATTGAATGGGTCACCCCTTTAGAATCAATGGACACTGATGGCATGACTCCATATACAGGTCTCGCCTACCTTATGAATAGGTTTAAAATATGATATTGCATGCAGCGATGAGCCGCAGTCTATATGTGTGCAGAAATTTGGCGGAGCTATAGAAGGAATGTTATGCTCCAAAGGGGTGATTAAGAATAAATAAAAATTATGCATTTTAAAATAACATTGGCTGATATGCAAATTAAACTAAGTAGGAAAATTAGCTCTAAGACTTACAAACCAATAATGGTCCAATTACATATACTCCAAATTATATTTTTATGAATTAACTACTTTATAAACATGATAGTGTACATGTGCATGTAGTATGTGCTAACTATCAAATTCGAACATTCATCTAATCATGTATACATATAATCCATCAATTAATTATATAAGCATAATTAAACAATTTCTCAAAGACAATCTCAATCACAAGCATATATAGTGGTTTGGTTTTCCTACTCCACTTCCGACATATGCACTCAACCCATGAGTATACCAGATTTCACTATCCGAGGTTTTAAATTAGGTTCATATCTAATCTTTACACCCCTACACAATGACCATAGTGTATACTTCTTCCGAAAGCTCTTGTAAGAGACTTAAGTTGGTTTTCTATTTGTTAACCGACAACTTCAGTCCTACTCAAAGGACATACATTTACTCCTATCAGATGCTCTTATGAATACTAACATGTATACACCCATGCCTGGTGAATTCGACCCTACACAGGAGCATGTGTCCTACACAAGTACCTCTTAAGTTTGGATCACAAACAATTATCATTAATCCTACATGAGGAAAGTGAGTATGTACTCACTCAATGACACTTGTCAAATTAAACCTCATTGATATGTCAATCTTGAATCACTTCTTCAAAGCTCTCTTATGCTTGAATCCGCTCCTCAGCTTCTCTCCCCATTATAATGCTGATGCATTGCCAATGCTTAAGCTCCAAGAATAAATACATTGCATGCGATGATCTGATGCAGTAACCAAGGTGATGAGAGGTAGGGTGAATTTCCTACAACTAATGGAAGGATGTAATTTCTAGGGAATTCACCTAGACGGGTCTTCTAGAAGATTTAGACAAATAGTATACTAATATGGTTGGGTCCAATATTTAGAAAATTGTGGAGTTCAAGATCATCTTCAAGGTAAAGGTTGGAATCCGTATTAGAATGTTAACATCATGGAAGATTACTTTAGAACTCATTTGTTTAAAAGCTTAGGATGAGATATATGAACATGGAATCACCTAGGCATTTATTGTGCTAAAAATTTATCCAAATGTCCAAAAATTGAATGCACTTTTATAGTAAACCAATTTGCAATGGCTAGTTAACAGCTCTTTTGATGAGATCGAAGGACATTCGATTAGATTGAACTATGAGTCTATCCCATCGAGAAAATTCAGAAATTTCTCTAATGGTTGCTGGACTCATTCTTCGATTTGATTGAGTGGACCTTCGATTACATTGAGTCTCATTGACTACCTATCGATGGAATCGAAGACCACTCGAAAGCTATTGTTTTGGGCAGGTATGTTTATAACAGCTATATACATTTACTAGCCTTACTTATCATGTTTCAATTATGCTCTTAAGGCTAAGGATGATCAATTAGGTTTACCTATTAAGCCATGATCATATAGAGATTCAAGGAGTCGTTTTGGGTCAAGAGTTAATGACACAGGGATGAACGTGATGAGGATAACTACTCCGAATCCACGAAGCTTCTCTGGACTCCGCACAGAGACTTCTCAAATCCACGAGAAAAGAAAGCAGAAAAAATAGAAATAAATTCTAAGAAATTCGAAACTGATCAATTGCTCCATAAAAACGAGTTCACAACCCTTTAAATAGAGATACCAAGCAATAGGAAAGAAATCGGAATCAAACTACAACTAAAACTCCTAGAATTCGCGACTTACTATAAATAGTAAACTTACTATTTATAGATGGTCGTGATGTCTACTAGTGCGCAAGGTTTTTGATCAAAAATAGTAAGTGTCCTATTTGGCTTCACCAAACCGTTCTCCTAATTATTCTAAACTCTTTTCATGTTGGGTGCAACTCCTAAAGCCCGACGGATGAAGAGTTATAATCAAACTAAAACTTACTATTTATAGTAAAAATGAAATTAAAACAGGGAAACGACCGTCAATCCAGGGGTTTTTCGCAATTTCGGGCATCGCAACCCTGCATAGCTGGGTTGGTTAGCTAAAGTAGCTAGTTCTACCCCAAAATCATATATTTTACGTCAGGTAACTCAATCCGGATTGTGAGATGTGCCCGATTTAAGGTCCGATGGTCTGGATCACTTCTGTCGCCGACCGGGCCTTTTCTAATCCATCTTGGCCATGAAACCATCCGCGACCCTCTCTACATCAGTTAAGGTCATCAAGGCACCTATTTACGTGTTCTTTACTCCTTGATACTCACGTCGTCTTGTGTTTTTAGTATTCAACTTTCAAGGGCTCAACCGACCAAATGACATACAGACTCACATGATTGACAAACAATGTGTAAGTGCACTGACAAAATAAATTTTGTATTAAGTAATCATTGAGTGGGCTACCATTTGCATGATACAAAGATCCTACACCGTGGCATGTTCACAAGGAAAAATAGGCCTGTGTGACAAGTTAGCATGTGCAAGATTCTAGCTAGCCATTTGTAAGCTCTTAGCTTGGTCTAAAATTTAAGCTCAACCATCCATATTATTTTCTCTAATTCTCCATATTTCACACATGTGTGCCCTCTTATTGAGTGGACTTGACTAACGTTTGTGGTGGGACCCACGTCACAAGTGGTATGGATCCTACACCTGCCACATTCGAACATATGACATGTCATAACGTTAATCTCTTCTCACCTAAGTCCGCTTTGTCATTTTCTCCTTTGTATTAGGGGTATAGCATGTGTGGCACACAAAGAGACAAAGGGAGGGAGACGATGGCATACTAAGTATATTTTGTAGGGCCCACATGTGATGATGTATGTGTCTTACACACACTGGGCATGAGCCCAAAATTAAAACATATCCAACGCTCAAGTGGACCACACCACACAAAATAGTTGGAATAATGGCATCCGCCGTTGAAACAATCATAGGACCCATTGTGATGTTTATTTGTCATCCAAACTATTCATAAGGTCACACAGATATTGTTGATGAATATAACTTCTGTGCCCCGAAGAAGTTTTCCATGGTACCCGTTCAATTCCAACTGTTTCCTGTGGTGTAGTCCCATTAAACTTCAGATGTGCTTTATTTTGAGGCTCATGCATAAAAATAATCTGAAAACAATGGATCGATGGTGTAGATAAGACACATATCACAGTGGGCCCACAAAGTTTACTTAGTATGGGATTACTCAGCACACAATATGCTGATTGAAGGAAAATGTTACAATTAGGGTGGGCCACATACGACTAGAGAAAAAGAGTCCACCTATCCAAAAATGGTATTTGCCCACTTGAGATTTAGATTTACTTGGATTTTTGGATCATATCCTAATGTGAGATACTGCAACCGATGGACAGAAGGATTTCACATAGACATCATGGTGAGTCCCTGTATTTTTGGGTTAAAGAGAATTTGTGTATGCACATGGGTGTAGGCCACTCTAAAAAAGAATAAAATAACTAAAATACCCTTAATTGAAGGGACATATATCAGATATCAGCCGGTTTAAAATTCTCTGGTTGACAAATTGTCGGGGTAAAACTGTCTGCAACTACTCTTGGCTGGATCTATCATATGTGGACCTTTTTTTAGTGTTTTAAGGCTCGGTGAATCATCAACCCATTCGTTACTGAGTCAAGCTGTGTCCTGAATCAGCTGAGTCACCCCTATTTATATCTGACTCATACTGGGGTGGCCACTTCTGTATGGTCATCGTGGCTCCATTCACAAATCAGGGCCAATCAAACATTTAAAAAAATAAAAAATAAAATTAGCCCATCCACGAATCAAGGCCAATCAGTCATTAAAAATAAATAAATAAATAATTTTGAATACATAATGGATGAGCTCAACAGCACTGTTTTTCATATACGATCATGAACACAATTCCATATTCATACATATACCATAGTCATATTTCATCCAAGTGAGGAGATTACATTTCTTTATACACATTTCTTATTTCACCATGTATGATTATTTCAGGTATAAGAGAGAAATACAATTATAAAAAGATGGGAACATTGAGAATTTGAAAGACAGGTTCATTTTTTCCTGTTCATATGATAACATAATTTAGTTGCCTAATTCAATCTCTACCCTTCATGTGTTAATGAGCGAGACTCTATTGAGAGGATGCTCCCACCTTCAGAAAATCACACTGATCAGATGATCCTGATCGTCCATTGGTAACTGGAACCATGGCAGTTAAATTACTCTTCACGATTATTGAAACCATTAATTTGGTGGACCATATGCAAGAAATACTCAGAAGAAGAACAACCACTTTCTGTACTACTTTTTCTTTTGAGTTAATACCTTCATATTTAACACTAACACAATTTTGTATGTGTACATTACAGTGCTCCCACAAGATTTTGATCCAACACTGTTACGTCTTTCATTTTGTATAAGTGGGCCCATTATTCAGTCATTCGTACCGTTCATATGATCAGCCTATTTATGAATGGGAAACGTCTGAAACCTTTAACAGGTGGCCAGGGACTAAATGGTTACAAAACAAAGCATAACAATGGTCCATTTCAACAAATAAAGGCTAAAAATTCCTTGGGTAGATCTTTCAATCTCTGTAAATTTTCCATGTCATACCAAACCATAATGGAACCTACTTGATAAAGAGGGTCAGAGCATATTATATAAACATTCGCCCAAGCACCGAATAATCTCATTATCCGTTAGAATAGAAGAAATAATCTACACCCTTAAATCACAGCACCTAGCCCATCTATGGTTCACATGTGACCCACACATGAGATCTTTGAATCTCTGGTAGAGTATGATGTTTGATATACATGCACTGTGAAATTGGATGTGTGTATGTAACTATAATTAAACCATCCAAATCATATGAATCATGAATGTCCTTGGTGTGACCGCATGAGGTTTTCCCCTTTGGAGGAGAAGCCGAACTTTCTCATATAGGACAATGGTTGGTGAGTGCGGGTAAATACCAATGGCTCAGTGGTAAACTCTCCAGAGTTTCAACTGAACCTATAAAGAAAAAATCATAATAAAAATATTAAATCAAAATTATAAAATGGAATCAAATAAATCAAAATTTTATTTTGTACCTATTATTTATTAGTTATACTCCAATATCTCATGTTATTATTTTAAAGTATTCTTCACATACTTATTTCTTAACCTAATAATATATCATTAACAAAAAAACCACACATAAAAATAAAAATTGACAAATAAGCAAATATCCAATATAATTAATAGAAAATTAATAAATAACAAGTTATAAGTGTCAAATATAAATTAATAATGTAGAAAAATCTAACTTGCAAGTTAGGGCTTTCACTAAATCAATAATTCTCAACTATTCAAAACTAGCATTGAAAAAAACAAAAACAATAACATACATTATTTCCTTAGAATAACTTTAAAAATAATGTGCATGTTGAAAATTTATGAAGTTATTTATACATTTTATATTTGTTTTATTTCCTACATTCCAATGGCATGAAAGAAAAGTAGTTGGGAAATGCGAGAGTGAAGAGTTATATTATCGTCAAGCTGGCGTCCATCATTTTCACGAAAATGACACTTGTGTAGGACATCCCTACCCTGCAGACAATAAAACCCACCAAAAAAGATCAATTAGCAAAAAGGTAATAAAGTTGGCACATCGAGTGAGCCACACCCTTTTGGAATCAATGGATACTAATGGAATGACTCCATATATAGGTCTCACCTACCTTATGAGAGGGATAAAATGAATTTTGCATTGAGTGATGAGGTGTGGTTTGGTAAACTGAAAAATAAAGTTTGAAAATTAATTTAGCCGTTGAGAGATTAAACTGCTGAACTTATGTAATTATGAGTACTAAAAAATTCATTTGGTAATTCACATATGAATATTCACAATTAGTCATATTTGTCCTTATTGTCTCAATTTCTATCTTTTGGAGAATATATATGAGACAAGATATGCTATTCTTTCCCATCAAATTTGGCACAACTATTCCACATCCACGTGTATCTATCAAACATGACCCGGCCCTTAATTAATAGGCCATGTGCTAGACTCTTCTTGATAGAGTAATCATAACCCTTTGATAATATTAAGCACTAAGTACCATTGAATTAAATAAATATATGAAATAAGAAAAAATTATCCACCATCTTATGGCCCCCACTACTTCTTATGGTGTGGTTAACCTGAGCCTTCAATCTGGCTCATTTTTTATTTTATTTTTAAATTTATATCATGCCCTAAAATTATTTGTCAAAATGGATGGATGTCATGGATAAAACATATAGATCATAGCGGGCCCCACAGATCCCTTGAAAAAACCGTCCATCTTTACCTAACCAATGGACGTATTGCTTATGACCTCAACACAGATATTCTACGCTCGAGGCCGTGTGGAGCCCACATAGATGTACGTGACAAATCCACTCAGTCCATCTAATTTGCAAGTCCACAATAGGGCATGATTTTAAAATTCAGGTTGATCTAAAAATCGTGTGAGCCATACCACATGAAACAGTGGGGACTGGACGCTTAGGGTGACAAAAGTTGTATCCGTAAGATATTTGATTTATATAATTTTTGGGTTCGCATTCTATAATGATATAAAAAAATGGATGGAAGGTGTGGATCTAATAAATACATCAGCATGGGCCCACATAAATTTCACCTTTCAGAAAATTTCCTTGCTTGTTATGTGAATGAACACCTTACCATTAAAAACTTCATAGGTCTCACCTTAATGTTTCATTAGTTTTTATTCGCCATCCAGTCTGTTAATAAGTTGACATAAGCCTGGATAAATAGTGAAAACAAATATAAGCTTGATCCAAAACTCTTGTGGCTCATTAATGGCCAATCACAACTGTTTTATATGGTATGGTCCAACCAATAATTGGATCTGTTTCAATTTTTAGATAATGCCCTGAAGTGAGCTATAAAATCAGAAGAAAACGGTAAGGGTTGACATGAGGAACTTCTGTGGGACCCACATGATGCATATATCAGATCCACACTGTCCATCCATTTTTCCATATCATTTTATGAAATAAGAAAAAAAATTAGGAAGATCTAAGGCTCAAATGGGCCACACTACATAAAAAGTAGGAATTGGATGCCCATTGTTAAAAACTTCTTAGGGTTGCAGGAAGCTCTGATCAAGATGATATTTGTGTTTTCCCTAATCTAGGTCTATGTAGAGGTGGGCATCGAGTCGTGTCGGACCGGATTGGGTCCAACTCGACTCGATTCGATTTTTCAAGAACCTAACCCGAACGCGATCCGATCCAGGATCGAGTCCAGCAGGGTTGACTCAATCCGATTCGAATCCTTGCTAGCCTGACCCGAACCAAGTCTGACTCGATCTGGAAAACTGAATCGAGTCGGATCGAGTTGAGTCTAAGGAGAGAGAGGGAGAAAAATGAAGAGATGTGGGAAATCGGGAGAGAAATAAGGAGAGAAAGGAGGAGGGAAGGAAGGAGAGGAGGGAAATCGGGAGAGAAAGGAGGAGAGATGGGTGGGTGCGGCGCCTCCTTCGGGTAGAGAAAGAGCAGTTAGGGTTCGTTTTGATTTTAGATTAGATCGGTCCGCATTGACCACGATCCGAACTTGATCTGATGTACAATTGGATCTGAGTGGTCTTACTCGATCTGCACCGATTCAGGCCTTCGATTCAGTTTGGATCAGGTCGGATCCACCAGATCGGTTGGATTCTGCCTAGCTCTAGGTCTATGTGACCTTCTAAAGAGGTTAGATGGCAACTAAACCTCACAATGGACCCTAAGGAAGGTTTCAATGGTAATAGTTCAATCCCCACTACCTTATGTGGTGTGGTCCACTTGAACTTTGGATGTACCTCATTTTTAGTCTCATGCTTTATAATGGTCTATAAAAATTGATGAACAGTGTCGATATAAAACATAAATCATTTTGGGGCCTACATAAGTTTCACACGTTAAAAGTCATTCCTCTTATGCCTTCCACAAAAAGTTTTTAGGTTGGGATGGGTGGGGTCCACCTTGTCCATCTGTTTTGCAAGATTATTTTAGGACATGCAACGAAAACGAGGTGGATCCAAAGCCCAAGTAGGCCATACGAGGGGAAAACATAGGGAAAAAGTTTCTTACCCTTGAAACCTTCCCAGGCTCCACCTTGATGCTTATATGCCATCCAAACCTTTTATAAGGTCATTCCCACTGTGATGAAGTGAAAACACAAAAAACCCTAGCTTGATACGAAACTTTTATGGCCATAAAAATGTTTCGACAGTTGTCACTGAATCCTCACTTTTTCCTCTCATGTGGCCACTTGAGTTCTACATACACCTCATCTTCAGTCGCATGTCTTAAAACGAGCTCCTAAAATGAATAGAAGGGTGGATTTCTCACAAACATCGCAGTGGCCCCGCCTAGCATCCTATTACAGAAACCTTCCTGTTGATCAGATGAGTCATTGACCGTGATATGAACCAATGATAAGCCACGTCACTATATCTGAAGTATAATTTTATCATTTTTGAAAGTTGACATAAATATTTTGATCAAAATTCAATAAAAAAATTAAAAAGAAATGACTTACTGCATTCAATGAGAAGTTTTAAACTATATATAATAAGCTTCTGGGGCTGATTTTTTTTTTATTTTTTTTAATTTTTATTTTTTTTAATTTTAAAATTTAAGTAATTTTTTCATTTAAGCACTGAATGTTTTCTAACTACCATTTGTATGATACAGAAATCCTACACCAGTGGCATTCTCACAGGGAACTATGGTTCCACATGACAAGTTAGCAGGTGGGAGATTCTGGACATTAATTTGTCAGGTCTTATCTTGGTCCAAAATTCAAGCTCAACCATCCGTATTATTTTCACTAATTCTCCGTGTTTTCACACACACGTATGATTGTGGACCTAATTAATTTCATGAGGAATGTTTGTGGTGGGACCTACCTCCCGATTGGCATGGATGCTACATTAGCATATACAGGCCGCTTGCAACTTCAATCTCTTCTCCCCTAAATCCCCTTAGCATTTCTACCCATTTGTATTAAGGGGTATGGCATGTGTGGCACACATAGAGATAGAGTTGTACACGAGTTAAACCGAGTTGAGCTTGGCACAACTCGACTTGGCTCGGCCAGTAGCTAACCCCAGCTCGAACTCGGCTTGACTCGGTCCTCAAGCCTGACTGGCCAGCTTGGCTTGGTTCGGTCAGCAGCTCGAGCGAGTTCGAGCCAAGTTCAAGCATATGCAGCATTTTCTGAAACACATACTTCAATTTTTCACATGATCCAAAACAATAACAACAGCATACAGGTATTTCATCTAACAATGGGCGGGCAACATCAAAATCATGATTTGAGGACATTTTTATAATGTGAAGTTTGTTTTTGTATAGTGATGTGTTTCATAGCTATTCCTTCCTCGCCATTAGCCGATCTTGCAGAGAATGTATGTGTACGAAACAACACTTCATTAAGTCATTTCATCAAACACAAAAATAATCGAATCACCGAGTCGATTTGAGTCGAGTCAAGCTTGGGTAAGGTCGAACTCAACTCAAAATTTTTTGAGTTCGAAAAATCATCTTGACTTGGCTCAAACTAGTTTCAAACCGAGTCAAACTGAGCTTTTTAGAGTCGAGTAATCTAACCGAGCTAACTCAGTTCGTGAACAACTATACATGGAGAGAGGAAGGGCAAGAGAGATTGGAGGGGGATGGTGCTATTACATGGCAGGCCACGCACAAATAGAGAAAAAGGGAGCAGCTAAAGTGGTTTCAACAGTGGGCGAATTGCCTAGGTTTTTGGCTCACATATTTACATGAGATACTACAAGTGATGAACAGGATGTATTTCACGTAGACATCAGTGTATGTACTTTTGTGTTGGACGGAATTTGTGTTTGCAAGAGGACAGATGGGTGACGGCTAATCTCAAGAAAAATAACGAAAATAACAAAAATACCCATAATTGAAGGGACACGCATCAAATATAAGCATGGTTTAAATTCTCTGGTAGACAAATTGCAGGGGTAAAAATGTCCACATGCTACTCTTGGCTGGATTTATCATATGTGGACCATCTTTTAGTGTATTATTATTATTTTTTAATTATTTTGTTGGCTTGTTAGTACACCCCACGGTCAGTTGACCATCTTTTAGTGTTTTAAGACTCAGTGACTTCACCAATTCATTCAGCCCTGAGTAAAGCTGTGTCTTGACTCAGCTGTGTCACCTTATTTATATTACTGACTCAGTGTCACAACAGATCAGATTTCTAAGAATGTGACATGTCAGTCACAGCAAGAAACATGCCTTGTGTACCATGTTTTATTGCTTGTGAACCATCTTTTAGCAGACTCCAGACCCTAGTTTGAAGACAGTAGACTTGGGCTGACACACTTGATTGGTGAATCGGCTGAGTTAGCCCTTATTTTCAATCTAGATTAGACTTGACTGAGTCATGGGGCAGCCACTTCTGTATGGTGATCTTGGCCCATTTAAAAATTAAGGTCAACCAGCCATCAATTTTGGTCCATTAAAAAAAACAGGGCCAATCCGTCCAAATAATAACAAATGCATTTCAACATTGAGCTTAATATAATTTGTATCATCTAGCTACCAGATGGTGTGTGGACTCAATTCCACATGCATGCAAATCTTATCATTGCTCAGTCATATCTCATCTTCGTTTCTTTTGTGAGTCATATTTAGATATGTTCTTACTCGATGTGGGATTATTCTATACGGAATAGATAGAAAAAGTCTTAGAGAGTTGTGCCCTGTCTTCAATTTGAATAGGAGAGTTTCATTTTAAAAGTTCACATGAGGACATGATTTGGTGGCTGTACTCCAATGTTAATGTGTTTGTTCACTGCTACTCTATTAGGAGGGTGGGCCAATTGCTGAAAATTACACTAATCAGATGATCTTGAATGTTCATCAGCAACTGGATAGAGCCATTGTGGTCAAATTGCTCATCACAATCATAGAATTGGTGGATCATATCTAAAAAATACTCAAATCAGTGCACGCAATTTCTAAATACGTATCTTTTTGAGTTAATAGCTTCTGACGGAAAAGTTTTGAAAGCAGGGTTGTTTCTACAGAGATGTCCATGACAAATCTACTCTGTCCATCTGTTTTGAAATACCATAATTGAGAGGATTTTAAAAATCATACAGACCCAACAATCAGGTGGACCATACCAACACAATTAAGGTTTCGCGTGCACCGCTGAAACCTTACTGGAGCTGACCATGATGTTTATATGCCATCCAAACCGTTCATAGAATTAATACCACTTACATAAACTATAGGAACAAATATCATCCTGATACAATACTTATGTCAGGGCGTTTAATCCCCACTGTTTCGTGTGGTATAGCCCACGTGATTTTTGGATGCTTGATTTTTAGAATCTGGTCCTATTGTGATCTTAAGAAACAAATGGATGGAGTGGGTTTGTCACAGACATCTCTATGGGCCCCACACAGCCAATCCGCTCTCAAAATTTTCTGGTAGCACAATGATCTGGTGGATCTTGATACAGTAATGTTACGAAGTCTTAACAAGTGGGGCCATTATTCAGCGATACGAACCGTTAATATGATCCACCTATTTATGGATGGGCTAGCTGGGGTTGAGTTCTGATATGTTAGGGTGTGTAGCATCAAGAGAGGTGTCGAGCCTCTCTCCTGGAGTTAGATAGGGCCGGCGGGTTTGAGTAAAAACGAAGGAGAGGGGTTTAACTTTATTGTGCATAATTATCTAAATGCAATTGCAAACCTTAACGGGATTGAATATACTATATTGAGTAAACTCTGTGGGCCCACCATGAAGTATGTCTTATCCACACTGTCCATCTATTTTTTTTTCAGATAATTTTAGAACATGAACTCAAAATTAAAACTCATCCAAAGCTCAATTAGACCACACCACACAAAATAGCGAGAATTATGGCATACACAGTTGAAACCTTCCTTGGGAACACAATTATGTTTATTTGTCATCAAAATTGCTCATAAGTTCACCTCTATGGGCCCACCATGATGTATGTCTTATCCACACCGTCCATCTATTTCTTTCAGATAATTTTAGGACATGAACTCAAAATTGAAGCACATCCAAAGCTCAATTGGACCACTTGGACCACACCACACAAAATAGCGAGAAAAATGGCATACACAGTTGAAACCTTCCTAGGGAACACAGTAATGTTTATTTGTCATCCAAATTGTTCATAAGTTCATGGAGACATGGTTGAAATAAAATACAAATATTAGCTTATCCAAAACTCTCATGCCCTGGATAAGTTTTTATATGATACAATATTCTCCTCCTACCATACTTTATCATTTATACTTGTCTAATATAACTTTGAATCCTTTACTACACTTTTTTTTTCAACTATCAGATGTAATCCATTAACCGTCAGGCAGGTACTAACCTCTAAATATGGTTTCAATTTCCTTGATTGTGCTGCTGGCATACTCGACACTATTACCCTCTTATACGATTCAACTCTGTTGAAATGCGCCGGGATCGCTGCATTTGCCACCATGTGCATGATCGGCAACAACTCAGTGGGTATGTCGATATCACTCCAGAAGGGTATGTGGTTTCGACAGCTGTCTTTGTTCGAAAGGAATGGTGAAAGAAGTAAAACAGCAGACATCAGTGACGGTTGGAATGATTGATAGGTGCAAGGGTTATTTCAAGTAGCACATATAGAAGCATTTCAATGCATATACGGGAGGTTGAATTGGGGAGCGGATTAGATGCTGCAGTTTTACCTATGATTGTACCCCACTTAGCGTGGGGCCCACCTTAATGTATATATTCCATATCCAATCCGTCCATCCATTTTTCCAGTTTGTTTTTGGGCTTGAGACAAAAACTTCTTGTGGGCCATAAAATGTTTTGGATCAATTTGATAATTATTTTCTCCCTAAATCCAGGTTTGAGTGACCTTATCAACAGGTTGGATGTCAAATAAAAATTGTGAAAACAGTATGGTGGGCCTAGTAGGTTTTTATTGGTGGAATTTTGAATCAACACTATTTTCCCGTAATATAGTACTCTTCTGTTTTATTTTTGGGCTTATGCCCTAAAATGATCGGGCTAAACATATGAATGGTGTAGATACAGAAAAAATATATAAAAGTGGGCCCCATAGTAACGGCCACACTATCTTGGGGTGAGCATGCACACTATCTTGGGGTGAGCACACCATTGAATTGTCTTTTGAACTTGGGAAATTGAATAAGTGTTAGTTTACCACTAATTTTATGATGTAGAGTACCCACGTAAACATATAATTATATATGGTAATCCTACCCTTAAAATGGTGGAAATAATTGTAATGAGAGCGCAACTAGGGATGTTTGGATGGGAGGAAATGGAGGT
Source organism: Magnolia changhungtana (assembly GCA_030180095.1). Lineage (NCBI taxonomy): Eukaryota > Viridiplantae > Streptophyta > Magnoliopsida > Magnoliales > Magnoliaceae > Magnolia > Magnolia changhungtana. Next base: position 2,688,832 of record JASAUF010000364.1, on the reverse strand, counting down.
AAATGACTTCTAAAGTGCGGGTAAAGCCATTGAAATAAGATGAATTAGGAGTAATAGACAAATAACTGAAATCCATGTTAAAAGAGATTAGAAAGTAAAAGAAGTGAAATGTCTTTTTGGCTCCATCACACCTGCTTGATTTACAATTATAAGGTAAATGATTGTAAATGAATAATGATTATTTCTTAGTAATTGTGTTTACACCATTTATAATTGACTGTAATTCTCAAAATTCACAGTAAATATGATAGTTTATAATGTGAAAATGTAGCTATTATAATTTATTTTACCCACTTACTTTAAAAGTGTATTTAACTCTTAAATTATGAGCCATAATTCCTATTTAAACAAACGCATCAAAATGATAATGATGGCTAACTTTGAATTACATAGAAAATTGGAAAACCAAATAGGCCTTCAGCGAGTCGCACAACTAAACAAAAGTGTCACTAGCACATGTCCACTATACGATTGATTACAATCCAATTAGAATAATTCAAATTGTTCAAATGTTGCTCAACTAAATGAACGGTTAATAATGCTATCAAGTTGCTTGCTTGTGATAATTAGTGTTATGCCAAGGTTTGAAATTTTCTATTTTTTGCTAATGCTTTAATGGGCTTATTACAATCATTTATCAAATATATTAGATCTGTACACTAATTTGGGATATTAAACCTGATTTAGATATCAACTGTCTTCCCATGAATATATTGCAAAATTCTAATGCAATCCAATTCTTCTATTTTCTTCCATCTAAGAAGAATATTTAAATTTCGAATGCGTCTAATTTACTTACATCCAAACATAATGGATTAAGTCATTTAGTATTCCTAATTCAATTTCATTTCTTATTTACCTTAATTTACAATCTCTCAAACCAAACTTAATATCACATTTATTTGATTTCTATTATCATGGTGTTGAGTATTCAAATGGACAGTTTAATTTCCTAAGAAAATCAATCTCTGCAGTCACATATGTACAATGGAATGGCCGGTGTGATTTATGTTGAGCATATCTAAGTCATTTTGCCGATTATTTGAACATAATACATAGAAAGTATAATTTGAATGAGACTTCACCACTTTCTCAATGTTTTAAAAATATTATAATGAAACACTAAGATAATAACACCCATTATTGAAAACTCCTTGAATTCGATCATGATGCATGTGTGTAGATTATGCCTTTTATCTATTTTGCCAGCTAATTTTATGGTAGGAGGCAAAATAGGTGAAAGATCCTAAGCACATGTGGACTGCGCTAAACAAAACATTGTATATTAAGGGACACCATTAAAAACTTTGCAGGGCCTATTGTGATGTTTATCAAGCTCATCCAACCTATTTATTAGGTTACACATACCTGAATGACTACTCATTTATCCCCTTGTATGGGTATAACCACTAAAATCAAAGAACATAAAGCTAAAATCTCTTTTACATTTTGAAAACTACATTTCATTCGATAACCCCAAATGCAAAGGTCGAATGGAAAAAAAAAAAAAAAAAATCTTAAATTATATTATAGTAATAAAATACAATAAAAAATTAAAAATATGCGGCACAAAATGTATTTTAGAATTAAATGGATGGAAATTGGCAAAAAAAAAAAAAAAAGCTATTGAAAGAGTAGAAATAACCCAATATCAGCAATGTAACTAACTTTTTTTTTATATATAAATATTTTGAATTTTCAATACAGAGGAATGTTCAATTGAAATTGCAAACAAATATATATAATAAAAATATTAAATTAAAAACAAATAAATTAAAATTTATTTTTTTACTTATTTTTATCAATTATCCTCCAATATCCCATGTTCTTAGTGCTTTAAATTATTCTTCACGTGCTTGGTTCTTAACCTATTAACAAACCATCAATAACAAAAATTGTATATAAAAATAAAAAATATACAATATACAATATAGTTAATATTGTTAACCAATACCGATACATGACAAATAAGCAAATATCCAATACAATTAATAGAAAAATAATACATAACAAATTGTAAGTGTTAAATATAAATTAATAATGCAGAAAAATATAACTTGCTAGTTCGGGTTTTCACTGAATCAATAAATTAGTCTTTAGTACTGCAAAGAAACCATAACTAAATTTATTTTATTTATTTAATATTTAAAAAAAAAAAAAAACATACATTGGTTTCTTGGAATAACTTTGAAAATAAGGTACATGATGAAAAATTTTGAAATTATTTATACATTTCGTATTGGTTTTATTTCCTACATTCCCATGGCACGAAAGAAAAGTAGTTGAGAAATGTGAAAAGTGAGAATCATTGTCGCGGAGTTGGGCAGAAACCCTCCATTTCATGAAAATGACACTTGTGTAGGACATCCCCACGACAATAGGCCCCATGTTAGGCAAAAAGGAAATAAAGTTGGTTGGCACATTGAGTGGGCCACCCCTTTGGAATCAATGGACACCCGATGGCACGACTCCATATACAGGTCACAACTACCTTATGAGTGGGATCAAAATGAATTTTGCATGATATAGAAATCCTACACCTATAGCAGGCTACGTAGAGAATGATAAGCCCACATAGCACTTGTGAGATTCTGGCCATTTGTCAGGTCTTACCTTCCCTATCCCAAAATTCAAACTCAACCCTCCATATTATATTTTCTCTAATTCTTCACTTTTCACACACACGTGGGCCCTCTTGATGAGTGGATCTGACTAATTTCTCAGGGGGAATGTTTGTGGTGGTACCCACCTCATCGACTGGCACAGATGCTGCACCTGTCATGTACATTTGCATTTGTGCGGCATCACAACTTCAATCTCTACTCACCTGAATCCGGGCCTGTTTGGGAGCATTAGATTTAGAACCCCCTCGATTCGGAACCCCAGGAATGGAAACCCCGTGGATTGGCAATCCTCTTGGTGTGTTTGGCACCCTTGAGTGTGAATCAACTTTAATTCAAAAATACTTATGCATGATATATTTACAGGGGTTTGAATTTAATTACTAAATCAACTTTAATATCCCTAATTAGTGAGATATATAATTTCTGACACTATGGTTGTGATAAGCCTGCAGAAATATATGTTTTGCCTGAAAATGATGAAATTCCAAGTCTCGGATGGACCGCAAGCACAAGATCATGTCTGAGTGACTAACCGACGATTTTTAATCGTTGATTAATATGGACAATGTTTGGATGGTGCTGATTTACATGGACAATGTTTGGACGGTGCTGATCATCATTAGTGAGTCATGTGCCCAATAGAATGATAATGTACAGTGACACAGGTGTTACACCTGCAACTATTGAAATGATTTTAGGTGTAATCCAAGTTCTCGCTGTGGATTGTAAACCCCTTCAAAGAGGGGATTAGAAACCCTTGGATTTGAAACCCTGGGTTATTTTATGCTACTAAACAACCAAGGGGATTTGAAATCCCCTCCAATCCACTGTGCCAAACGACCCCTTGGCATTTTTCTCTTTTGTATTAAGGGTATGCATGTGGACCACACATAAAGAGAGGAAGGGAGAGAGATAAGAGGAAAATAGTACATGTAATTAGGGCTGGCCACACGTGAGTAGAGAAAAAGAGAAAGATCAAGTTGTTTCAACTAGGTTTTTAGCTCACATCCTAATGGGAGATACTGCTCCATTCACATAGACATCATGGTGGGCCCACTTAATTTTGTGTTATAAAGAGTTTGTGTGCACCAAAGGGCGGATGGATGCAGGCTTCTCTCATGAAAAATAACGAAAATGACTAAAATACCCTTAATTGAAGGGAAATGCAACAAATATGACCATGCTTTAAATTCTTTGGTCAACTAATTGTGAGGGTAGAAATGTCCATTTCCTATTTTGGGCTGTATCTAATCTTTTGCGGCTTGTTTGGATTGGTGGAAAGGGTGAGAAAAGAAAACATCTTTTGTGAGAAATTAATATACGGCATGTCATAGATGTATTCTTTGCATGGTTGGACCAAAAGAAACCTAAACAAAAGCAAAAGTAATCCGTCAAATCTAAGCCTAATCCTACATAATGGACAATAAATTCAATCTAAGTAGGAAGAAATTGTCATTTGAAGTGTGAACCATAAAAACTTTTGATCCGAGCATCGTTACAGGACACATGACCTATCAATCTTTGTTGTAACGGGCTATTCGAGGACAACCAATAGTGGGTCGCGTCCGTCCGTATCACGAGAAAATATACACTTTTAGTTTAAAAATTAGATTTTAGAAAGAAAAAAAATATTATTTTAGTATTTTCACTTTTTTTAGTATTTCTTTGTTTTTAGAGTTTTAGTTTCGTATTTTATATATATATATATATATATATATATATATATATATATATATATATATATATATAGAAATTACTTGTAATCTTGATAGAACTCTTCCAATAGGATTTATCTAGACTTTTTATTTTTAACAAATTAGCCTTTCGAAGAATTCTACTATTTTGGATAACTTTTATTAAGATTAGAATTTCACTAATTTTGATCATTACGAATTAGAATTTATTTATTTTTTTCTTTATTAGTGGTGTAATTGAGAGTTATATAAATATTATTTAATAGAATATTTGAGTTTTATCTCCCCCCTTTTTTTTCTTATGGATTTAAAAAAGTACCTTATGATTTCAAGATTTTAATCACTTGATAAAGTGAGTGATCTCTCTTTTACGTTTTTTCACGCTATTCCTTGTGTTAGAAACCTTGTTTTGAAGAAAGTGTGGGAAACGAATACCATTTCTCATGTTTGTTAATCAATAATATTTTCTTGAAAAAATTGAAATAATTCCAAATCATATGTTTTGCAAAATAAAGTTTTCTTTAGAAATTATTTTAGTTACAACTTCATGCTGGCATGCGTGCTGCCTGGGATTCTAGGCCCACGTTGTTCTATAAATTCTTATTACACATTTCTCTCACATGTGATTCATCTATGAAAATTAGGCTACACTGCATTAACGTTTTGGATCAGGTGCCACTTTGATATACTTTGGTACCTCTGTTATGTGGCTCAAGGGGATGCCTGGAATTAATAATTAATATTCCTTCATATTCTTTTAGCATTTTTCTGGGGAACTTGATGAATGGCCTAAAAGTGGCATAATGAGCTACACATACGTAAGTTGTGGATTGGACTGATTTTTGGACTTAGTGATCAACATTGAGGAAAATTTCCAATGGACAGAGTGGATTTGACATAGATTGATGTTCCATTCAACTAAAGTTGTATCCCAGTTCTTGGGAGAAAAAGTGGACACGAGACGATGTAATAGTAACCCTCCAGCTTCACATGGATGCGGTGCTGGAAAAGTTGTGGGCCCACCATGATGTATGTATTTTATCTATGCTATCATTCCATTTTGCCAGCTCCTTTTAAGGCAAGAGCCCGAAAATGAGGCAGATCAAAATATTATGTGGACCGCACCACACGAAACAGTCTACCATTAAAAAATTTCTAGGGCCCACTGTGATCTTTAGTTGCCATCCAACCTATTGGTTAGGTCACATAGACCTGTGTGAATGGAACATACAAATTTCAGCTTGATCAAAAACTTTTGTAACCCTTAACTCTTAAGAAGTTTTAAACGGTGGGCATTCAATCACCATTGTTTCCTATGAGAATTGGATTTGCCTCATTTTTTGTGTCATGCACTAATTAGAGCCGGCAAAATAGATGAGAGGTGTGGAACACTGACCTGTACCCACATTGGTACCCCAAGGTGCAGGAACTTGCAATAGGAAAGGTGGCTTACTATGATGTTTGTGAGAAATCCACTCTGTCCATCCATTATGCTCGATCATGTTATTATATGGGTCCAAAAATAAGGCTCAAGTGTACCACATGACTTAAAATGGTAAGGATTAATTGAAAGTGCACCATTGAAACATTTGTGGTTTTGGACAATATATATTTATATATATATAATATATATATATATATTATATATATATTCAGTTTATCACAGTAGGAATAACCTTATGAATGATATGGATGGCATATAAACATCCCGGTGGACCCAGAGATCTTAACTGCATGCGGGCATTTCCTTATTCATTTTATTTTTCTGTCACGCAGTGCATCTAGTTTTGGATCAGCCTCATTTTGTGCCCATGGCCCTATGTCCTAACATATGATCAGGCAAAACATAAAAAAATTGTGGATTCTCATAAACATTGCGGTGTTGTCGCAGTAAATTAATCCAAACAATCCAGTAGGAGAAAAATGTGAGAAAGAAACTTGCAACAATCCAATTGAAGAAAAATGTGAAAAAGAAACTTTTTAGATTAGGTGGGAAAATAAAAGTGATAAAATTTCCTAGTGAGAAGCTGATTTTATTGCCTTTCCCAATGATTTTGGTATTTGCAAAGATAGTTTTAAAAGTTCCTGTGCTATGATGCTAGGTGAGGCCTACCGTGATGTATGTGAGAAATCCACCATGACCATCCATTTTATGAGATCATTTTAGGACATGAGATTGAAAATTGAGGTGGATCCAGAGCCCAAGTAAGCCATAAGAGAGGAAAATATGGGGAAAAGGTTTCTTACCATTGAAAGCTTCCCGGCTCCACCTTAATGTTTATAAGCCATCCAAACCTTTTATAATTAGGTAAAGGTCATTCCCACTGGGATGAAGTGAAAACACAAAAAACTTATAGCCTGATATGAAACTTTTGTGGCCATAAAAATATTTCGACAATAGTCACTGAATATATATAGTTCTGGATATATATATACAAAATGGATAGAAGGGGTGGATATATATATATATATATATGCGCAGAAAATGGTACTATGCGCTCAAGCATAAAGCGAAAGTTGACGTCCGTCAACTAAAATTTTAAAAAGAAATGATTCACCGCATTCAATGAAAAGTTTTAAACTATATATAAATAGATGATGTGGCTGATTTTTTTTTTAATTAATAAGATCCACACCATTTGCATGAAACACCGATGCACGAGCACGCTCACAGTTGGGCCCACACGCCCAAAATCAAGTTCGTCCATGTAACTTCTAGCCATTTGGGCCATATCATCGAAAAACATAAGTATATATGCAAAACATGTAAAAGCACTTGGTGGGCCCACCTCACGATTGCAATGAGTTGTGGATACCACTCTCACAAACTTGGTCTAAAATTACATTCAAGTGGGACACACATGATGGACGGTTTTGATCATCAAAAATATTTGTCTCGAAAGGTCCCCACAAATGGTTTTGAATGTTTCCAATGAAAACGGCCTCTCAACAATTAAAATTTGTTAATTAAGTACGTGGTGTGGCCCACAAAAGTCACGTGTCACGGATTGACTTGATTTTTATATATCCATGCCCCCATTTTTTCAGCTCAATTTGAAAGTTATCCAAAACTTAGGGGGTAGATTTTATGTAACACGACATCACGGTAAAAATTTTTTAGGGCCCACATTTGTATTTTCCTTCATCGTTTGACCTTTATCGATAGGTTAAACAAAGATTATGGATATGCTTTCGGTGGGCTTGGTAATCTTTTAATGGTGGGTGTTCAATCCCACTTTTTCCTCCTCTATATATATATATATATATATATATATATATATATATATATATATATATATATATATATATATATAGGGAAAACATGTACTCCATGCGCCCTACGACTCATGCGGAGTCCGTCCCATGAGACCTTAGTGGTGTTGGATGTTATCAAGATTTGTGGACCACCATGATGTGTTTTAATTCATCTACCCATTTCATCATTTTAGCGCATAAGTGAAAAAATTGTGGACCTAGGTCTCAAAAGAAACGGCCAGTCAATGATGCCCACATTGACTTTTGTGGGCCACACCATGTTTATTTGACATACTTGTTCCTAAGTGGAGAGTGGATGAAAGGACAAAACAAATAAAACATTCATAATTTTTAGGGCCCCCGAGATGTGGTTTGCAAATCAATCCCATCCATTATGTGTGTCCCACTTGAATGAGGCTTCGCCCTACCAAGTTTCGAATGTGCATGCAAAACTTATCAGTGGGCCCACATAACTTACTTAGGCAATTTGTTTATGTTTTAACGGTGTCTTCACATAATTTTAGATGGTATGGCAACCACATGAGTTGGGCCCAAATATAATCAAATCTATTTTTGGGATATCCCATAATTTAAAGGGGGACCCATCAAATGCAAACTATTTGTAGTATCCACCACATGCCATCATACGGTCACAGGCCCCTACATGAACTGAAAACTCAAAAATATCACCTCCACATCAGCTTATCGTCATCCCGAGCACATTGTACCTTTCCCATGAAAAGGTACTATGAGCTCGAGCTCACAATAAGCTCCCATGAGGTCAAGTTGTGTGGGCCCCACTGTAATGCGTGTCGACCATCAACACCTCATGCATTCTTCATGGGTACCCACTTTTATTTATGTAAAATTATGGGATATCCCAAAAACCAACTTCACATGTGATTTAGACTCAGGTGAGTCATACCATCTAAAAACATGTTTAAGACATGCCAAAAGGTGGACATATAAAAGAACTTTATATGGAATCTAATGGTTGACTTAATTATTACGAGTTTTGAATTTTCTGCTTTGAAACTTTTGAATCAAAACACACCCTCATCCAAGTGGGACACATATAATGGATGGGCTTAGATTTGCAAACAACATCTCCCGTGGCCCAAAAATCCATGATTATGAATGTTTTAATAGTTTCAGCGGCCCTCTCAACTTCTCGTATGTGGTGTGGCCCACACAAGTCACGGATTGACTTGATTTTCTCTAGTGAGACCTAGGCCCGGAGTGCGATGGAATGGTGCATCAACCTATTGATGGGGTAGATGTTCGACACCCATCACGGTGGGGCCAACACAGCTCGACCTCATGGGACGTTTCCATCAACTTGAGCGCATAGTACCTTTTCCATATATATATATATATATATATATATATATATATATATATATATATATATATATACTTATACTGGTTACAACTTCAATCTCTTCTCACCTGAATCCCCTTAGCAATTCTGCCCTTTGTATTAAGGGGTATGGCATGTATGGCACACAGAGAGAGGAAGGGCAGGAGAGATTGGAGGGAGATGGTGCTATTACGGCTGGCCACACACAACTAGAGAAAAAGAGAACATCTAAAGTGGTTTCAACAGTGGGCGATTTGCCTAGGTTTTTGGCTCACATCTTAATATGAGATACTACAACTGATGAATAGGATGGATTTCACATAGACATCATTGTGGGCCCATGTACTTTTGTGTTGGACAGAATTTGTAGGCGCAATAGAACAGATGGGTGCAGTCTACTCTCAAGAAAAATAATAAAAATGACTAAAATACCCATAATTGAAGGGACACGCATCGAATATAAGCATGGTTTAAATTCTCTTGTAGACTAATTGCAGGGGTAAAAATGTCCACATGCTACTCTTGGCTGGATTTATCGTCTGTGGAGCATCTATTAGTGTTTTAAGACTGGGTGACTTGACCAATTCATTGAGTTCTGAGTCAAGCTGTGTCTTGACTCAGCTGAGTCACCTTATTTATATTACTAACTCAGTGTCACACCAGATCAGATTTCTGAGAATGTGACATGTCAGTCACACAGCAAGGCCTATGCCTTGTGTAACATGTTTTATTGCTTGTGGACCATCTTTTAGCAGACTCCAAACGGTGGTTTGAAGACAGTAGACTAGGGTTGACTCATTCAGTTCTGAGTTGAGTGATGAATTGGCTGAGTTAGCCCTTATTTTAAAACTAGATTGAACTTGACTGAGTCATGGGGCAGCCACTTCTGTATGGTGATCGTGGCCCATTTAAAAATTAAGGCCAACCAGCCATCAATTTTGGTCCATTCAAAAGACAGGACGAATCATAGCCCATTAACAAATTAGAATCAGCCATCAATTTTGGCTCATTCGAAAAACAGAGCCAATCCATCAAAATAAGAAAAATTCTATAGACGAATCAGCCATTAAAAAAGAAAATTTTAATAAAATATATTAACATTGAGCTCAACATAGCCGGTATCATCTGGTGATCATATGGTGTGTGGACCCAATTCCACATCCATGCAAATCTTATCATTGCTCGCTGATATCTCACATTTGTTTCTTTTGTAAGTCATGCATAGATTTTTATTTTTTTTTCTCAATTGATGTGGGATTATCTTATACAGAATTGATAGCAAAAGTCTTAGAGAGGTGTGCCCTGTCTCGAATTTGAATAGGAGAGTTTCATTTTGAACGTGATTTGGTGGCTGGATCCAATCTACAATAATGTTAATGTGTTTGTTCACTGCTACTCTATTAAGAGGGTGGGCCACTTGCTGAAAATTACACTAATCAGATGATCTTGGATGTCCATTAGCAACTGCATTGAGCCATTGTGGTCAAATTACTCATCACAACTGTAGATTTGGCGGAACATATCTAAAAAATACTCAAATCAGAGCACCCTATTTCTGAACACTTCTCTTTTGAGCTAATAGCTTGTGACACACAATTTTTGAAAGTAGGGTTGTGGGTCCACAGAGATGTCAGTGACAAATCTACTTTGTTCATCTATTTTGAAATATCATAATTGAGAGGATTTTAAAAATCAGACAGACCCAACAATCAGGTGGACCATTAGAACAAAACAATGGAAACACAACGTCCACCTTCCTGGAGCTGACCATGATGTTTATATGCCATCCAAACCCTTCATAGAATTAATACCACTTAGATAAACTATAGGAAACAAATATCATCCTGAAACAATACTTATGTCACCTCAGGGCGTTTAATCCCCACTGTTTCGTGTGGTATATAGCCCACATGATTTTTGGATATGCTTGATTTTTAGAATCTCGTCTTATTGTGGTCTTAAGAAACAGATGGATGGACTGGAATTGTCACGGACTTCTTTATGGGCCCCACACAGCTAATCCGCTCTGAAAATTTTATAGGGGTACAATACAATGATCTGCTGGATCTTGATACAGCAATGTAATGAAGTTTGTACAAGTAGGGCCATTATTCAGTGATTGGAACAGTTGATATGATCAGCCCATTCATGGATGGGGTGGCTGGGGTTGAGTTCTGATCCGCTAGGGTGTGCAGCATCAAGAGAGATGTCGAGCCTCTCTCCTGGAGCTAGATAGGGTGGGAGGGTTTGAGAAAAAACGAAGGAGAGGGGTTTAACTTTATCGTGGATAATTATCTAAATGCAATTCCATATAAATGAAATGAATTAGGAGTACTAATAAACAAATAACTGAAATCTTATGTTAAAGGAGAGATTTGAAAGTAAATGAGGTGAAATGCTTTTTTGGCTCTGTGTTTTCCAATAGTAAGGTAAATGATTGTAAATGAGTAATGATTATTATTTGTAATTATGTGGTTACACCATTTATAATTGTCTGTAATTCCTAAAAGTCACCGTAAATATGGTAGTTTATAATGTGAAAATGAAACTATTATAATTTATTTTACCCACTTTTTTTAAGAGAGTATTTAACTCTTAAATTATGAGCTATAATTCCTATTTAAGAAAACACATAAAAATGTTAATGATAGCTAACTTCGTATTTCATATGAAATTGGAAAATCAAATAGGCCATTGGAGAGTCGCACAGGTAAACAAAAGTGTCGCTGGTACATGTCTATTATACACATGTCGTGTTCAAATGTTGGCCATCTAAATGAATGGTTAATAATGCTATCAAGTTGCTTGTTTGTGATACTTAGCAGCCCGCTGAGGTTTGAAATTTTCTCATTTTTTACTAATGTTTCAATGGGCTTATCATAATCATCTATCAAATATTAGATATATACACTGATTTGAGATATTAAAGTTGATTGGGATATCATCTGTGTTGCTGTGAATATATTGTAAAATTCAAATGCAATCCAATTCCTTAGATTTTCTTCTATCCAAGAATAATATTTGAATTTCAAATGTATTTCATTCACTACCATCCAAACATGATGGATCAAGTCATTTACTCCCAATTTAATTTCATTTTTAAAACTTTCATAGGGCGATGTTTATCAAGCTCATCCAACCTATCATCATCCAACTTATTATCATCCAACCTATTGCTAAGGTTACACGAACCTGAATGAAAGCAAAACACAAATATCAGTTACTTCTATGGCCCCACTCGTATATCCTTCAATGGGTATAACTGCTAAAATCAAAGAAAATAAGCTAAAATCTCTTTTACATTTTGAGTAATAAAATACAATTAAAAAAAAATTAAAAATAGGCGGCACAAAATGTATTTTAGAATTAATGGGATGGAAATTGACCAAAAAAAAAAAAAAATTGCTTTTGAAAGAGTAGAAATAGCTCAAAATCAGCATTTTTTATTTTATTATTATTATTTTATATAATATTGTAAGTTTTCAATTAAGAGGATGTTTAATTGAAACTGCAAACAAATAGACATAATAAAAACCTTAAATCAAAGTAATAAAGTAAAAACAAAAAAATAAAAAAAAATCAAAATTTGATTTTTTATTTTTATTTTTTATATATACCTATTTTTATCAATTATCCTCCAATATCTCATGTTCTTAGTGCTTTAACGTAGTCTTCATGTGCTTGTTTCTTAACCTGTTAACTTACCATTAATAAAAATAAAAAATATACAACATATAATATAGTTAATATTGTTTACCAATAACAATACATGAAAAATAAGCAAATATCCAATACAATTAATAAAAAATAATACATAACAAATTGTAAGTGTCAAATATAAATTAATAATGCAGAAAATTATAACTTGCTAGCTCAGGTTTTCGCTGAATTGATATTAGTCTTTAGTACTTCAAAGAAACTAGCTAGTACTAAAAAAATAAAAAATAAAACCCTTACCATCACTTGTACTGTAGAAAAAAAAAAAAACATACATTAGTTTCTTGGAATAGCTTTGAAAATACTATACATGATGAAAAATTATGAAGTTATTTATACATTTCATATTGGTTTTATTTCCTACATTCCCATGGCATGTAAGAAAAGTAGTTGAGAAATGCGATAGTGAGAATCATCGTAGTGGGTGGGGGCACAAAACCATCCTTTTCTTGAAAATGACACGTGTAGGACACCCCTACCCTCCGGACAATAGGCCCCACATTAGGCAAAAAGGTAATAAAGTTGGCACATTGAGTGGGCCACCCCTTTGGAATTAATGGACACCGATGGCATGACTCCATATACAGGTCACAACTACCTTATGAATGAGATCAAAATGAATTTTGCATCAAGTGATCATTGAGTGGGCTACATTTGCATGATACAGAAATCCTAAACCTGTAGCAGGCTATGTAGAGAATTATGGGCCAACATAACAAGTTAGCAAGTGTGAGATTCTGGCTATTTGTCAGGTCTTACCCTCCCTGTTCCAAAATTCAAGCTCAACCATCCACATTATTTTCTCTAATATTCTCCACATTTCACACACACACATGGGCCCTCTTGATAAGTGGATCTGATTAATTTCTCAAGAGGAATAATTGTGGTGGGACCCACTTCATCAACTCGCACAGATGTTGCACCTGTCACATTTGCATTTGCGTAGCATCGCAATGTCAATCTCTTCTCACATGAATCCCCTTAGCATTTTTTTTTTCCTTGGTATTAAGGGCATGCATGTGTGGTGCACATAAAGAGAGGAAGGGAGAGAGATGGGTGGAAAATAGTACATGCAATTAGGGCAGGCCACACATGAATAGAGGAAAGCTAAGGTGGTTTCAACAGTAAGCATCCCCATCAATCTCAATATTTTCGGTGGTTTTGGCCCACTCGAGATTTAGATTTGCCTAGGTTTTTGGCTCACATCCCAGATTCTACATTCATATAGACATCATGGTGGGACCATGTACTTTTGTGTTTGACAGAGTTTGTGTGCGACAAAGGGCAGATGGGTGCAGGCTTCTCTCATGAAAAATAATACTTATGGTTGAAGGGAAACGCAACCAATAAGACATGCATTAAATTGTCTGATCAACTAATTGTGAGGGTAAAACTGTCCATGTCTTAATTGTATCTCATCTTTTAGGGCTTGTTTGGATCCACGGAAAGATTGAGAAAAGAAATTATTTTTTCGCAGAAATTGATATATGGCATGTCATAGATGTGTTCTTTGCATGATTGGACCGTAAGAAGCCCAAACAACAGTGTAAGTAGTCCATCAAATTTAGTCCAATCCTATATAAGGCGTGACGAATTTGATTTAGAAAGAGAGAGATTGTCCTTTGAAGTATGAACTATAAAAACTTTTGATTTGAGCATCGTTATGGGACACATGACCTATAAACAGTTCATTCGGGGTCAACTTACATAGTGGGTCGCGTCCATCCATTTCACGAGAAAATGCACACTTTTAATTTAAAAACTAGATTTTAGAAAGAAAAAAGAAAAGTACTATTTTAGTATTTTCAAATTTTGTAGTATTTCTTTATTTTTAGACTTTTAGATTTGTATGTTTTTAGAAATTACTTGTAATCATAATAGGACTCCTCCAATAAAGTTTATCTAGACTTTTTATTTTTGATAAATTAGCTGGCTTTCGATGAGTTATACTATTTTGGACAACTTTTATTAAGATTAAAAATTTACTATTTTTTATAATTACAAATTAGGATCTATTTTTTTCTTTGTTAGTGGTGTAGTCGAGAGTTGATACACATTATAGATATTATTTAATATTAAAATATTTGAGTTTTATCTCTTTTTTTCTTTTCCCGTGGATTCAAGAAACTGTCTTGTTAATTCAATGATTTAACCACTTGAGAAAGAGGGTGATATTTCTTCACTTTTTCATGCTCTTCCTTGTGTTATAAACTTTGTTTCAAGGAGAGTGCAGGAAAAGAAATACCAATATTTCCCATGTTTGTTTATTAAAATATTTTCTCCAAAAAATTGAGATACAATTCCAAATCATATGTTTAGCAAAATAAAATTTCCTTTAGAAATTATTTTGGTTACAACATCAGGTTGACATGGGGGCTGATTGGGATTCTAGGCCCATGTTCTATAAATCATTTAAAAATTATTATTACACATTTCTTTCTCACGTATGTGATTCATATATGAAAACTAACTTGAGGAATTTCTAGGCTACACTGCATTAGCTTTTTGTATCAATAAATGCCAATTTGACATCCTATGGTGCTTGTATTAAGTGGCTAAGGAGATGTATAGAATTAATATTCCTTCATAATCTGTTAGTATTTTTCTGGGCACTCGAATGGCCTATAGATGGCATATTGAGCTACACGCACAAACCTATGTTCATCCATCCAAAAAAAAAAAAAAATTTAAAAAAAAATTGTGTGCTTTTGCTCACATAAGTTTTGGATCGAACTGGTTTTTGGTCTCAGTAATCAACATTGAGGAAAAAATCTAATGGACGGAGTGGATTTCACATGTGCTGGTCAACCAAAGTTTTATCCCATTTCTTAGACATGAGATGATGCAACACGTAGGTGCTGGAAAAGTTGTGGGCCCACATGATGAATGTGTGTTTTATCTATGCTGTCCATCCATTTTGCGACCTCATTTTAAGACATGAGCCGAAAATGAGGTGGATCAAAATATCAGGTGGACCGCACCACACAAAATAGTGATGATTAAACGTCGACCGTTAAAAAATTTCTAGGGTCTACTGTAATGTTTAGTTGCGATCCAACCTGTTGGTTAGGTCACATAGACCTGTGTGAATGGAAAATACAAATTTCAGCTTGATCAAAAACTTATGTAGCCCTTAAGAAGTTTTGAACTGTGGGCATTGAATTAGCATTGTTTCCTATGGTGTGGTCGAACTGATATGTAGATTTGCCTCATTTTTGTTATCATACCTTAAATTGAGCTCTCAAAATGGATGAGAGGTGTATATATCATGATAGGATCACAGAACTTTTCTAGCACCACATTGCTATCCAAAGGTCACAGGAACTTCGTGAGAGTAAAGGTGGGCCCATCATCATGTTTATGAGAAATCCACCCTGTCCATCCATTTTGCTGCATTATGTTAGGACATGGGCCCAAAAATGAGGCTCAAGTGGGCCACATGACTTGAAGCAATGAAGATTGAAAGTACACCATTAAAGCATCTGTGGAGCCAGGAATGACCTTACGAATGAGATGAATGACATATAAACATCACGGTGGACCCAGGGAGGTCTCTAATTAAGGCGCACTTAAGTTTAGATTTGTCTGAGAAAGAAACTTGCACCAATCCGGTTGGTGAAAAATGTGAGAAATAAACTTATTTAAGCTTTGAGAAAATAAAAGTGATAAAATTTGCTAGCCAGAAATTGATTTTATTCCTTTTCCAATTATTTTGCTATTTCCAAATATTAGAAAGATGGATGGTGGACATCAAAAGTGGGCCATGCATGATGAACAACCAACTTTGAAGATAAGGCCTACATGATAAATACATCAAATGTGGATTCCATAGCATGAGTAGTGGACATTGAGAGCTCCACATGTCAGACGACCTACATCAAGGTGGGCCTCATATAATGGATAATTCACTTCAAAGGTTAACCAAAACAACCATATGAATTGCTCTTGTAACATAGTTGTTGTAATCTTTAAAAATGACATCGAATACCCTTCTTCTTCTTTTTTAAGCTCTTATGTGAATGTATTATCAAATATACTAATTTCAAATTATATATATATATATATATATATATATATATATATATATATATATATATATAGTAGACTGAGTGAAATTACCTCGTTTCAACACTGAGATCTTGGTAGCGATCCCTAGTGGGGGTGGCTAGCAGTGAAGTGTGAGCTTACAGTGTTGTGTACTAACAAGCTAACAAAAATAATAATAATAATAATAATAAATAAAATAAAAGCTTTTTTTAAAAGTGTTTTTATCAAACTTATTTAAAACAAGAGTTAGGAAAAAAAAAAAAAGCTTATTAGAGAACTCTTATTTGAAAAGCTCTTATTAGATTAAAGTAGATATGCAAATAGATCTCTTAGTGTTCCTTGTGCAATGATAGGTTGTTTATCGGAGATTCGAAGTTGTGGCTGGCATGGCTCGGCACTTTTTAAGATCCCAATAAACTTGAAAAGATTATCAACGTTTTTCTTAGTTAATACCCTATAAATTAATGCCATGTGTCCTCCACTTAAGGACATACTTGAAAAAAAAAAAAAAAAGGAAGCTATTCATGCTCCGGCAGCGGAATACACTTGATATATACACAGGCATATATATGTTACATGTCCCCTGCATTAACTAATATTAAACTAACTCAAGTCACGGAGTTACGTCCCAAAAATAAGTTGTACAATCCCAACCTCTTATCCATTATCAAAGTTTACTGAATGAAGACATGAATACATGTGTTGTTCATTTATGAAAATTAATTTGAGGAATATTACTAGGCTAAGAAAGGTGCATTATAAAATGGACATTTCATTAACAACCTGTATTAGATCAGTAATTGTCACTTTGGTATCATGTGGTGCCTATGTGTCAAGTGACTTAATTGGGATGTTTTGAATTAATAATTAATATTCTTTTGTATCCTTGAAGTATTTGTTTGAGAGGAATGGATGAATTTATTAGAAGTAGTATTTTGGGCTGCACATACAAACCTATGTTTATCCATTCAAATAATTTATTGTGGTGTGGCTCGCTTGTGAATTGGGTAGATTTTTTGTGTTAGTGACCAACATTGAGAGCAAATGTTTAGGTACGGAGTGGATTTGACGTAACATGGTGTGAACGATGTTAAACTCAGTTAATGAAAATTTTACCTGTACACTTACACTAAAAAAATTTTGAGGTAAGCCATGCAGAAGTAGTATCACGTTGGGACTGTTGATGCTGGAAAAGATATGTAGCCCACCATGATGTACGATGTATGTGTCTTTTCCATGTCCTCCGTTCATTTTGCCAGCTCATTTTAAAGCATGAGCCCAAAAATGAGGCAAATCAAAATCTCAGGTAACCACACTACAAGAAATAGTGGTGATTGAATGTTGACCATTAAAAACTTTCTAGGGCCTACTGTAATGTTTAGTTGTCATCTAACTTGTTGATTAAGTCACATAGACATGGAAAAACACTAACTTCAGCTTGATAATGAAAATTTAAAAAAAAAAAAAAAAAAAAACTTTTGTAGCTTTTAATGGTGGGGTTCAATCACCATTGTTACCTATGGTGTGATCTACTTAAGATGTGGGTCTGCCTCTTTTTTGGATCATGCACTAAAATGAGCTGGAAAAATGGATGAATGGTGTGGACAAAAAATATACATGATGATGGGCCCACAGATCTTTTCAGTCACCTACCCACACACACGTTGGTCAGTATCGGAGATGTGGCAGAAACTTCTTGCCATAGTAGAGGTGGGTTACCATGATCTTTTTGAGAAATCCACCCTATCCATCCATTTTGCTAGATCATGTTAGGACACGGACTCAAGGTTAGGTAGATCTAAAATTCAAGTGAGCTGTGTAACAGTGAGGATTAAAAGTGCATCATTTATGGGCTTCATAAGTTTTGGATTGAGCTATATTTTTTATTTTTTATTTTTGGGTATTTTTAGCTCCTCAAGGTAGGAGTAACTTATGAATTGTATGTATGCCTGTAGACACCCCACCCAGGCTGACCTCTCAAGAAGGCTAAGAACCATGATCACTCTCTGAATCAAACCCAAATCCCACCTTAAACCTAACCCTTACCCGAACCTTAAAAACCTCCAGACCAAGACCCGAAACCTTGATCCAAGCCATTCAGCCCCCGCATGACCCCCGCCTGTACCCTATACCTTGATCAGAACCTCTTTACCTAAGCCGAAACTTATCCGTCCGAAATCAGAAGGCCCCAAAAGGAAGTCACCGTGCGAACCCGCGCGCTAGACAAAGCCCGCACGCCCGAGCGGTAGTCTGACTACCGCCGGCGGTAATCTGACTACCACCGGCGGCACTCCGAGTACCGTCACATGCGGCCCACGTGTGGACAGCTGTCCCAGCGTCCAAAAGTCAACTCTTTCTGAAATTTACCCCTCCCATCTCTACTATTTATAGTTTTACCGGCCTCCATAGCTAATGGGAGCACGCCACATGGCGTCTCTCCCCTCCCCACCAATCATCACTTGCCACATCAGATTTCACCCCTCTAAAACCCAAAAATTACAATAGAACCATTGGAGAAGGCTATAAATAGCCGTCTCCTCTTCATATTTCAAGGCACATCTTCTCATCCAAGAGAGAGAGAGAGAGAGAGAGAGAGAGAGAGAGAGTGAGAGAGAAAGAGAGGGAGAGGAAGAGAGTGAGGGAGAGGGAAGGAGCTCCCAAGCCTCCCAAGTCCAGATTTTCTTAACCACCCCCTAGCTCTCCTCCAAACCTCTCCAACCCATCTAACCTAGCCTAGTTTGATCATGGTTCAGTCTATGTCTTAGCCTACTCAAGAATCAAGCCAAGGATCCATCATCTTACAAGCATTCATCATGACATCTACTCCATTCTCAACCCCCCTGCTTCTCTAGATCTCTAGTGGACGTATGCTCTGTGACTTGCTGTATATCGGATCCTGTCACATCAGAAATTCCTAGTGATCTAATCCATTTTTCTTACCTCTTTGCATAAGCATCATCACATCCGCCCTCTAGATACATTGTTGGACGTATACTCTGTGGCCTGCCGAAATCTCGGATCTTGCTATATCAGAAATCCACATGTGACTAGTCCCATCATGACCACAGCATCATCATCATCCCTTGAGACTATTTTACCGCATTAAGTAGAGACCGTACATTTGTACGGGCAGAGAGGGTGCCTAACACCTTCCCTCTTTGTAACCGAGGTCCCTTACTCGAATCCCGGATCGCAGATCAGGAGTCAATCTAAGGTCGGAGAGTCTTCGGATTTCTCCAACCTTATGTATTCTGTGGTTCTAGCCGACTGCGGAATTTTGAGATTATTCAGCTAGTGGCGACTCCAACATTCATAAATCAGCTTAATCATCCCCACTACTTAATCTATAACATTTACAAATCAGCGTGGACGCCGATTTTCAGTGTCTACAGAATGGCGACTTCGCTTGGGACTTGCTAGTTCGCACTAGCTGAGACCCGACTTGAAAGTGTGTGGTACTATAATCTCAAGGGACATCATCACTGCATTCACAAAAAAAAAAAAAAAAAACATCTTTGGCTTACACTTGTTTGGGCATCAATCCTAGCCACGACCACTCAATCCCATGCAGTTATGGCTACCTATGAAAAAGAGTCGGCAGCTCTACCAGCTCCTAAAGCACCGGTACCGGCACCGTCACCGACACCTCCAGCAGCTCCAACAGACCCACAGGCTAATACAACCACGCAAGAGTTACTACTTTGAGCAATGCAAGAACTATTGCTTCGCCTAGTGCCAGGCGCCATACCGGATATACAGGCAACACAGCATAGTGCTCAAAACAGTTTAACCCCACACCCTCCTTTTGCTTCCTCCCTTCCTCCTCCAACAAATCCCATTTTACAATTCCTTACAGAATCAGCACAAGATCACCAACATCCTCTTCCTAGTAGGAGATCTGGTCAATTTCAAGAGGGAAAACCCCTCTCATATGATCCTTCTGGACTCACAGAACTCCGAGAGCAATTGTGCGATGTACGGAGGAAACTACAAAGGCAGCAAGGGGTGGATCATCCATCCACCAAATTCAGGGACTTATGTCCCTTTCCCGATGCCAGGGTACGTCAAAACTTTGAGGTTCCAAAATTCAAAAGGTATGATGGTACGGGGTGTCCTATGGACCATTTAAGAGCATTCTGTGGAGAGCTTAATACTCTGGCAAGTAATAATGGAGCGTTGATTCGTTTGTTTCAAAAATCCTTGAAAGGCGATGCGTTAGATTGGTACACGTCATTCGACTACCATCGAATTAAAACTTGGGAACAACTTTTCCAAGCTTTCCTTGATCGTTTCGTGTACAATCTTAATGCAGCACCCAAAAGGGCAGATCTTGTTGCCTTAAGGCAGAGGGACGATGAGTCCTTATCAACTTACGTTGGACGATGGCGGGCCATGGCTGCCAGAATGAAAACACACATTAATGACGAGGAGCAAATGTACATGATTATACACTCGGCAAACCCGAGTATCTTTGGATACCTCGTCTCATATCCATATGTCAACTTTACCCAACTCATCCGCGCTGGGGAACAAGTTGAAGCCGGAATAAGGGCTGGGACAATCTCCCCGTGGTGGCCTCATTAGGCCTCCCCAGTACAACAGAATGTGGAAAAAGGCCTACTAGATATGAGAATAGTAACAGAAGTGTTCTTGACCTCCATCCAATGGAAGAAGACAATCTTATCGTCACTACCGAGGGTGCCCAATTCGCCCCTCAAGAGGGACAATGGCAGCAACAACAACAAATGGAGAATCTTCAGTACCCCAATCATGGTCAGCAGATGAGGATGGCCTGAGAACCTAGGTAGTTTACACCGATAGCCCAAACGTACAGTGAGGTACTAGCCACGCTAGTCCAAAGGCAAATACTTACACCGCTACTGCCTAGGCTCCCACCAAACCCTCTGCCACCAAACTATAATGAGAATGAGTACTGTGCATACCACCAATCCCGAGGCCACACAACGGACTGTTGTTTCACCTTAAAGCATGCAGTTCAAGATCTAATTGATAACCAAACGATTGTGGTTACCTCTCCTGTTGTTGCCAACACCAATTACGCCCTCCAGAAACCCCTGCCGTTGTATCAAGCAAGCCCCACCTCATTGGGCACCCTACCACTAATATCATTCAAGGAGAATCGCCTTGCCATCCAATCCAATGCATCCATTCAATCACTGCAAGCCCAACAATAATACCCCCAAGTCTGCAAGGGCACACCCTGTCAGTCCAATCTCTTCACTCTTAAATATGCAAGGGAGACCATCCAGTCCAATTTTCGTGCGCTCAGAGCCACCCACAATCAATCCAATCCATACATCCTCTGTCTCATAAGGAGGCACCATCTGCCTGTCCGACCCTTGCTTCAGCTGTCATGCTCCAAGAAAAATCTCCTTCCCCGATCAAAATACCACATGCCTTAGCAAAATCAGGGCCCAGCTTCAATCATGTGGTAACTCACTAAGAAGGACATTCCATTGCTCAAAGGGATTTGCCCAACTCTACTCAGTCTTCAATCCTTCAAGAGAAGAGTCTAGGGCGAGTGGTTCCCGCCTCTAGGAAACAAGTCGAGGAAGAGATTGAAGTCAAGATTTTGATTAGTCCCAAAACATCAACCATCACTTTTCAGGTCTTTGACATCACAGCTTCATTTCATCTCATCCCTGATCAGTCTTAGATCCATAGAGTCAAGGCTCTCTCTTCGACTCTTCACTAAAAGGCCAAGCACATTTTCGGAGACAAGGCGCTGACCGTTTTGGATGATCCCGAACAAATCTTTCCGACAGAAGCAGTCAACCATGTAGAGATAGATATCCCAATCATAGACATACAATGCTCTGATGAGGATATCTCATACCATGGTATCGAGTTCGAGACTGTGAATTACATGCCTCTTGCGTGTCCCATTGGATCAAATTATGTCTTCCCTTCAGTCGAGCACCAACATTTTTATTATCAGCTCGAATATCAAGAAAATATAGGCATGACAGGACTGGGATATCAGCCTCCTAAGGGTGAGATAGCGAAGCACAGATGTATCAAAGGAGGGCAAGATCGGCAAGAGGAGAATGATCCTTTCATCCACACATCAATCAAATCCATCAGAGAAGGGATCATCTGTTCGGTTGACAGGCTGAGGTCCACCATGGAGGATCAAATGAGAAAAATGAGCCCAACTGGGCTATTTGAAAATGACTTGGGCAAGGGGCAAGAATTTTCCCTGATTGACTGGATCACAGACTGGATCCCACCTGAGCAGGAAGAATGTAAAGACTCACAATGCATTGGCGATGAACTGAGGAAAGGGACATCCAACACCAATTCAGAGCCCAATCTCAAACTCATCACGACATTTGGGTACAACAATGAGGGACCACCTACTGATCTGTTTGGTCCTGCCTCCTGAGGGGAGGGAGTCTAGGGCAACAGCTGGTTCACAATCCCCAGGACGGCACAATAAAAGAAAATAATGTTTGATTCCTTGAACAGAATCAGGCAATCCCCAATTCACATCGCCGTCTTTCTAAAAAAAATGAAAAAAAAATCAGAAAATTCTCGAAAAGCCAAAAACATTGGATATTTCCGAAACACCACAAAAAAAAAATCATATACTTGTCAAAATCCAAAAAAAAAATCAGAAAATTTCAAAAGGCCAAAAACATTAGATATTTTCAAAATGCCAAAAAATTCAGATACTTGTCAAAATCTAAAAACAACAGAAATTTCTCAAAACAATAGAAAATCTTTCAAAACTCACAAGCAATAATGTGCCAAATGCATCTGTTACAACACCCGAGTTTAAAGTCGACTCATATGATTTCGATCTAGAATTGAACTTCAAACTCATGGGTTTGAACGAAGCCCAGGATGTGGGAAAATGATGATTCGACTCTCGAGCTTGAGGATTCCCTCAGAAAGTTTGAAACAAAGGTCAATGTCGTGACGGATGATTTCGAAATTGTAAGCTTGGGATCCCCTGAGCTCCCTAGAAAAGTACGCATCAAGAGATCCTCGCCTCATGAATACAAGTAGAGGATCACAGAGTTCTTAAGGCCAAGGCTATCCAACCTTTCATTCTCCTATAAAGCCTTACCCAAATCAAATGAAGAACCAATCATACACCATCTCTTATGAAGCCAGAAGTCAAGCCCATCAAACAAAGCTGTCAAGATCACGTCTGAAGTCCACGATGAGGTCTTACTGATGAACGATGGAGATAAGCTATTGTAGCATGTCAGGAAGTGCTTCAAGTATCAGAGCTTGCATAACGGATCCATGTGCATGCTTCAAGTCTTTATAACCTGTCAACACTCTAGCCCTTCTTCATTATGGGGTGTGGACATCATCAAAAGAATGACTCCAAAGGCATCCAATGGTGATGAGTACATTCTCGTGTCAGACAAAAGCGGGCGCCAACAACATCTTACATCATCAGTGCGAATGAAAAAGAGAAGTCAATAAAAATGATTGGTGGTAAGCTCGATGCAACCAACTACATCACGCAAACATAAAGCATATGACGATCGCCAGGACCGATGACAAATAAGTCTGAAAGAAAGGTTAGCAACATGGTAACAATGCACATCTTATCATTGCGCCTACTAGATCCAAGGGGCAAGTCTAAGTCATCCTGGGATGATTCACTGATCGTTTGCGAATATTCTTCCGAGAGGTTCCCTTCGTCTCACCATCATTAGAGGCAAAGATCTTCCAGAGCCAATCAACGCCGACAACATGAATATCTATTATGTGTAATCCTACCTGACTATGTCAACAACCACAATCATAAAGCTAAAGCCAAACGACAATAGGGTAGCATCCTGAGGTATATTTCCATCATCATTCCTTCCTTCCAATAAGTGTTCCAAAAAAAATAAAGGGTTTAAAAAAAAATTCAAAAAAAATGGACGAATAAAGCGCGCAGTCCAAAAAAAAGAAAAAAAAAAGAGAAAAAAGAAAAGAAAAGAAGAGTCGAACCCAATGAGTGAGAACACAAGTCAACAACCCATTTCCCCTTAGGATAGTTTAACCCAATGTCAACAGCTTCATGATCGTGATTGAAGACAAAGTCAGGCAACTCACCAGTCTGCCAGAAATGAATGGAGTCTATCTTCCCACCTTTGTACAAGAAAAAGAGAAATCAAAAGAAAAATAACTTGCCTAAGCAAAATGGGCGAGGTGAAAACCCGAAAGGGCGCCTCGAGTAAAAACAGCGGGCATGTAGCGGACTTGGTGAAAACCTGAAAAGGCTCCAAGGGTAAAAAGAGCACAGCTGCCAAGGGGCAGGCAAGAGCAAAAACTCGAGACATGGTAAAAATTTGAAAGGACGCCATGGGCAAAAATGACGAGAAAGCCAGTCGTGGTGAAAAACTGAAAAGGCGCTACGGGCAAAAATAGATAGAAAAAAATAAAACAAAAAGTGCAAGAACAAGAGAAGCCAAGGCAACGAGCAGACTCGGTAACCGGACTCACAAGGAACCCGATGGCCGGTTCTGGCCGCAACAGCCTCCGTAGTACCCCATTCTCGGCTCCTGAGGCAGGTTCCGATCCTGGGGTCCTACAAGGAGGATTTTCATAACAGTATAATCATTACCAATACGAGCATACCCAAGATCACAGCAAGTACATCTGGAAGTAACAAAGGATACATATCACAAAATTCACTAAGAATTTGAACTTTTACAAGCTTACATCAGGTCCAATAGGACATACATAAGATAATGGGAAAGAGAGAAAAGAGTCAGCAACACTGGAGTCCTCAAGCTCAACTCTACTCCACGCTCTGCTGCTACGACACCTGCCTAGGATCTCCTGCACGCATCAATCGTGCATAAGCTTATAGAAAGCTTAGAGGGTGGTGAAAGTGGGTGATAATAGTGCTCAGAAGAAGATAGAGAATGTAGAAGGGAGTTATGATCAATACCAATACCACTAGCCTTACCAAGGCTATCATGAATGTAAGGAACTATACCAAGGCAGTACGATCATGAAGGAAGCCATACCAAGGCTATATAATGCAATGAGAACTGTAATGCAATGAGTACTGTAATGTCATGAGTACTGTAATGCGATGAGCGCTATAATGCAATGAGTACTGTAATGCAATATGAGGCTTACACAGCCGATGCAAATGCAATGCGAAGTAATGTTAGTGCTCATATCCAATCCACATATCAAATACATTTCCATCATAAGGAAATCACCGGGGTCCATTACACTGCTGGATGACTGCCGCTCTACAGACCCCGCACAGTCAAACGAGCGTAAGAGACCTCACTACCACCCTGCTTTGCGGACAGCCCAAACACCAGCAAGGCCTGAAAGTAGCGGACCCATTCACGAGCCCACAAGTTCAGTCGGACTCGGCCTAGCAATGCCCCCTTACGTCCCAAGTAGTAAGGCCACACCCCTATCCAACCGACTACACGACGGTGGGAGTCGCGGCCCATAACGGTATAAGGCCCTCATGCGCTCATATATACCACCCGGTCACGCACTTGGAGCAGATCCAGGTACCACGGAAGTTTTGGGAATTTCACCCATGGGCATCCTATGCACCCGGTATGCTCAAGTAACATTTTCGGTGTCCAAACATGGCCATCCACGATGTATCAGTGGAGGCTACAACCCCGATGAAGCAAGGGCGATAATGCTCATATGTTATGCAATGTCAGATGCATGAATCACACAATCAACCATGCATCAATCCCAAGCATCCAATGTGCTCAAGAGGGGATACTACGTCCCTCGGGGAAGGTATCATGCAATGCCCAATGACATAATATGACCACACACACAGTGTCATCCAAGCATACAATGATGCACATGAGCCATGAAGATGGGTCTAGATGCATTATGCGGCGATATACAAAGTAGTACACTCCTCCTATCCAAGAAGGGACCAAGACTAGGTATTTAGACAATATCTATAAGAAATCCCACCTCTAGTGGGGGCCCATTACCTGGGGTAGCCCACGAGACTAAGCATACAACTACGTGTCTAAGTAACACAGAAGTGAGTCTCGCAAGAGTTTAAGATGAGCATCTAATGACATTTAGATACAAACGGGCCTATAGGGGCCCATAATGGGGACATTTAACCACCATTCCCCAACAGGCATCTCAACCACGAACTATATGGATACAAGGCCCAAGACCCTACATTCAAGATAAGAACACAGGTAACCACATACATACATTCCTCATAATAGGCCATAAAAAGATACAATATTACTTTTAACAACATGGGCCCTAAGAGAGAAATTAAGGCCCAAGGCTCAATTCCCAATGGCCATAGAATCCATGCATTAAGTTGGACTTGGTGAGCAGCTTGCATACACAATATACGGCCCAAAAATAAGTTTAAGTTTAGATGATGAAATGGGCCCAACTACATCAGCCCAATAACTAGCAATTTAAGTGGATAACCAAGGGCCCAATACTATCCTTATCTTAGCCCACAAGTCCATCGAAATGGTGGAAGTTAGCTTAATATATGGTTGGGCCAAGCTGGGACGTCCCAACCCACTCTGGGCTCATGGGATGCCCCAAAAATCTGGTCTAAGATGGGGTCCTCATGTGATCACTAAAGGTGACCCAAAAATGCATTTATTAAGCCCAAAGATTATAAGAAAATATAAGCACGCAACATGCACACAAGTTCTCAATATGGTGGGTCCCATGTCCAATAAAGTTTTAACCATAGCAATGTACATTTAAGGCTCCTTAATAAACGTTCGGCCTACTCTGCTTCCTGGGCTTGCGAAAGCCCAGAAATTAGTCAAATAAGTGGGAATGATCTCATGAAGGCCAACAATATTCATAGGGGGCCCCACCAGATGGAGGGTATGTATACATAAAGAAAAGATCAAGCGGGCTTGCTATTGGATTGTGAATCCAGTAGCAACCCAAGGCAGAGAGTGCCTCCATGATCGGGCGATCTAAGGCTTGGACAACCTGGACCACATGCATTAAGGTAGGTTCCACATACATACACATTGAACCTTAAACAAATGGCCTAGGGTCTATGGTGGGCCTTTAACCATCCATAGAGAAACCTATGGGCCTACCTTAGGATCACCCAGGAGGACATCCAACCTCAGCCCCACCAAGAGGTAGCCTGCCACTACTCGAGTATGGAATAAGGTCTAAAGCTCAAGCAATGCATGGCCTAATGAGCCATACACCAAGCCCAACTCATAGGCCATATAATAGGCCCTCAAGTAAGGTTTGGGCCCAACCACAAATGTCATAATTCCACATATTGTGGTGAGCTTCATGGGCAGCCCAGTAATTCATTTACATGGACAAGTTTCACATTTAACACAAGTGAGTTGGGCCTCACTTTTGGCCCAAGTACAGGGTCGGTTTAGTGGGCAACCAAGGGCCCAACTTCTTGTGTATTATTGCCCCTAAGCCCATCACAATAGATAGGAGACTATAGGCCCAAGATCAATGGGCCTATCCAAAAGAACTGAGTCCACAAGGCCTACTTGCTAACACAAACATACATATAATATATCACATAATGGGCCCAAAAGAAATGGCCCAAACAAAAGCTATCCAATTCATACATTATGGTGGACTTGAAGGTAACCCGTAAACCCAAGAATACACATGGGCAAGGCCTATACCAACAGGGTGGGCCTTGCCACATCAGCCCAAAGACTTAGCAAGGTCCCCACAATATACATTTATGCGGGCCTTGCAAGTCAGCCCACAATCAAGCACTTCATGAGGGCATCAAGGCTAATAAATGCACATGATCAACTTGTAGACAGCCCATTGGGCCCGTAAATCAATAAGGTTAGCCCTTGTACAACTTGGGCTTAAGAAAGAAGTTCCTAGCCCATTGAGCCTACAAAACTATCAAAAATTCTGGTTAAGGCTAGTCCACAAAACCACCACAAAGGTGGGCCTCAAGAGGGCACTCATTAAGCCCAAAATGTCTAAGGAAGGAGGGAAAAAGAGTGTGTGCAACACTCCCTTAAATATGGTGAGCTGCCACAGCTCCAAAAGATCAACTATGCAGTAAATTTGGGCCCCTTGCTAGAATTCCAGCCCACCTACTTCCTAGGCCTGCTGGAGTCCAGAAATTTATTTAATTTAAATGGGTTACTGACCCATGGTGACCCACACATATCACAGTGGGTCTCACCAGATAAGAAGGGGGATATACAATACTTACTTCAAGTGGGCCATGCCGTTAGAATGCAGGCCCAGCAGTCCAAGATAGGGGCATGCCATGGTGGTTAGTCATTTGGGCCTGGGTATTTGGCCCAAAACTGACCCAATTTACAGGCCACACCACGGTCAGTCCAGGGGCCTGATGGCCATAAAAATTTGCAGGATTGTCCTTCCATAGGTGGACCACAACCACACAAAATTTCAGAATTTTTGGATATCTAGAAATAATTTAATTAATTTGAATAAAACAAGCTGTCCAGAAAATCGGGCTGGCCTAGACGTCCCAACGTGGTGGGCCAGTCCGGGCCTTGTCACGGTATACAAAGGGATCCATTAGACCTGAAATTTGGTAGGCAGGTTCTACCATGAGTTTACTACCTCCCTGTAAATTTTCATAATTTTTGGATACTCAGAAGTATTTTAATTCATTTAAAGAATACAATCTGTATAGGGTGAAATACTGTTGGAATATAACTGTCCTGAATTTTGGCCATCAAATGGGTGGGTTCTGGGCCTCCAAAATTCTTGAAATTTGGACCCAAGGTCCCTCATCAAGCCCACAACAAGGTGGGACCTAGAAATATGGCCCACCTTTAGAGAAAATATTTTTTTTAATTTATTTTTATGAAACTATGCTGCTGGACTGCATAGCAGAAATTCCTGGCAGCCCACTATATTGGCCCACCCGTTTGGATGCCCAAATGGGGTCCATTGGCCCTAAAATTTTGCAGGTAGGGCCTACCATCGGTGGGACACTTCTCTTCAAAATTTTAGAATTTTTGGGATAGTAAAAGTATTTTATTTAACTCCTACAATTTATGGACAGCAAGGTATTTCAAAAACATTCTGCTGCTGAAACAATGCTGCTGCCCCTGATTTGTGCACCCCATTAGAGTGGGCCCAGGTCTGCCAAATTTTAAGAAAATGTAGGACCAACATCCCTACACAAGTATACAATAAGGTGGGGTCCACAAAGGTGGCCCACCATTTCAGAAACAGATTGATAATTATGTTTGTACAGCAAGCATGGTTGCTAGACAGTCCAAAAAATCTGGACTATCCACCCTCCTTGGCCCACTCTTTTAGGTGATCAAACAAGGACGGATGAGGGTGAAATTTGGGGAACATCTAGGTGGGATCCCCACCTTTAAGAGGTATATATCAAATGGGACCAAACACCCCACCAATCATCCACAAAACTGAGCTCAAGACAGCTCAAAAATCTGTCCAGATGGCTTTTGGACAGCAACATAATACTGAATTAAAATAATTATAATCACTATAAAAAGAGGAAATCAATCCATGAAAATTGTGGTATGGACCACCCCAGTGGGCCCCACAAACATCCAGACCATATCCCCTCCATGAAACCCATTGCATGTGTCCAAAATGGAGTAAATAGAGTGCCAATGTCCAAGGAATGGACATCCATGGGCATCCACTTTGCTTGGACGGTCTGGATATTTCGAGGCCACTAAGTGGGCCACACACATCAGAAAATCAAGAATAGAATAATGGAAAATAAAAATAATCCAGCCACAAGAGAGGAAAATGACATGCATCAAAGAAAAATGCTATGATGGGGTCCATGGAGAATGGCCCCATCCATGGATCATGTATGCAAGGAAAAAGGGTCATTGGCCTCAACCATGGAGACATGAGGGACCTCCATCACCACTTGATGGGTCCCACAAGCTCCTAAGAAAGAAATGAAGAAGGATCTAAGAGCACCCACCTAAATCAACCTTAAAACTTACATCACCATCATCTAGAGGCTCCAAGCAACATGGATCAATGGCTAAGATCAAGTGAGAAGGGGTAGATGAGGAGGTATTTTAGGGAGAAGGGGCTGGAGAAAATGGAGGAATTGCTGGCCATGGAGAGAATGAGAAGGAGGGAGAGAGATAAGGAGATAGAGAGAGAGAAAAAAAAAAAATCATAATTACCTATGGGAGGAGAAAATAAGGTTGTAGGGTAGAGTAGGCTTTTGGGTGGTGTGTGTGGGGTGGGTAGTGTCTATTCCATAGAAATTGTAGTGTGTATGGGTGGTGTGCATGGGAACTTGTGTCAAGAGGAGTGGGGTCCACATGCATTTGTACAAAAAGTGGGCCACATGATGAAATGCTCATAACTTGAGATGTACACGTCGGATTAACGCATGGGACGCGACGTTAGAATCGCGGCGCCGATACGGACAAGATGGCATGGGTCTCGGGTCAATCCGAGTCGGGTCTATGTGACCAAACTTAAGGATGACCACAACATAATCTAAGAGTCGCGAGTCACCGGGATTCGGACCTGTAGGACCGCGGGACCAAAATGAACGAAATGCACACTTATGCACACACATGCACACATGAGGACTCAGGTCGGGTCTCACAGCTAAGTTCAATGTTCTGATTCTACCATCCAAGCACAAGTTCAAACACAAGCAAACATCGACAAATTTGGTACAAATAAAAATTTTCATTCCTTTCAAAAGTCTTTCTATAAATCGCTTTCCTTAAAAAAAAAAAACGTTCATGCATATACAGGACAAGCAGCCAACAAAGTCAGGGATCCACAAAGTCAAAGTCAAAGCCCCAGAGGCTCATATTTCAAAGCTTACAAGACCCACATTTCAAAGCCCAAGAGGCCCACATTTCAAAGCCCCTGAGGCCCACATCTCAAAGCCCTCAAGGCCCACATTTCAAAGCCCCCAGAAGCCCACAAGTTCAAAGCCCCTAGAGGCCCACATTTCAAAGCCCAGAGGCCCACATTTCAAAGCCCCAGAGGCCCACATCTCAAAGCCCTCAAGGCTCACATCTCAAAGCCCTCAAGGCTTCAAGGCCCACATTTCAAAGCCCCCAGAGGCCCACAAGTTCAAAGCCTCCAAAGGCCCACAGGTTCAAAGCCACAAGGCCCATAAGTTCAAAGTCCACAAGGCCCACATGTCAAAAGCCCATCAAGCCCATTGTTCAAAGGCCCATGGTTCAAAGCTCATGTTTTCAAGCCCATTTCCTAGTCCCACATGTCCAAATCAGGCCCATATTCCCCAATTGCCCCATTAATTCATTAGTGGAAGCCATCTGGCTATTCAATCCAGATCACTGTATAATAAAAACCGGTCGACCATGCCCACCCGCGAGATCGGACGGATGTTTCAAAAAAAAAAATTCAAAATATCTTCAAATAAAAACCGTAAGCCTCGCCAACTCATTAGTGGAGGCAACGCGACTGTTTATTTAATTTGCGCAAATAAAAACCGAACGACGACGTCCACCCACGTGATCGAACGGATATTTTTTCAAAATCCAAAAATATCTCCAAACAAAATCCCCAAGGAGTCTAGTTCCAAAGGGAATAGCTTTCAAACAAAAACTTTTAAAAAACACATATCGTCGTATGATACATAGGAATCTTCCATGTTCTCCGATTGCGGTCGTCTGCAAACAAGATTAAATAAGACCTGATCTCTTCCGGTTTCCCAAAAGGACGATTGAGTCCGTACATGATACATGTACGATTGGCCAGATCTCTATAACGGGGCAGTCGTACAAATGTTAGTAAGATGAATGGATCTATCTCTAGAAAGAATAATCAAACTCGAAGTGAAGACAATCCATTGTAACCAAAATACCAGACTCAGCAGATTGCATGGCAAACAAATCACCTACACATACCTAGTCCAGGATGTTCACAAAATTTGATCGAGTCCAAGTTGGTGTAGTGAGTTCCCCCGTAAAGCCTCACCAACGCACAGGGCAGCTAACCACTTTGACGATTAAATGGAACAAACACTCCTAGGGTGATTACACAGCAAAGAAACGACAGACCTAACGGTACAGGAATCCTCATAAAGCCGCGACAAATGTGCAGAGGCCCTTACTTTTCAGACTTACCCTCCAATGCTATAAACAATTAGATGTGAAAAGGTTGTGATTGGTGATCCGTAAAGCCGCGACGAATGCGCAGGAGATAATCACAACATTTTCCTCAACCCTCGTGATATATGCAAGTCATCTTTTTCCAAACAGTCGACTGACAATGATACAATGGTAAGCAATAGATTTGAGTCGCTACCCTTTCGTTCTAAGTAGAAGGGTGGGGTGTCCACTTGCTTTGACCTTCGGTTGCTCGCAACCTCGGTCAAAGAGGGGCATCTGTAGACACCCCACCCAGGCTAACCTCTCAAGAAGGCTAAGAACCATGATCACTCCCTGAATCAAACTCAAATCCCACCTTAAACCTAACCCTTACCCAAGAACCTTAAAAACCTCCAGACCAAGACCCGAAACCTTGATCCAAGCCGTTCAGCCCGCGCATGACCCCCACCTGTACCCTATACCTTGACCAGAACCTCTTTACCTAAGCCGAAACTTATCCGTCCGAAACCAGAAGGCCCCAAAAGGAAGTCACTGTGCGAACCCGCGCGCTGGACAAAGCCCGCACGCCGGGCGGTAGTCTGACTACCGCCGGCGGCACTCCGAGTACCGCCACATGCGGCCCGCTTGTGGACAGCTGTCTCAACGTCCAAAAGTCAACTCTTCCTGGAATTTACCCCTCTCATCTCCACTATTTACAGTTTTACCGGCCTCCATAGCTAATGGGAGCACGCCACGTGGCGTCTCTCTCCTTCCCACCAATCATCACTTGCCACATCAGATTTCACCCCTCTAAAACCCAAAAATTACAATAGAACCATTGGAGAAGGCTATAAATAGCCTTCTCCTTTTCATATTTCAAGGCACACCTTCTCATCCAAGAGAGAGAGAGAGAGAGAGAGAGAGAGAGAAAGAGTGAGAGAGAAAGAGAGGGAGAGGAAGAGAGTGAGGTAAAGGGAAGGAGCTCCCAAGCCTCCAAGTCCAGATTTTCTTAGCCACCCCCTAGCCCTCCTCCAAACCTCTCCAACCCATCTAACCTAGCCCAGTTTGATCATGGTTCAGTCTATGTCTTAGCTTACTCAAGAATCAAGCCAATGATCCATCATCTTATAAGCATTCATCATGACATCTACTCCCTTCTCAACCCCCTGCTTCTCTAGATCTCTAGTGGACGTATGCTCTGTGACTTGTCATATATCGGATCCTGTCACATCAGAAATTCCTAGTGATCTAATCCATTTTTCTTACCTCTTTACATAAGCATCATCACATCCACCCTCTAGATACATTGTTGGACGTATCCTCTGTGGCCTGCCGAAATCTCGGATCTTGCTATATCAGAAATCCACATGTGACTAGTTCCATCATGACCACAGCATCATCATCATCCCTTGAGACTATTTTACTGCACTAAGTAGAGACCGTACATTTGTACGGGTAGAGAGAGTGCCTAACACCTTCCCTCTTTGTAACCGAGGTCCCTTAATCGGAATCCCGGATTGCAGATCAGGAGTCAATCTAAGGTCGGAGAGTCTTCGGATTTCTCCAACCTTATGTATTCCGTGGTTCTAGCCGACTGCGGAATTATGAGATTATTCGGCTAGTGGCGACTCCAACATTCATAAATCAGCTTAATCATCCCCACTACTTAATCTATAACATTTACAAATCAGCGTAGACGCCGATTTTCAGTGTCTACAATACCATATGTTGTCATTTTACTAACTTTTTTTTCGTCGTGCAGTCCAATCTACTCTCAAAATTTTATAGGAGTATAGTAGAATGATTTGCTGGATCTTGATACAGCAATGTTCTGAAGTTTGTACAAGTAGGGCCATTATTCAGTGATTCGAACCATTGATATGGTCCGCCTAATTATGGATGGGCTGGCTTGCGTTGAGTTATGATATGATAGGGTGTGTAGCATCAAGAGAGGTGTCGAGCCTCTCTCCTGGAGTTAGATAGGGCAGGTGGGTTAGAGGAAAAACGAAGGAGAGGGGTTTAACTTCATTGTGGATAATTATCCAAATGCAATTGCAAACCTTAATGGGCCAGATTGAGTATATTGTACTGAGTAAACTCTGTGGGCCCACCATGATGTATGTCTTATCCAGACTATCCATCTATTTTTTTTTCCAGATAATTTTAGGGCATAAACTCAAAATTGAAGCACATCCAAAATTCAATTGTACCACACCACATAAAATAGTGGGAATAATGGCATACACAGTTGAAACCTTCATAGCGAACACAATATTGTTTATTTGTCATCAAAATTATTCATAAGTTCATGGAGACACAAATGAAATAAAACACAAATATTAGTTTATCTAAACTCCCGTGGCCCTCGATAAATTTTTATATGATACAGGATTCTCCTCCAACCATACTTCATCATTCATGCATAAAACATGGCTAATATAGCTTTCAATCATTTCCTACGCTTGCTTTTCAACTATCAGATGTTATCGCTTAACCGTGGGGTAGGTACTAATCCCTAAACATGTTTTCAATTTCATTGGTTGTGCTGTTGTCATCCGCGACACTGTTGTATACCTTCTGACTCGATCCAATCATCTCTTAAATTGCAACAGGATCGCTGCACTTGCAACCATGCGCATAATAGGCAACAGCTTGGTGGCTATGTCAATGTCACTCGAGAAGTGTCTTCAGTTCCTCAGGTGTCTTTGTTCGAATGGTCGAGTCATTTTAGAAAGAAGTAAAACTGAAGACATCAGTGACGGTTCGAATGCTTATCAGATAGGTGGAAGGGTTACTTCTAATATCACGAATAGAACCATTTGAATGCATATATGGGAGGTTGAATTGGTAAGCGGATTAGACGCCGCGACACAGTCTTACCTACGATTGTGCGGCACTTAGCGTGGGGCCCACCTTAACGTATATATTCCATATCCAATCCGTCCATCCATTTTTCCAGTTTGTTTTTGGGCTTGAGACAAAATGAAGCAGATCCAGATCCCAAGTGTACCATAACATAGGAAACAGTGGTGATTGACTGTTAAAAATATCTTGTGGGCCATAAAAAGTTTTGGATCAATTTATTACTTATTTTTTTCTTTAATCCAGGTTTGAGTGAACTTATCAACAGGTTGGACGGCAAATAAAAATAGTGAAAACAGCATGGTAGGCCTAGGAGGGTTTTATTGTCCTGAAATGATCTAGCTAAACATATGAATAATGTAGATATAGAAAACATATATCAAAGTGGGCCGGCCCACAGTTACGTCCACACTATCTTGAGGTGAGCCCCAACACTATCTTGAGGTGAGCCCGGCCTCTGTTGAATTGTCTTTTGACCTTGGGAAATTGAATAGGTGTTAGTTTGGCACTAATTTTATGGTGTTGTGGCTCCACCCAAATAAACATATAATAATGGTAATCCTACCATTGAAATGGTGAAAATAATTGTAATTAGAGCACAATTAAGGACATTTTGATAGGAGTAAATGGAAGCAAATGACTTCTAAAGTGCGTTTGGATGGTGTAAATCCATGGAAATAAAATGAATTAGGAGTAATAGACAAATAACTGAAATCTTATGTTAAAGGAGAGATTAGAAAGTAAATGAGGTGAAATATATATATATATATATATATATATATATATATATATATATATATATATATATATATATATATATATATATATATATATATATTGGTAGATGCACAGGTAAAAAACTTGTACATTTCTAAGAATTGATAAATCCAACAATAATGAAATAAAAATAAGAAGAGGTCATCTATCCTTTACACATAGCCTCCTGATACTGACCTGTTCATCTGGTGCACCCACTGTATATGGGCCACTGCTTGAAAAGTAATATATGACGTCCAACCCCTGGACGTTTTTGTGCGTTCAATGACAAATGTCACCAGCATTCCATTTGGATGTAAATGGTCAGATGATTACAATTATCATTCCACCCGTAATTTTTGGAGCCATAGCACATCCATAGTGCGGCCCAGTAGACAAGCCGTCCAGATCACTATTATAACACAACGAGCACAGCGATAATAAGCAAGATTATGCACGGTCTCGATTAGATTTCCCAAAAATAAAAATAAAAAATACTGTAGAAAAATTAAAAATAAAAAAAAAAAAGCAAAACAGAACGAAATCAAAAAAAAAATCTAAAAGAGAAAAAATAAATCAGCTATTCCTGGAATCCTCAACCGTGCAAAATTTAATAAAAATAGGAATAATCAGAATACAATGGAATTATAAAAAATCAACAAACCCTATTCTAAAAAAATCAAACAAAGAGATAGAAACAGATCTCCTGACATTTCTTCCATTCGCCCCAGCAATTGGACGAGCACAATGCATGAATGGGATCGTCGGACACGTATTAGACGAAGGGGAGCTAGGGTTCGGAGAAGCCACAACTGACGAGGATGAGTGGTAATGAACGGCGGAAGACAGATTCCCCTTCCTCGCGCTCTTCTTTATAGAACCATCACTCAGGCAACCATCCGTCACTGCATTTGAGGTAGATTCAACAGAAGATGAAAGAGCTCGCTGGATTCAAGATAGACGCAGAGAAAGAGGGAGGGATAGTGAGAGCGAGCGGAGAGGGAGAGGCTGAGAGAGAGGGAGAGGCAGAGAGAGAGATAGTGGGGCCGGGGAGTGGATCTCAATTGAAAATGAGGTTATGGCTTCGGGATTTTAATATTATATGACACCTTTGTCGGCGGCCAGTTTTACTTAGCGCCAGCAAAGGTCGCACTACCAGAAAAATGGGCAAAGGCTATGGATAAAAACCATAGCTAAAGGCCTATGACTACGGTTAAACTCCGTAGCACGACCGTGGCCATTGGTGCCATAGCTATAGGTCTAAAATCTATGGCTACAGATAAAATCTGTAGCCATATAAACAATCGATATGGATTAAATTCGTAGCCATTACTTCTGTATCGCTAAGGTATTTACGGCTACGGATTATATCTGTAACTAAAAGTAGAGAGAGAACCGTAGCAATAGGCTTAAAGCGGCAACAGCTACGGTTTTAAGATAAAAGGCTATGGTTAGTAGTCGTAGCTTTAGAAACAATAGGTACGGATTAAATCCGTAGCAATATTTTCTGTAGCTGTAACTTTTATACAGGTACGAATTATATCTGTAGCTAAAAGTAAAATGAGAACCGTAGCAAAAGGCTGAAATTAGCAAGAGCTACAGTTTTTCAGCTAAAGGGATACGGTTAATATATGTAGCTAATGCCTATTTTAATAAAAAAATTTAGAAAATAATGGCAGCTCTCACCATTGTAGTACACCCTGATAACTCATATAAGCTAAAAATAGATAAATACTTCATGGCTAAATCATTCATTCATTTAATCAAACAAAATCATTCATTCATTCAATCAAACACAATCATTCATTCATTCAATCATATACAATCATTCATTTCCATTCACAAAAGTACAATGCCAACATAATAGTTATATGTCTATTTAAAGTTCTTATTAGTAGCAAGATCCAATGCCTTCTCACAGCCAAATAACTTCTCAACAATTGCAAGCGAAAACTCCATGGATGTGCCTCTACTGGCTATCAATTTGTCATCAACTAACACCCTATTCTCAACTTCGCTTTGATCCAAAAGCTTACTGCACATGGCTGAAAATCAATTTCATCATAGAAAATGGAAGAAATTGCATGTTATGACATTATACGTAAGAGGCTAAAAATGTGTTTGTGTGTGTTTTGAAGATTGAGCTGAAAATGTAATGGACGCACTTGGAACATGGCTATCCCAAGACCTGCATTCGACAAGATCGGGACAGAATTTTCCATGATTTGAGGCTTCTTAACACCCCATCTGCAGTAAGAAAGATGTTAGAAGAAAATCAGATTCACATGGTAAGAGCAACACATCTAAAATTGAAATCTCTGTTGGAAAAAAAGAAAACTATAATTCCAAATACCCACTTCCAGTTCATGAAGAAAGACTAACGATCACATCAGAATCAATCAGGTTGTATGTATGTCTGGCAGAGTTAGTTTTTGGCTACAGTTTGGACAGTTTTCACTATATTTTTAAGCCGTAGCAAATGAGCTACGGTTTATAGCCGTAGCCAAAAGCTAAAATAGTCCGTAGCCTTTGATCGTTTTTTTGGTAGTGATCGACTCCAGCACCGGCTATTCCCGATTTTCTTACAATGAATGATATTTTGGCTCCATCACAGCTGTTTGTTTTACAATGATAAGGTAAATGATTGTAAATGAATAATGATTATTACTTAGTAATTATGTGCTTACATCATTTATTATTGACTATAATTCCCAAAAGTCACAGTAAATATGATAGTTTATCATGTGAAAATGTAACTATTATAATTTATTTTACCCACTTTCTTTAAGAGTATATTTAACTCTTAAATTACGAGCCATAATTCCTACTTAAACAAACACATAAAAATGATATTGATGGCTAACTTTGAATTACATAGGAAATTGGAAAGCCAAATAGACCTTTAGAGAGTCACACAAGTAAACAAAAGTGTCGCTATCACATGTCCACTATATGTTGATGATACTCTGAAACAATCCAATTGGAATAATTCAAATTGTTCAAATGTTGGTCATCTAAATGAACGGTTAATAATGTTATCAAGTTGCTTGTTTGTGATACTTAATAACCTACCAAGGTTTGAAATTTCTTCAGTTTTTGCTAATGTTTCAATGGGCTTATTACAATCATCTATTAAATATTAGATATGTACAGTAATTTGGAATATTAAAGCTGATTTAGATATTAGGTGTATTCCCATGAATATATTGCAAAATTCTAATGCAATCTAATTCTTTCCACTTGATTCATTCCATGATGAATAATTGAATTTCAAATGCATTTAATTTACTTACATCCAAACATAATAGATTAAGTCATTTAGTCCCAATTCAATTTCATTTCTTATTTACCTTAATTTACAAACTCTCAAAACAAACTTTAATATCACATTGATTTGATTTCCTGTTATCCTAGTGATGAGTATTCAAGTGGACAGTTTAATTTCCTTAGAAAATCAATGTCTACATTCACATATGTACAATGGAATGGCCGGTGTGATTTATGTTGATCATCTCTCCGTCATTTTTCTGATTATTTGAACATAATGCATGGTAAGTATAATTTGAATGAGAGTTCACCACTCTCTTAATGGTTATGAGATATTATAATGAAACAGTAAGATAATAACACCAATTATTGAAAACTCCTTGAGTTCCATTAGGATGTACGTGTGTAGACTATGCCTTTTATCTATTTTGGCAGCTAATTTTAAGGCATGAGGGAAAATAGGAGTAAGATCCTAAGCACATGTGGAAACCTTCCCAGGGCCTATCATGATGTTTATCAAGCTCATCCAACCTATTTATAAGGTTACACTATCTGAATGACTACTCATTTATCCCATATAACCACAAAAATCTCTTTTACATTTTGAAAACTACGTTTCATTCGATTACCCCAAATGCAGAGGTTATATATATATATATATATATATATATATATATATATATATATATATATATATATATATATATATATATATATATATATATATATATATAAAATCTTAAATTATATTATAGTAATAAAATAAAATAAAATTAAAAATTAAAAATATGCGGCACAAAATGTATTTTAGAATTAATGGGATGGAAATTTGCAACAAAAAAAAAATGCTATTGTAAGAGCATAAATAACCCATAATCAGCAATGTAATTAACTTTTTTGTTTTTTTGTTTTTATAAATATTTTAAGTTTTAAATACAGAGGAACGTTCAATTGAAATTGCAAACAAATATACATAATAAAAACTTCAAATTAAAATTAATTAAAATAAAATTTAATTATTTTACCTGTTTTTTTCAATTATCCTCCAATATCTCATACTCTTAGTGCTTTTAATTATTCTCCACGTGCTTGCTTCTTAACCTATTAACATACCATTAATAACAAAAATCATATATAAAAATAAAAAATATATAATATACAATATAGTTAATACTGTTAACCAATAACAATACACGACATATAAACAAATATCCAATACAAATAATAGAAAAATAATACATAACAAATTGTAAGTGTCAAATATAAATTAATATTAATGCAGAAAAATATAACTTGCTAGCTCGTCCTTTCACCGGATCAATATTAGTCTTCAGTACCGCAAAGAAACCATTACTAAAAAAAATAAAAATAAAATAAAACACTTACAATCACTTATACTGTAGATCCGAAAAAAAAAACATACATTAGCTCCATGGAATAGCTTTGAAAATAATGTACATGATGATAAATTATTTATACATTTTTTATTTCCTACATTCCCATGGCATGAAAGAAAAGTAGATGAGAAATGCGAAAGTGAGAATCATGGTCATGGAGTGAGGCAGAAAACCATCTTTTTCATGAAAATGACATGTGTAGGACATCCCCACCCTCCAGACAATAGGCCCTACATTAGACAAAAAGGTAATAAATTTGGCGTATTGAGTGGGCCACCCCTTCGGAATCAATGGACAGCGATGGCATGACTCCACATACAAGTCACAACTACCTTATGAGTAGGATCAAAATGAATTTTGCATCAAGTGATCATTGAGTGGGCTACCATTTGCATGATAATGATATCCTACACTTGTACCACGCTACGCAGAGAACGATGGGCCCACATAACGAGCTAGCGCATGTGAGATTCTAGCCATTTGTCAGGTCGTACCTTGTTCCAAAATTCAAGCTCAACCATCCATATTATTCTCTACTTCTTCATCTTTTCACTTACACGTATGCGCTCTAATTGTGGACCTAACTAATTTCATGAGAGGAATTTGTGGTGGGACCCACCTCACGATTGCCATGGATGCTTGATGTAGAGCGGGTTGTGGACAGTTTCATGGCCAAGATGGATCAGAAAAGGCCCAATCGACTATAAAAGTAATCCAGACCATCAGATCTTAAATCGGGCATATCTCGCAATCCGAAATGAGTTATTGGACGTAAAATATATGATTTTAGGGTAGAATGAGCTACTTTAGCCACCCAACCTATGTCAGGTTGCACAAGCCGGATTTGCGAAATACCACTAGATTGATAGTCATTTTTCTAATTTAATTCCATTTTTACTATGAATAGTAAGTTTTTGTTTGATTATAACTCTTCATCCGATTGGGATTTAGGAGTAACGCCCAACGTGAAAAGAGCTTAGAATAATTAGGAGAACAGCTTGGTGAGGCCAAATAGGACACTTACTATTTTTGGTCGAAAACCTTGCGCACTAGTAAACATCACAACCGTCTATAAATAGTAAGTTTACTATTTATAGTAAGTTGTGAATTCTAGGAGGTTTAGTTATAGCATGATTCTAAAATTTCTCTCATTGCTTAGTATCCCTATTTAAAGGGTTGTAAACTCGTTTATTTTAATGATCAATCAAATTACAAATTTATTAGAATTTATTTCTATTTTCTTGCTTTCTTTCCTCGTGGATTCAAGAAGTCTCTGTGAGGAGTCTAGAGAAGCTCCGTGGATTCGGAGTAATTATCCTTAAGGAAGACAGTGCTCGACCTCATCACGTTCATCCCTGCGTCAATTGTATCAGAGCGAGGATTTCCCTCGGGCCGATGGCAAACAACGACGGTATGAACAAAAATCATGTGGACGGTGATACAAGGATTTGTTATCCTACGGAAATGATGGAAGCTTTCTAACGAGAGAGTCAGTTGACCATGCAAGGGCTATAGACAACCCTCGATCATCTTACAAATGTGCTACTTCCACCCTGAGCCCTACGCGATGCTCCACCACCTGTGGTTGCTGTATCGTACAACCCCAATTTCCGTAGAGCACTACTAATGATAAATCGTAGAGCTACACCGAATGATTCAAGTTCTAGCGGTGATGACCTTAATGAAAGCTTTGTCCGATGACCAATTTATGGAGGCAATCATCTAGATCATGTTGAAAGAGACTATCAAGGTAAGGCTAAACTTCCTAGTTTTAATGGTTTATTACACATAGAAGATTTCCTCGATTGGCTAGCCGAAGTAAAGAGATATTTTGATTACATGGACGTCTCAAATCATAAAAAGGTGAAATTGGTGGGATTTAAATTAAAATTCGGTGCTTCTGCATGGTGAGAGCAATACAACTCTCACGTGTCTGATAGAACAAGACACACATCTCATCATGGCCACAGATGAGACGCCTTCTTCCATCACGATTCCTCCCAAGGGCCTATTTGGATACGCGTTTTTGGTTGTATTGTATTGTATTAGATGGTATGATGTGACATTTACCATGTTTGGATTAGAGTGAATAAGCATTTAATCCTATGCGCGCGAATACAATCGCGAGCCAAAATTTTCAAAAGGCTGTAGAGAATTGTCAGTCTTTACATTCCACCGGTACTGCACTCTTCATTGCATGGGATCTCACAATTGGTTCACACCACGTGGATGCACATCTGCCACATACCAACATACGCTTACAGTGATTTGGGTCCAACTCTTGCCTAAATACATAGCATCATACTCGTGCGAGATCTAAGCCATTGATTTAGGTAGGCAGTACCACCAACGAAAGTAAGGCCTGCTCTCTCATCAGTAGAGATAAGAGTCTAAGAAACAACATTGATTGTCAGGATTTCGGTTCTATAGCACCATAGCATTTTTGGTGATTAGATTAGGTTGATTTTTGGGCAAGGACGCATACATGGTGGGCCCCACCCAATAGT
Source organism: Magnolia changhungtana (assembly GCA_030180095.1). Taxonomy (NCBI): domain Eukaryota; kingdom Viridiplantae; phylum Streptophyta; class Magnoliopsida; order Magnoliales; family Magnoliaceae; genus Magnolia; species Magnolia changhungtana. The sequence goes on along the minus strand of JASAUF010000364.1, from coordinate 2,645,315 downwards.
TGTATTGGATCTCAGTTTCAAGTACCGCTTTGGGAGATAGAGAGAGAGAGGAGCAGAGGAAGTAGTCCAGGTACGTCTTGTTTGTTTTTCACGTGTGTAGATCTGCACAAGCATGGTCTTCTTCTTCTTCTTCCTTGGGCAGAGACAAGTATACGGGAACTGAGGGCTATTTTCTCATGACTAGGTTGGGTCACTAGAACCCGAACAGGTCTAAAACTCGTCCGATCCAGGCGGTCCATTCCCGGTTTCATAAAGAGTCGGCCCGTTTTAGGCTGCGTTTGTGGGTGGGCCCACCATGATGTCTATATCTGGGGCGTGGAAGACTTCAGGATTACACATGAGGTCCACATATCATAGGTGGGTTGCTACTCAAACGTGGGTTGACCATCCATACTAGTAGACATTGAAATTTGTATGATTGTATGATACCCAGACACAGTACCTCCTATCCAAACATTGATCTGTATAAGGTATTGTATACTATGCCAACCAATACCTCCAATCCAAACATTAATTAGTATCCGATTAATTTAAATGTATTCTGAAAACCATCCAATGTGTACATGAACAGTACCCAAATACAATACAATACAATACTATACACGAATCCAAACAGGCCCCTAGTGATTACAAACAGATATTATTCCAGCAATACCAGAATTGCCTATAAGGAAATCGAACTATCACAGATTACACTGAAGAATTTCAGTGGTTGGCAACACGAAACGATCTGTCAGAATCTGAATCACAGAAGGTAGCACGATTTATTGGTGGGTTATGATCAACAATTCATAATCGAGTTCAAATGCACCCAGTCGGGACCATGGATGAAGCGGTTCAGTTGGTATGTAGGGCAAACAGCAGCTTGCAAGAGTCTCTAATCGGTCTTATTCTTCAACTCGACCTCCCATAATGGGACCCATGTAGGATCTAGTGTTGGCATGAGGAAAAGAACCAGTAGGATAGCGTCATCAACCTCCTACAACTGCAAACCGTGATATGGGAAACGGCTCATAAAGGCCTCAACGTGTGGCACCGACAACAACGGGCCCGAGTAGGATCTTAAATCCTTATGTTCGGCCAAGATCGAACAACTGTACCGCTGTGGCTAACCGAACGACTTATCAAACACATGTCCTCAACGTCCAGCAACACACTTGACTATAAACAAAGGGGGTACTGAATGTTAGGCCAAAGAAGAAGGCCTTGGCTTTGATGAATATGAGCAAGCCACTGAGGAAGGAGCATATGATGGTGAGTGGACGGTCGATGATCGTGGCAAATCTTTAGTTGTGAGGCGATTACTATACACCCCATGGAATGAATTACATCCACAGCGATATAATATATTTCGTATGCAGTGCACTATCAACAGAAAATTCTGTGATGTGATCATATACAGTGGAAGTAACAAGAACATCGTCTCAAGAGTGATGCTAGACAAGTTGTAACTACCAACGAAAAAGCATCATTCCCCATATCCAATTGGCAGGATAAAAAAGGTGAATAAGACCAAGGTAACTGAACAATGCACTGTCTCGTTTTCAATTAGCAAAAATTATAAGGATCAAATACTCTATAACATGGTCGACATGAAAGCATGTCATATGTTACTCGGTCGACTCTGGCAGTCAGACCCTGATACAACCCATCGAGGACGAGATAATGTCTACATCTTCGTCAAGGATAGTCAAAAAATAATCCTTGCCTCTATGGCACCAGAGAACCACCCTTAAGCCTTTAAAGTGGAGAGGAGTTCCCTCCTGATCATTCGGGATTTCATTAGGGAATCCAAAGAAACCGTTGAGGTATACACCGTAGTAGTGAAGGGCAAGGAATCGAAGCCCTCAAACATCCCTCCAAGTTTAAGGCTATTGATAAATGAATTCAAAGAAGTCTGGCCTAAAGATTTACCCGATGGATTACCCCCCATGAGGGACATCCAACATCATATAGACTTCATCCCTGGGGCTGGCCTACCCAATCGCCCTCATTATCGTATAAGTCCGAACGAGTGTGAGATACTTTAGGTGCAAGTGGAGGAATTGATCCATAAGGGCCTTTTGAGAGAGAGCATGAACCCATGTGTCGTACCCGCATTATTAACGCCAAAAAAAGATAGGAGCTGGCGCATGTGTATCGATAGCTGAGTAATCAACAAAATTACCATCAAATATTGGTTCTCAATACCGCGGTTGGATGACAGGCTTGATATGCTAGAGGGGGCCAAGGTGTTCTCTAAACTAGACCTGAGGAGCGGGTACCATCAGATTCGTAACTGACCCGGTGATGAGTGGAAAATGGCATTCAAGACCAAAGAAGGTTTGTATGAATGGCTGGTCATACCCTTCGACTTATCGAATGCACCAAGTTTTTTTTATGCATTTGATGAATCAAGTTCTAAAACCGTTCACTGGATGATTTGTGGTACTATATTTTGATGACATACTGATATATAGTCAGGATGAGACAGAGTACAAGGAACATCTCAGGCAGGTGCTGCAGATCCTATAAATTAACAAGTTGTACCTCAACTTGAATAAATGTAGCTTTTAATAAACAACCTATTGTTCCTAAGACAACCTATTGTTCCTAGAATTTATTGTAATGTCCACGAGCATCCGTATGGACAATGAAAAGGTGTGAGCCATTAAGGAATGGCTGATCCCGACAAACATTCATGAGGTGAGGAGTTTCTATAGGTTGGCGACCTTCTATCGTCGATTCGTGCAAAATTTTAGCACGATAGTCACACCTATTACAGATTTCATGAAAAATGGACCGTTTCACTAGACCAATGAGGCTGACAAGAGCTTTCATGAGATCAAGCATCGGTTGTCCACAACACCGGTCTTGGTGGTTCCTAATTTTGATAAGCTATTTGAGGTTAAGTGTGACACTTCATATGTCAAAATCGGAGGAGTGTTATTATAAGAAGGAAGGTCGGTAGCCTTCTACAACGAGAAACTTAGCGAAGCTTGAAAGAAGTGGTCGACGTATGAGCTTGAGTTGTAGGTAGTTGTTTAGGCGCTGCAACATTGGCGGCATTACCTAATTCAAAGAGAATTTGTTCTGTGCACTAATCATCAAGCATTAAAGTTTTTTAATAGTCAGACAAATGTAAATCATGTGCGTGCTAGATGGCTTGCATTTTTACAGGAATTTACATTTGTTCTAAAGTACAAGTCAAGACAGCGGAACAAGGTGGTTGACGCACTTAGCCGTCGTGCATCTCTAGTTATTACAATGAGCAATGAGGTGATTGGCTTCGACTGTCTCAAGGATCGAAGTTGTATGTCGAGAACGAGGACTTTATAGATTCTTGGATGCAGTGCCAAGAAGGTCATCTGTAACACCCCGTACTTTCCAGTACTCGGGTGTTACCATATATGTATAAATAATGCAACCTAAATGTATACACTGTGAAATGTATGTACTTTGTGAAGATTTAAAACTTTAAGCTAAAATGATATATATCCATTTAATGTATATAAGATATTATATAAATAAATTATATTAAATAAACATAATGAATAATAATTTTACAACGTATAATTGAATTATAAACATTAATGTAGTATTGAATATTTTTATAAAAACATGTATACCAAAAATGATTAGATATTTAAATAAAATTTCATATTATTTAACCATGTGATTTCAAATAAGATATTGTACAATATGCAATTCATATGTATGTATAATATGAGACTGTCTATTATGAATTATATATTAATAAATATGAGATCAATGGCATGCATATAGTACTATGTTAATATTAAAATTATATGAATATATGTGTATGCGATTTTAATTATTTTAATTATAAGTAATATACAACAGTAGTGAAATCTATATTAATATTCGTATTGGTTGGTAATATGTGATGGAAGTTTTACAAGTAGACCATTAGGATTTTTTAGCCGTTGACGTCCAATTTTGAAATCATCCGACCGTTAGATGGATAGAAAACCACCATTAGGACCTGAGATTGATTCGTACGGCCCGCCTGAGCTTAGGATCTAGCCCATTATTTTTCTAGGCCTCATCGTGATCTGACAATGAAAGTGGATGGAGTGGATTTATCACAAACCTCATGGTGGACCCCACTTGGGGCTGTGCATGTGCACAGTTCGTTTGCGCCCGTGGTGCACTGGGAGGGGCAAAACAGTCAGAGCGGGCTGACCCGCGGTTTCTCCAAATGGAGAGACATCTCTCTCTCCCGCTCGGTTTCGTTTGAAACAGGCACCGTCCGCTGTGTTTGATCACGGCCCACCATATGGTCCCCACCTCGGTGATCCAAGCCGTCCATCGTGTTGGGCAAGTCTTCCCGTACAAAACCATGTAGGACCCACACGTGATACCGCATGTGATTGCACACAATACCCAATGCAAACCGACCCTATAAACACAAGTTTCCAAAAGTAGAAACTGTCTACACGCCAGCAGGGCGATCCGCGTCTGCCCTTATCCTCAAATCTTAGCCATTCATTGAGGGAAATCTCGGCCGTCCAGTAGCTCTACGCGTGGGAGAGGTTTTCCGCCCACAGAGAACCAAAACCACTGTCGGTTTTTCATTACCGGCTGTATTTGGAGCCGTTGCAAAACAGCCCCATCTAAGCCGTTCATTTCCTATCCCATGACCAAGAAAGCTTAGGGTTGAGATAAATAGATCATGGGATTAAGCAACAGAGCCCTATCTCCTTTCCTTACAGCCGCACATGAGAAAAATCCACTGTTCTCTTCTCCCATCAAACCCACCACTCAAACGTCCATGGAGCTTCGTTCTCTAACTTCCTCAAGCTCCTGTGGACCAATACAAAGTGTCCAGTAGAAGCGAAATGGGAGAAAACTTACTGGTCGGAGATTCGCCATTAAAGCTCACCTCCTTCTTCGTCAGAAAACATCCACCATTTAGTCCTGTGGCCATTGGATGTCCATCAGGCAGGGTCCACTGGTGTTGCTAGATCTTCAGCAAACAAAATGAGAGAGGGAAAGGGAAGAAAGAAAAAAAGAAGGGGGAGAGCATGAGAGAAAGAAGAGAGAACGGGAGAGGGAGAGAGAGAGAGGATGGTGCAGCTGTGCTGCCGCACCCGTCTGAGTCGGGTCAAGTCGCGGGTCGAGTCGGGAGGCTTTTCCCTGTCCAGAGAGGAAGAAGAAGAAAGTGGAGAGAAGGTAGAGAGAAGAAAGGAGAAGGGTGGTGCGGCTGTTGCATCGCACCACCGTGACCCACTCGTCCGGTCGAGTTTGAGCTGACTTAGACCAGTTTGCAGGTCATTGCCAGATACCTTCAGCAGCAAGGAGAAGAAAAAAAAAAAAAGAAGAAGAGGGAGAGTGAGAGAGAGAGAGAGAGAGAGAGAGAGTAGGAGAAAGGTGGGGGCAGCTGTTGTGTGCGGCTCTAACCCAACTCGAATCGGGTCGAGCGAGTCCAACTCACTGAGATAGGAGGCAAGCTGAGTCCTGGTCCAGCAGACCTATTGGATAGGTTTGATGTAAGAAGAGAATAAAGGAAGAAGAAGAGAAAGAGAAGATGAAGAAGGAGAGGGTGTTGGTTGTAGTTATCGAGTCAACTCGGTTTAAACTCAAACTGAGTTGGGTTTGAGTCTGGTCCGCTGGAAGTTCTCCAGCAGGGAGAAGAAAAAGAGAGTAAGAAATGAAAGGAGGAGAAGAAAGAAAAAGGGAGAAGGAGAGATGGGCGCTTGTGTGGAGCCGAGTCAACTCGACTCGAACTGAGTTAGCTAGGTGAGTCCCCATTTTCCTCACAGATTGAAATTATTTCAATTATCATTGTATTACTATTATCCTTTTTTTTAGGATTATTAAATTTAGATATAACCAACCATTAATAAATTACCCGTACCAACATTGGTTAATACGTACGGAAATTGTCATTATTATGATATTAGCATATCATTTCGCCGTTCTTAAAATATTAACATTTACATTAGGACATACTATTTATTTACATCAAAATGATTATTAGTATTATGCTAGCTAATATTAGTGATATTGTTAATATTAACAATTGCCTTCGAACTATTAGCATTAACATTCATCGTAGGTTGTTGTTGGGTAATTCTAGTATAATAGTAGCCATTGTTAATATTCCTAAAACTAACAACTAATTTATTCGATTATTTTTATTCATTCATTATTCCCCTTAATAATATTATTAATGACCACACAAGATAGAATTCAAATTCTGTAATCAAAACATAGAATCTAAACCTAGGGTTAAACCCAAATTCTACATCAAAACCCTAAAGGTAGCTATGATCCTAAACCCTAGTGTGAAGCCCTAATTCTGTGATAGAATCCTAAAAGTAATACAAACCCTACGTTGTGAAAATCCTAACCGTAGGCACTTGGTAGAACACTAATCTCATGTGCAAATCTCACAATTTATGGTAGGAGTTGATTATAAGGGCGCACGTGCTTCCTAGCAACGTCAGTTAGCGATTCAAGTATCAGGTGATGATTCTTCCCCTTGAGCTTTCCATCTTCTCATTAGCTTAAGTTATAGTTTTTATTTAAATTCATAATTGATATCTCTCCTTATAATCACATGTGTTAGCTGGTAGAAATTAAATTGCTGTCTTACATGCTTTATGATTATCCTGTATAATTGTTCATGCTTGTGGATTATTTGTGGATTGCTTACGGAACCTAAACTGGTACATTAGTGGGAAATTCCCACGTATGAATGTACACCCATACTTGGGATGTAACTTGACTCTTTGTGATCGTAATGGACCTTCGACTCGGTGGTTTTTGAGTGGTGGTCTAGATGGATTATTGATGTGGGCCTACCATCCAGGGTTGTTGTGCCCAATGGTTTTTAAGGATGGTCTTTATCGTATGATTTTGATATTCGCCCTATGTGACATACTTTGATACTCGCCATACATGATTTTATTTGATATTTTCCCTACATGGGTTCGATGTTTTATACTGTGCAACCATGCGATGGTAAGCCCCACATATTGTAATATGATTGGCCACTAGTCGATGGGTTTCCATTAAACATCCTAAGGTGGTAGCCTCATGAGCCAGGGATGGTGGAATAGGACACTATGCTCGAGTTTGTCGGCCTCTGCCGGGCCTTGTGCTCCCGTAGTGACCTTTGAGCTTATTAAACCTGCTGGTTGTAATTGAATTAATAACGGATTGGCTAATCATGCATACATGGCATATCTCGATGACTTGGATCACTTTGCCCTGCGATTACGCTGAATGTTGCGCTTATGACCAGTCATTCGATTATGATGATGACCTGGATCTTCATGCCCCGCGATTACGCTGAATGTTGCGCTGATGACCAGTCACATCGCTGTCTGGATGTTTTACCGGGGCACCGACCGTCTGGATGTTTTACCCGGTCGACGATTGCATGGGGACCCGACTGGATGATGTTTCCCATGTTCGATGATCGCACGGATAAGCATCCCCGGGGCGATGATTGCATACTTCACGCATCCATGCACATAATAAGATTTGCATCATGTATTGTTTTGTATGCTTTATTTTATAACTATGCTTACCTAATGCGGCGGTGTGTAATCTTGAGGGGAGTTCACACTGAGTTGGCCACTCATCCATCAAATATATAACTGTACAGGTAGCGCAGGTGGCTCCAACGACAATCATGTTCATATTGATGAGGAGCAGGCTATGGTTGATAAGGGTGCATGATTATATTTGCTAAGGGTTGCTACAGGATTTCATATCTCAAATTTGTTGTAATTTACTTTATTTCACATGTAATATTATTTCATTTTGTAATTGTAAGAATGGGGACATTGGTTTGTATAAGTCATTATGGGCATTCTCTTATATATTCTAAATGATAATGGAACTTTCCTTTATGCTTACTTGTTCATTCTACGCTCATCTGCTTACTCTGATAAAAGAAGAAAAAAATATATATTTGACTATCCTTTAAGGTTAACACTCGGGTTTTTGGGAAACGGGTCGTGTACTCGGGTTCTGAAAATTCGGGTTGTTACATCATCCCAATGACTTAAATATACAAGACAGTTTCCACTTTAAAGGGAATTGATTGTGCATCCACTAAAGTTCTCTGAGGGAGCAGAATATTTAGGAGCTACATGGACGTGGCCTGTGAATACCTTAGGTGAGACAAGACGCAGGCTCTTGTGAAAGAACGGTATTACTGGCCACAATTGGTACGTGATGTGGGAAAAGTCATACAACGTTGTCATGTTTATCAGACATCCAAGGAACATATCAGAATACGGGCCTCTACACCCCGTTACCTGTGTCTGACGGCCCTTAGGAGGATTTATATATGGACTTCATGCTTGGTCTCCCACAAATACAATGTGGCATGGATTCGGTATTTATGATGGTAAATCGTTTCTCCAAGATGGCGTGCTTTATCCCATGCAAGAAGACTGTAACACCACAGTTCCCAAAACCTGAGTACACTACTCGTTTTCCAAAAACTCGAGTATTAACGATCTAAAGATAGCCCAAATTTCATATACTTTTTTTCCTTTTAGAGTGAACAATTTATCAGAACAAAAACAAATCAAGTATAAGAGGGAGTCCAAATATACATAACCAAAATTTCAAGAGGTTATCCGAAAACTTATACAAATCAATGTCTTAAGTTTTTACAATACATGTTGATACAAATTAAATACAAATGAATCAATAATAAAGAGTCGCAAGATCATCTAGCTCCTCCTATTCCACATGAACAGCAGCATGCGCATCATCTATGTCTCTTACACACTGAATATGGTTTGATAGCGTCAATGGCTATCGCGGTGAGGTATAACCCCCAAGATTTATCGAGACATCGAGATAATTAAGCATAGTTTTTCAGGAACATTGTATAATGAACATTTTTCACAATAATCATCATAATAATAAGACAGTTTATTAGATACGCATATATTGAATAAATTCCACCAAGATATTCTTATTTAAATGCATGAATGCATGTACGTGTTCACAGACCTAGGGATGCACATCCAACCGGTAAAAGGCAGAGGTGAGAATCGAGCCGAGTCGAGTCGAGGTGGGCCAAGCCAAGCTTAGCTTGGCTTGTCCATGATGTACTCGAGTTCGAGCTCGAGCTCGAGCTTGGCCTCGAGCTCAACATTGAAACTTGGCTTGTTTGCCAAAGATGTCGAGTCGAGTTCGAGTCAAGCTAGTGGTTTGAGTCAAGTCGAGTTTACCTCGAGTTGAGCTCGAGCTTGTTGGGTGAGAGAGTAATAGATTTTGTTCTTGATCCTCCTCCATTGATGAAAAATTCAAAAATCTTAAGAGAATCAAAGCAAAAGCCGATGAAAAAACCAAACAAAGCTTCGAATCGGATGAGGAAACCTGTAAGAACTGATCTGTTCTTGATCTTCTTCCACCACCAGAAATCCAAGTACTAGAAAAGAAACAGAGCGGAACACAGATCAAAAATCCAAGTAAAGAGCTCTAGCCAATTAGATCATTGGATTTCCTTGAAGCTCTAACAAATTTGAGAAGAACCTATCTCGAATTTCTTGGGTTTCTCACCTAAGAAGTAGATCTCAAGAGATTGAAATCATATTATTGTGGAGCTGAAATGAAAACTAGTGGTGGTGGTCGGGGCAGGCGTGCTGCTGGCAGTGGACAGAGAAAGAGAAGAAAGGGAAAGGGAAGGGGGTGCGTGCGGTCGGATAGAGACTTTAGGGTTTGTTTTTTATTTTTTTATTTTTAAGTTTAAACTTAAAACTTATATTAATATAATATATATATATATATATAATATTTAATATATTTATTAATCGAGCCGAGTTGAGCTCGAGTTCGAGCTTCGAGTCGAGTCGAGTTCAAGTCGAGTCGAGTTGAAATGCCCCCTGGTCGAACTTGGCTTGAACTCAACTCGAGCTTCAAATAATTAGCTTGGCTTGGCTTGAATCGGCCATTCAAGCCGAGTCAATCCGAGCTGACTCGAGCTGAGTCGAGCGAGTTTTTCGAGCTAGCTTGACTTTGAACAGCCCTAGTAAAAGGTCGCCCAAGGAGAACTAGCCACCGGAAAAAGTACTGAAAGGTACGTCATAAGGAGAACTAGTCACCCGGAAAAAACTATGCAACGAGGACACCCAAGGTGAACTAGTCTCTCGGAAAAGTACTCAAAGGTAAACCTTAAGAAGGTCTAGGCACCCAAAAAAGTCTATGCAACAAAGACAACCCATAGCGGTTCAAATGCATGCAATAATAACTTAGGATCACCCAGTAAAATACTTTATGGTAGAACCCATAGTGATCCAAGAAACCCCCGTGTCTTACATCGACCACCCAGTAAAGTCCGTATGCCATAAAAATGCATGATTAGCCTAACCATTATTATTCCAATTTCAAACAACTATTTTAAGGAAGCTCAAAGGTCACTATGGGGGCTCATCACCTGGCATAGGCCGATAGCTCGGGATAATATCCCATACCAACATCCCTGGCTCGTGAGACCATAACGAATAGGATGTTTAAAGGTAACCTACACAACTAGTGGCTAATTATAATTCTACAAGTGAAACTTACCATTGCAAGGTTATACAAAGACGATCCATTAAAGCCACATAGGAAAAATATTTCATCAAGCCGCATAGGGCAAACAGTCCAAGCCAAGGATGTGATAAAAATGGATTATCCTAAAAGCCACTTAGGCAATAAATGATCTATAAGATGATAAGTCAACATCAAATGCTCCATTTAATTTATTAGACAAAATGGTCACTAGTTCGAGGACCTCCAAGCATTACATCAAGTGATCATGAATGACAAATTAAATCATGTATAATATCGATATAGCACACGCATATCCAAAGCATTCATTTCAAATCAGAATAGAGGTATTTAAATCTTACTGCATGTTCAAATATTAAATTTAAATCTAATTTATCACTCATCATAAGGAATCAAAATCAATAAGAGCAATGAACCACATTAAGCAATCAATAAGATAAATGAACGAAGATGAATAAACAAGCTAACTATCAAGATGTAAAAAAGCTTGAAGGGTCATCCTCCCCTCCGCGTGGGGACTCACTTCTTGCTTGACTAAAAAGTATCCCAAGTGAGAGAATTTGGGGAAGATATAAGCCCTTACATTATATCGACGAATTATAGTCAATAGCTTATAATTTGCTTTAATTAGTATTCAATTTGAGAGTTAGAGGTTAACTCATCTCAATGTTTTAAGTTTAGCACTCAGTTGCCCCTGTTTAGGTTAGATATAATAGGGCTGACCACTAAAGTATCATCCTTTATTGAAAACCAACCTATTCGCACTAGGCCCAAGGTAAACTTCCAACTAAGCTAAATTCAACCTACTAAAATGTGGCTCCTTTATCCATCTTAAAATCTCCAAGGGTTGAGACAAACCTGACTACACCAGGTACTACTTTAGTATAGCGTGCTGGGTTGAGTGACGACATGGGCATTCGCTTGGTCACAACTCACAGAGTCTTTTTAAAACTGAGTTGCCCTAGTTGTTCGACTCAATTTGGGCTGGATTGGCGCAACGGAGTCCAAACCCTCTGATCCCAACTCAATCTTAGGAGGATCAATGGTTGTCAGCGATTCAAGAGTTGAGCACAGCCCTTAGAATTAACTAGATCTCCAAGATTATAGAGTTGGCTACAGTGAGTCAGCTAAAATCGATTTCCCATGGCTCGATCACATACTACCGATTCTATTACAGCTGATCGATCAAAAGGGTCAAAAGTACACATACCTAACCATCCATTAGGATGAGCATGACTTGGATCAACTCAGCAGTGTGATGAGTTGGTTCGGTTACGAGTCACATCGGTTGTGACCGAGTCGATTCACGTTTCAACCCACCTGGCGAATCTAGTTGGATGGATGGATTGGATCAAATTCCAGAGTTTCTTCAGTGTGTTTGGGGAGTTTCCGAGCTACTCGGACTCAGCAGAACAGGACCCAATTGTCCTAGGTGAACTCAGAAGTCGATTGAGTCAACTCGTCTACTGAAACTCGCTGGTAGAGAATCGTTGAGCGGGATGACCTGGATCAATCCGGGATGAGCTCGTCTCCCTCATTCTACTCTCCAATAGAGCTAGAGTTCATCCAGATGACTCAGAGAAACTGAGCTTGAGTCTAAGTCACAGTCGTGACTCGGCTTGACTCAAGATAGTGCAGCACTCGTTCAAGCCCGCACCCGACTTTCTCTCCCTTCTTCCTCTCTTCTTCTTCCTTCCACTTTCTTTTCTTGCTTTCTCCTTTCTTTCTGCTGCTAAGGTCCAGCAGTTAGACTCAACAGAACTCGCCCCGGCTTGCACAGACTCGAACAAGTGGACTCGGCGTGGTGCGGCATCAGAAACCACACCTCTGTTTTCTCTTTTTCTCACTCTCAACCTTTTATAGAGTGTATTAATTCTCTTTTAGAGGATTCGAGCGCTAACTAATCTTTGGATTAGTTGTGGTTAAGTTAGAATGACTAACAGACAATGCACCCATCTCAGTTCAGATGTAGCTTAAACTAGCTTGCATGGCTGTAATCTAACATTACAAATGATGTTCTGGTAATATGGCCCACCAGATGAATGACGTAGATCTGAAGATGGGGTCCACCTATGAGAGATGTGTTTTTTTCCATCATTTGAGGAAGATGATCCACCGATCATGGCAAGTTTCGATGGAGTGGACCATCCTTTGTGCTAAGGCACTTAAATGGTCTAGATTGGTCTTAAGATCATTATGGGACGCATTGATCATCCAAGCATTCCTCCCAACTTGGTGGGTTCGGAGTCACTTGCGGCGGTGAAAAACAATCCAAATGATAGGTGAGGAAACCCTAGGGCTAAGGTACGAATGGAGGGTTGGGATCTATTTACGTGTGTGGGTAGGATTCAAGGATGAGGAGGCACATGTGGTGCCAGCTAGCGTAGAAAACGGTTTCCGTTTTCGGAAATGAGTCATGCGCATAACTCAGCTTGCGCTGGATCTCGTGTGCACATGGGTGTATAGTGACGGGTGTGAAAAGCTGGGTTTTGGTCAAACTTCCCGTTCGGACCAAATGGATGGTTTAGATCGCTACAATGGCCAATGATGGTAGGCCGCAAGCATCCCAACGGACGCTGTATGTTTGAATTCTGCTCGTGTTTGTGTGCATGTGATCGAGCTATCACGCGAGATATGGACAGGGTTTTTTGATAGAAACTCTCGTCCTTACATGATGGACGGTCTGAAATTGGTCTGGTCAACCATGATGGTGGGCCACTAATCAAGACGTGTAGTTGTTGGACGAAAATGAAGGGGGAGAGAGAGAGAGAGAGAGAGAGAGAGAGAGAGAGAGAGAGAGAATCTCTCTTTTTAGAAGTGTATCGGGTCAACACCCTATTGACCAAGTTATTGGCCAGGTGCACCATGGTTGTGAGCGCATTATGCACACGCATAGCCTCAATGTGGGCTCCACATGCTTTTCAATGCAATCCACTCCATCTATTTGCTTTGGAGGGCCAAAATTTGTGTCCTTGCCTAAGGATCAAGTAGATCCAAAACTCAGGTGGGTCACACCAAGTGAAACGTGGTCTTTAATGTTGGTTTTCCATTGATCCGACGGTTAGATCAATCCTTCATCCGATTATTAGTGGTCTTTTGGATTTCTAGCCTTTCCTATGTGGAAATCCTTAGTGGATTTGGTGGTCTTAGGGTCTAATGAATGGTGCATTTGAAATTTGAAGGTTTGATATTAACGATTGGCAATTACTCTTGGAAATCAACGGCTGAATGGCTTAATTTATAGACGGAGAGGGTTCATAATGATATGATTTATGTTAGAGTGAAGTGAATGCCCAAATGAGTCAGGTTTGTGTATACACTAGACATTATTGTGGTTTCACCATTGGGCAATTTGCCGAGGTTTTTGGCTCACATCTTAATATATGTGAGATACCGCAACTGATGGACAGGATGGATTTCACATAGACATTATTGTGGGCACACGTACTTTTGTGTTGAACAGAATCTGTGTGCGCAAGAGAACAGATGGGTGCATACTGATGGGGTTTTTTGCCCCGTGCTCGACCGGTCGAGGGCTGGTACGACCAGTCGTGGGAGTCGAGTCGTAGCTCGACTCAAAGTCCAGCGAGTTCAGACTATTTTTCTCTGAGGTTCTCGACCGGTCGTAGGTGACCCACGACCGGTCGTAGGTGAGCCACGACCAGTCGTAGGAGGCTAAGACCAGTCCTGGAATTTCTAGGACTAGTCGTAGGTTACGCAGTTTGTTCCGCGATTTTGCGCGAAACTGCGGATTTGAGTCCTTTCGCAACTGGGATGCGGAAAGGAGTTTCCCAAAACTATAAAAGGGGTTGCCTAGGGTTTTTTCTATATATCACAAAATAGCAAGAGGGTTTCCTAAAGCTTTGCAAGGGATTTGCTAAAGGGTTTAGGGCTATCAAAGGTGAGAGAGAGGAGAAAGAGAGAGAGGAAGCTTATAGAAGGGAGGTTCTGCCGTGGAGGTTCTCTACTTTGCACCCACATCTCAGTACTTCTATGTCCTCGTAATCGGTTAGATCTCTCCGTTTTCTCTTTTCTCTTATTGTTTATCCACTCCTGCGTGAGTGAAGAGATTGTAACGTTCTACTTCATAGTGGATTGTTGATCTGGGACGAGGTCCCGTGGTTTTTACCTCTTTGAAGGTTTTCCACGTAAAAATCTCTTGTGTGGTGTGTGATTGATGCTTTGATTTATTTCATTGCTTTATCCATAATTCTGGTTTGTTTCGGGAGGTTAGATCCTAAGGTTTGTGCAAGGCATCCCAACAAAGTGGTATCAAAGCCAAGTTCATTGAACGGGTAGGATCTGTTTGAATTATGGAAGGTGGCTCAAGGATGATCAGCCTCAATGGTTCTAACTGGACCATATGGAAGGCTAAGATGGAGGACTTGCTTTATCAGAAGGACCTATATTCTCCAATCTCGTGCATATCAAGAAAATCCAAGGATATGACCGATGATGATTGGAAGAAGATGGACCGAAAGCGGTGGGGTTTATTAGACAATGGTTGGATGATTCTGTGTTCCACCATGTGTCTACTAAACCTCAACCGAAAGCCTATGGCTAAAATTACAAGGGCTGTATGAGAGGAAGACAAAATTTGGTAATAAGATATTTCTCGATAAGGCGACTTGTGAATCTCAAGTTCAAGGATGGTGGTTCTCGTGGTCGAGCATATGAATGAGGTCAGAAATATAGTGAACCAACTCACCTCTATGAAGATGGTCCTGGATGATGAATTGCGGGCTTTACTATTGCTTAGTTCATTGCATGACAGTTGGGAGACATTGGTGGTGTCTCTAAGTAACTCCGCGCCATGACGGAAAGATATCCATGGAACAGGTAACCATTGTCTCTTCAATGAGGAGACAAGGAGGAAGTCTCAGGGGTCTACACAGCAAGAGGCTCTTGTGACGCAGGAACGGGGGAGAGGAAAGAACAGGAAGGGCGGGAAGGCCCGAGATAAATCAAGAGGCAAGTCGAGTAACAGAAAAGAGGTTGAATTTTGGAATTTTGGCAAGAAGGGCCACTACACATGAATGTCGTGGTAAGAAGAACGACAAGAAAGGAAAAGGGAAGGAAGATGAATCTGATTCCACGCGGTCGCTTTCGGATGGCGACATGGTAGTTATTCTTTCTACAGATCACGATGTATGTCTCACGGCTACGAGTCAGGGCACCGACCGGGTGATAGACTCGGGAGCTTTTTTCATGCGACTCCACACAGGACTCCTTCACAAGCTACAAGTCGGTGACTATGGGACCGTGAAGATGGGAAATTCTCAAGTATCAAAGATCGTGGGAGTCGGTGATATTTGTGTGAAGACCGATGTGAGTCGCACATTGGTTCTCGGGATGTGAGGCATATCCCGCACCTTCGCCTCAACTTGATGTCGACGGGAAGGCTGGATGATGATGGCTATGGCCCTGGTTTCTTGGTGGACGATGGAAGCTCATCAAAGGTTCATTGATCGTGGCTAGAAGAAAGAAGTGTTGCACCCTGTACAAGGCAAGTGTCAGTATGTGCAAGGGTGGATTGAACGCAGCGGAAGATTCAGCTCTTGACATGTGGCACAAAAGGCCTAGGCCACATGAGTGAAAAAGGGCTTCGGCTACTAGCAAGGAAGCGACTCCTTCCGATGTGACAGTATGCCTCTCAAAACTGTCTTGATTGTTTATCGTGGAAACAAAGATAGAGTTTCATTTATTAAAACCGCTTCTCATGTTAATAAAGTGCATGCATTAGATTTGGTTTATTCGATGTTTGTGGTCCTATGAGGACAAAAACTTGGGTGGGGCATTGTATTTTGTTACTTTTATAGATGATGCATCTAGGAGGGTTTAGGTTTATGCTTTGAAATTCAAGGACGAGGTCTTTGGTGTGTTTAAATTGTTTCATGTTATGGTCAAGAGAGAGACAGGTAAATCATTTAAGTGCATCCGCACTGACAATGGTAGTGAATACATTGGCGACTTTCATGAGTACTGCAAGTCCCTAGGTATACGGCATGAACAGATGGTTCCCAAGACCCCCAGCATAATGGTGTAGCTGAGCGAATGAATCGCACCATTGTTAAGAGAATCAGATGCATGTTATCCCATGTGAAGTTGCCCAAGACGTTCGGGAGAAGCAATGCGCATGGCGGTGTATTTGATAAACGTGTCTCCATCGCCCCGTTGAATGGAGAAGTACTGAGAAGGTGGGGCTGGACAGATCCATCCTACGGTCATCTCGGGGTGTTTGGATGCGGACATCCGTTCACGTACTGAAAGGACGAGAGGTCCAAGCTCGATACGAAGTTCAGGCAGTGTGTGTTCTTAGGGTACGGTGATGAAAAATTCGGTTACAGGTTATGGGATCCGACCGAGAAGAAGCTCGTCAGGAGCAGATATGTGGTTTTCTTTGAAGATCAGTGTATCGAAGACATTGGTAAGCCAGAGAAGAACCAGCCTAGTTCAGGTGAGCTAGAGGACATGGATCCGATTACTCCTCCCATGGTGCCTGATGACAGGGGAGTACAGCAAGGTGCAGAGGACGAGGAGTTCGTTCAGAAGATGGACCAGGGGAGCAACCCCTTGATCTTGATCCACTGTGAGCCACGGGTGAGGAGGTCATCTAGGACGACAGTGCGTCCAAGAGGTACTCGCCGCATGAGTACATTATGCTAACCGATGGGGAGAGCCGAAGATTATCTGAGGCCCTAGCCGACGAACATAAGGGGAGTGGTTGAAAGCTATGCAAGAGGAGATGGAATCCTTGCATAAGAACCACACCTATGATATGGTGAAACCGCCAAGGGCAAGAAAGCTCGAGTAACAAGTGGGTGTTCGGAAAGAAGATTGAGCGTAAGAATTCACAGACGAGGTTCAGGCCGGACTTGTGGTGAAAGGGTTTGGTCGAGAAAAGGCATAGACTTCGAAGAGATATTCTCACCGATGGTGAAGATGACATCCATACGGTGTTGCTTGGGTTGGCGGCTAGCATGGATCTTGAGATAGAGCAAGCTTAGATGTTAAACCGCCTTTCTCCATGGTGACTGGAAGAAGAGATCTACATGCACCAACCGGAGGGTTCAAGTCAAGGGCAAGGAACATATGGTGTGTAAGTGAGGAAGAGCTTGTATGGGCCGAAACAAGCTCCACGACAATGGTACAAGAAGTTCGATCGTTCATGTTACTGACATGGGTATGACAGAATCGGACCTCCACCACCGTGTGTTCACGCGTAAGTTCTCGAGACGGTGATTTCTTAGTTCTTATATTATACGTTGATGACATGCTCATCATGGGAAAAGACATCAAGAAGATTGATTGTGAAACAGAGTTGGGCAAGTCTTTTTATGATGAAAGACTTGGGCCCTGGCTAGACAGATCCTAGGAATGGAGATAACCCGTGATGTAAGCGAGGAAACTTTGGTCACAAAGAGCGGTATATTGAGAAAGTCCTGAGCGGTTCAATATGAATGCAAAGTTTGGCCAAGATCTCCACTAGATGGTCACTTCAGATTGAGCGACAGACAGTGTCCCAAGACGAAGGAAGAGGTGGAAGAGATGTAGAAAATACCCTACGCGTCAGCAGTAGGAAGTTTGATGTATGCTATGGTGTGTACACGCCCGACATAGCATATGCGGTTGGTATAGTCAGTCGGTATCTTGCCAATCCTGGCAAAGAACATTGGGCAGCGGTGAAATGGATACTACGGTATCTAAGAGGCTCATCCAGGTTGAGCCTATGCTATGGTGACGGTAAACTTGTGTTAGAGGGCTACACAGATGCAGATATGGCAGGTGACATAGACTCCAGGAAGTCTACATCGGGGTTCATGTTCACGTTTGTAGGGGAGCGGTTTCTTGGCAGAGCAAGCTACGAAGGTCGTAGCATTGTCGACGATCGAGGCCGAATACATTGCGGTCACGAAGCATGTAAAGAGATGCTTTGGATGAAGAGGTTCCTACAGAACTTAGCCTAAAGTAGGAGGAGCACGTGGTCTATTGCGATAGTCGAGTGCTATACACTGAGCAAGAATCCAAGTCGGCATTCCAAGTCGAAGCACATAGAAATTCGGTATCCTTGGATCGTGATACTTTGGAATGAAGGTGTTACAGAGAAGTCCACACGGACGATAATGGGTCGACATGATGACCAAGGCTTTGCTCAAGGGCAAGTTTGAGGTTTGTAGAAACCTGGCTGGCTTGAAGAAGGTGGATCCCTCCCGGTCAAAAAGGGGAGATTTGATGGGGTTTTTTGTCCGTGCTCGACCGGTCGTGAGCCCCGCTCGACCGGTCGAGGGTCTGTACGACCCGGTCGTGGGAGTCGAGTCGTAGCTCGACTCAAAGTCCAGCCGAGTTCGCATAATTTTTCTCCGGGGTTCTCGACCGGTCGTAGGTGACCCACGACCGGTCGTAGGTGGTCTACGACCAGTCGTAGGTGAGCTACGACCAGTCGTAGGAGGCTAAGACCAGTCCTGGAATTTCCAGGACTAGTCGTAGGTTACGCAGTTTGTTCCGCGATTTTGCGCGAAACTGCGGATTTGAGTCCTTTCGCAACTGGGATGCGGAAAGGAGTTTCCCAAAACTATAAAAGGGGTTGCCTAGGGTTTTTTCTAGGTATCACAAAATAGCAAGAGGGTTTCCTAAAGCTTTGCAAGGGATTTGCTAAAGGGTTTAGGGCTATCAAAGGTGAGAGAGAGGGAGAAAGAGAGAGAGGAAGCTTATAGAAGGGAGGTTCTGCTCGTGGAGGTTCTCTACTTTGCAATCTACATCTCAGCGCTATGTCCTCGTAATCGGTTAGATCTCTCCGTTTTCTCTATTTCTCTTATTGTTTATCCACTCCTGCGTGAGTGAAGAAGATTGTAACGTTCTACTTCATAGTGGATTGTTGATCTGGACGAGGTCCCGTGGTTTTTACCTCTTTGAGGGTTTTCCACGTAAAAATCTCTTGTGTGGTGTGTGATTGATGCTTTGATTTATTTCATTGCTTTATCCATAATTCTGGTTTGTTTCAGGAGGCTAGATCCTAAGGTTTGTGCAAGGCATCCCAACACATACTACCCTCAAGAAAAAGAATGTAAATGACTAAAAAATCCATAATTGAAGGGACACGCATCAAATATAAACATGGTTTTTAAATTCTCTGGTAGAATAATTACAGGGGTAAAAATGCCCACGTGCTACTCTTGGCTGGATTTATCATCTGTGGACCATCTTTTAGTGTTTTAAGACTCAGTTACTTCACCAATTCATTCAGTTCTGAGTCAAGCTGTGTCTTGACTCAGCTAAGTCACCTTATTTATATTACTAACTCAGTGTCACACCAGATCAGATTTCTAAGAATGTGACATGTCAGTCACAGCAAGACCCATGCCTTGTGTAACATGTTTTATTGCTTGTGGACCATCTTTTACTAGACTACAGACCGTGGTTTGAAGACAGTAGACTTGGGCTGACTCATTCAGTTCTGAGTGGAGTGGTGAATTGGCTGAGTTAGCCCTTATTTTCAAACTAGATTGGACTTGACTGAGTCATGGGGCACCCACATCTGTATGGTGATCGTGGCCCATTTAAAAATTAAGGCCAACCAACCCTCAATTTTGATCCATTTAAAAGACAGGGCCAATCCATGAAAATAAGAAAAATTCTACAGACCAATTAATCAGCCATTAAAAAAAAGAAAATTTAATAAAATATATTAATATTGACCTCAATATGGTTGGTATCATCCGGCGTGTGGACCCAATTCCACATCCATGCAAATCTTATCATTGGCAATCGTTACCTGATATTAGTTTCTCTTATAAGTCATATGTATATTTCTGTGTACTCGATGTGGGATTATTCTATACGGAAAAGATAGCAAAAGTCTTAGAGAGGTGTGCCCTTTCTCGAATTTGAATAGGAGAGCTAGTTTCAATTTGAACATGATTTGGTGGATGGATCCAATCTCCAATGTTAATGTGTTTGTTCACTGCTACTCTATTAAGAGGGTGGGCCACATGCTGAAAATTACACTAATCAGATGATCATGGATGTCCATTAGCAACTGGATTGAGCCATTGTGGTCAAATTGCTCATCACAACTGTAGATTTGGTGGAACATGTCTAAAAAATACTCAAATCAGAGCACCCACTTTCCCAATACTTCTCTTTTGAGTTAATAGCTTGTGACACAAAATTCTTGAAAGCGGGGTTGTGGGGTCCACAGAGATGTCATTGACAAATCCACTCTGTCCATCTGTTTTGAAATACCATAATTGAGAGGATTTTATAAATCAGACAGACCCAACAATCAGGTGGATCATACCAGCAAAACAATGGGAACACAACGTCAAACCACCCTAGAGCTGACCATGATGTTTATATGCCATCCAAACCGTTCATAGAATTAATACCACTTAGATAAACTATATGAACAAATATCATCCTTATACAATACTTCTGTCACTGCCAGCAGTTCAATCTCCTCTGTTTCGTGTGGTATAGCCCACAAGAATTTTGGATATGCTTGATTTTTAGAATCTCGTAGTACTATTGTGGTCTTAAGAAACAGATGGATGGACTGGAATTGTCACGGACATCTCTATGGGCGCAACACAGCCAATCCGCTCTGAAAATTTTATAGGAGTACAGTACAATGATCTGCTGTATCTTGATACAGCAATGTAATGAAGTTTGTACAAGTAGGGCCATTATTCAGTGATTCAAACCGTTGATATGATCAGCCTATTTATGGATGGGCAGGCTGGGGTTGAGTTCTGATCCGCTAGGGTGTGTAGCATCAAGAGAGATGTCGAGCCTCTCTCCTGGAGCTATGGATAGGGAGGGTAAGTTAGAGGAAAAACGAAGGAGAGGGGTTTAACTTCATTGTGGATAATTATCTAAATGCAATTGTAAACCTTAATGGACCGGATTGAGTATAATGTACTGAGTAAACTTTGTAGGCTCACCATGATGTATGTCTTATCCACGCCGACCATTTATTTTTTCCAGATAATTTTAGGGCATAAACTCAAAATTGAAGCACATCCAAAATTCAAATGGACCACACCACAGAAAATAGCGGGAATAATGACATACACAGTTGAAACTTTCATAGGGAACGCAATATTGTTTATTTGTCATCGAAATTGTTCAAAAGTTCACGGCGACGTGAATGAAATAAAACACAAATATTAGTTTATCTAAACTCTCGTGTCCCTCGATAAGTTTTTATATGATATAGGATTCTCCTCCATCTATACTTCATCATTCATACATAAAACATGGCTAATATAGCTTTGAATCATTTCTTACACTTGCTTTTCAACTATCAGATGTTATCGCTTAACCATCTAGTAGGTACTAATCTCCAAACATGTTTTCAATTTGAGAAGTTTCTTCCGTTTGGCAACAACTCGGAGGCTATCTCGAAGTCATTTGAGAAGTGTCTTCCGTTTGGCAGATGTTTTTGTTCGAATGGACGAGTCATTTTTTATTCGAATAAAAGTTTTGGA
This sequence comes from Magnolia changhungtana, assembly GCA_030180095.1. Lineage (NCBI taxonomy): Eukaryota > Viridiplantae > Streptophyta > Magnoliopsida > Magnoliales > Magnoliaceae > Magnolia > Magnolia changhungtana. The sequence continues at coordinate 2,623,302 of JASAUF010000364.1, read as the reverse complement.
TCAATTTGATACTTATTTTTTTTCCCTTAATCCCGGTTTGAGTAAACTTATCAACAGGTTGGATGGCAAATAAAAATTGTGAAAACAGTATGGTGGGCCTAAGAGGTTTTTATTGGTGGAATGTTCGGTTTGTGCTGTGAAATGATCTAGCTAAACATATGAAAGGTGTAGATATAGAAAACATATATCAAAGTGGGCCCCACAGTTACGTCCGCACTATCCTGGTTAGCCCGCACACTATCTTGAGCTGAGCCCGGTCTCCATTGAATTGTCTTTTGACCTTGGGAGATTGAATAGGTGTTAGTTTACCACTAATTTTATGGTGTTGTGGCTCCACCCACATAAACATATAATTATGGTAATCCTACCGTTGAAATAGTGGAAATAATTGTAATTAGAGCGCAATTAGGGACATTTGGATGGGAGTAAATGGAGGCAAATGACTTCTAAAGTGCGTTTGGATGGTGTAAATCCATAGAAATAAAATGAATTAGGAGTAATAGACAAATAACTGAAATCTTATGTTTAAGGAGAGATTAGAAAGTAAATGAGGTGAAATATTTATAAGAATCCATATATATTGATAGATGCACTGGTAAAAAACTCATACATTTCTAAGAATTGATAAATCCAACAATAATGAAATAAAAATAAGAAAAGGTCATCTATACTTTACACAGCCTACTGATACCGATTGTTCATCTGGCGCACCCACTAAATATGGGCACTGCTTGAAAAGTAATATATGACGTCCAACCCCTAGACGTTTTTGCGTTCAATGACCATATGTCACCAGCATTCCATTTGGATGTAAATGGTCAGGTGATTACGATCATCATCCCACCGGTGATTTTTGGAGCCATAGCACATCCATAGTGCAGCCCAGTAGACAAGCTGTCCATATCACTATTATAACACAACAAGCACAACAACAATAAGCAAGATTATGCACTGGTCCCGATTGGATTTCCCAAAAAAAAAATATATATATATATATATATACCATAGAAAAAATAAAAATAAAAACAGAAACAGAACAATAATAATAATAATAATAATAATAATAATAATAATAAGAGATCTAAAACGAAAAAAAATAAATCAGCAATTCCTGGAATCCTCAACCATGCAAAATTTAATTTTAAAAAAAATACGAATAATCAGAATACAATGGAATTATAAAAAATCAACAAACTCTATTCTAAAAAAATCCAAAAAAAATAATCAAACAAAGAGAGAGAAACAGATCTCATGACATTTCTTCTGTTCGCCCTAGCAATTCGACGAGCACGCATTCACTGGATTGTCGGCGAGCTAGGGTTCCGAGAAGCCGCAACTGACGACGACGAGTGGTAATGCACGGCGGAAGACAGATTCCCCATACTCATGCTCTTCTTTATAGAACTGTCCCTCAGGCAACCATCCGTCACTGCATTCGAGGCAGATTCAGCAGAAGATGAAAGAGCTCGCTGGATTCGAGATAGATCCGAAGGCGATAATAGAGGCAGAGAGAGAGAGAGGGAGAGTGAGAGCGAGCGGAGAGGGAGAGGAAGAGAGAGAGAGAGAGAGAGAGAGAGAGAGAGAGAGAGAGAGAGCTAAGGTTAGGGCTTCGGGATTTTAATATTATAGGACACCTTTGCCCGTGGCCAGTTTTACTTAGCGCCAGCAAACGTCAGCCCTAGCACCGCTATTCCCACGGCCGCTATCACATGTCCGCTATAAGTTGATAATACTCTGAAACAATTCAATTGAATATTTTAAATTTCAAATGTTGGTCATCTACATGAATGGTTAATAATGTTATCAAGTTGCTTGTTTGTGATACTTGGCAGCCCACCAAGGTTTGAAATTTCTTCATTTTTTGCTAATGTTTAAATGAGCTTATTGCAATCATCTATCAAATATTAGATATGTACACTAATTTGGAATATTAAAGCTGATTTAGATATCAGCCGTGTTCCCATGAATATATTGCAAAATTCTAATGCAATCAAATTCCTTCCATTTTATTCAATCCAAGAAGAATATTTGAATTTAAAATGCATTTAATTTACTTACATCCAAACATAATAGATTAAGTCATTTAGTCCCAATTCAATTTCATTTCTTATTTACCTTAATTTACAAACTCTTAAAACAAACTTTAATATCACATTGATTTGATTCCCGTTATCGTGGTGATGATTATTCAAGTGGACAGTTTAATTTCCTTAGATAATCAATGTCTGCATTCACATATGTACAATGGAATGGTCGGTGTGATTTATGTTGATCATCTATCAGTCATTTTTCTGATTATTTGAACATAATGCATAGCAAGTATAATTTGAATGAGAGTTCACCACTATTTTATGAGATATTATAATGAAACAGTAAGATAATAACACCAATTATTGAAAACTCTTTGAGTTCCATCAGGATGTACGTGTGTAGACTATGCCTTTTATCTATTTTGGCAGTTAATTTTAAGGCACCACGCAACATAGGAGTAAGATCCTAGGCACAGGTGGACTCCACTAAACAAAACATTGTATATTGAGGGATGCCATTAAATCCTTAACAGCGCCTATTGTGATGTATATCAAGCTCATCCAACGTATTTATAAGATTACACTACTCTTTTATCCACTTCAATGGTATAACGACAAAAATCTCTTTTACATTTTGAAAACTACGTTTCATTCAATAACCCCAAATGCTGAGGTTGTATATAAAAATCTTAAATTATATTATAGTAATAAAATAAAATTAAAAATTAAAAATATGCAGCACAAAATGTATTTTAGAATTAATGGGATGGAAATTTGAAAAAAAAAAAATTGCTATTGAAAGAGCATAAATAACCCAAAATCAGCAATGTAATTAACTTTTTTTGTTTTTTTGTTTTTATAAATATTTTGAGTTTTAAATATGAAGGAATGTTCAATTGAAATTGCAAACAAATATATATAATAAAAACTTTAAATTAAAAACAAATAAAATAAAATTTAATTATTTTACCTGTTTTTATCAATTATCCTCCAATATCTCATGTTCTTAGTTAGTGCTTTTAATTATTCTCCACGTGCTTGCTTCTTAACCTATTAACATACCATTAATAACAAAAATCATATATAAAAATAAAAAATATACAATATACAATATAGTTAATACTGTTAACCAATAACAATACACAACAAATAAACAAATATCCAATACAAATAATAGAAAAAGAATACATGACAAATTGTAAGTGTCAAATATAGATTAATAATTCAGAAAAATATAACTTGCTAGCTCGGCCTTTCACTGAATCAATATTAGTCTTTAGTACCGCAAAGAAACCATTACTACAGAAAATAAAAATAAAATAAAACACTTACAATCACTTATACTGTAGATCAAAAAAAAAAAAAAAACATACATTAGTTTCTTGGAATAGCTTTGAAAATAATGTAAATGATGAGAAATTATTTATACATTTTTTATTTCCTTCATTCCCATGGCATGAAAGAAAAGTAGATGAGAAATGCGAAAGTGAGAATCATGGTCGTGGAGTGACGCAGAAAACCATCCTTTTCATGAAAATGACATGTTTAGGACATCTCCACCCTCCAGACAATAGGCCCTACATTAGGCAAAAAGGTAATAAAATTGGCGCATTGAGTGGGCCACCCCTTTCGAATCAATGGACAACGATGACACGACTCCACATACAGGTAACAACTACCTTATGAGTGGATCAAAATGAATTTTGCATCAAGTGATCATTGAGTGGGCTACCATTTGCATGATACGGATATCCTACACTTGTAGCAAACTACGTAGAGAAAGCACACTACGTAGAGAACGATGGGCCCACATAACGAGTTAGTGCGTGTGAGATTCTGGCCATTTGTCACGTCTTACCTTGTTCCAAAATTCAAGCTCAACCATCCATATTATTCTCTAATTCTTCATCTTTTCACTTACATGTATGCACTTTGATTGTGGACCTAACTAATTTCATGCGAGGAATTTGTGGTGGGACCCACCTCACAATTGCCATGGATGCTTGATGTAGAGCGGGTCGCAGACAGCTTCGTGATCAAGATAGGTCAGAAAAAGCCCGGTCGACTATAAAAGTGATCCAGACCGTCAGACCTTAGATTGGGCATATCTCGCAATTTGGAATAAGTTATCGTACGTAAAATATATAATTTTGGGGTAGAACAAGCTACTTTCACCACCCAACTTATGCCAGGTTGCACAAGCCGGATTTGCGAAATACTACCAGATCGATGGTCGTTTTCCTATTTTAATTCCGTTTTTACTATAAATAGTAAGTTTTAGTTTGATTATAACTCTTCATCCGTTGGGCTTTAGGAGTTGCGCCAAATGTCAAAAGAGCTTAGAATAATTAGGAGAACAGCTTGATGAAGCCAAATAGGACACTTACTATTTTTGGCCGAAAACGCTATGCACTAGTAGACATCACGACCGTCTATAAATAGTAAGTTTACTATTTATAGTAAGTTGCAAATTCTAGGAGTTTTAGTTATAATATGATTTTGAAATTTCTCTCATTTCTTGGTATGCCTATTTAGGGTTGTGAACTTGTTTATTTCAATGATCAATCGAATTACGAATTTATTAGAATTTATTTATATTTTCTTGCTTTCTTTCCTCTTAGATTTGAGAAGTCTCTGTGAGGAGTCTAGAGAAGCTCCGTGGATTCGGAGTAGTTATCCTTGAGGAAGACAGTGCTCGACCTCGTCATATTCATCCCTACGTCAATTGGTATCAGAGCAAGGATTCCCCATCGGGCCGATGATAAACAACGACGGTATGAACCAAAATCTTTTAGACGGTGATCTAGGGATTTGTTATCTAGCAGAAAGGATATAAGCTTTCTACAGAGAGAATCAGTTGACCATGCAAGGGCTGCAAGCAACTCTCTACCGGCTTGCGGATGCGCTACTTTTGCCCATAGCCTTAGGCGATGCTCCACCGCCTGTGGTTGTTGTACAACACAACCTCGATTTTCGTAGAGCACTACCAGTGTTAAATCGTAAGGCTATACCAGATGATTCAAGTTCTAGCCATAATGACCTTAATGAAGGCTTTGTCTGACGACCAATTCATGGAGGCGATCATCTATATCGTGCTGAAAGAGACTATCGAGGTAAGGCTGAACTTCCTAGTTTTAACGATTTATTACGCATAGAAGATTTCCTCAATTAGCTAGCCAAAGTAGAGAGATATTTTGATTACATTGACGTGCCAGATCATAAAAAGGTGAAATTGGTAGTATTTAAATTAAAATTCGATGCTTCTGCATGATGGGAGCAATTACAACTCTCACGTGCCAAACATAACAAGGCGCCCATCTCATCATGGTCACGGATGAGACGCCTTCTTCGATCACGATTATTTTCGAATGATTATGAACAGATATTATTCCAGCAATACCAGAATTGCCGACAAAGAAATAAAACTGTCACATATTACACTGAAGAATTCCAGCGATTGACAACGCGAAACGATCTGTCAGAATCTTAATCACAGAAGGTAGCACGATTTATAAGTGAATTACGATCGATAATTCAGGATCGAGTTCAGATGCACCCAGTCGGGACCGTGGATGAAGCGGTTCAGTTGGCAGGTAGGGCAAACAAGCAACTTGCAAAAGTCTCTAATCGGCCTTATCCTTCAACTCGACCCCCCATGATGGGTCCCATGCAGGATTCAGTGCTAGAACGGGAAAAGAACCAGTAAGAGAGCATCCTCAACCTTCCGCAACCACAAATCATGATACGAGAAGTGGCTCTTCTAGGCCTCAACGTATGGCGCTGGCCTAAGTAGGATCTCAAATCCTTACGTTCAGCCAAGGTCGAACAATTGTTACCATTGTGACCAACAGGGCCACTTTTCAAACATCTGTCCTCAACGTCCCGCAGTACACTTGACTATAAACAAAGGGGATACTAAATATGAGGCCGTAGAAGAAGACCCTGGCTTTGATGAACATGAGCAAGCCACTGAGGAAAGAGCAGATGATGGTGATTGGACATTCGATGATCATGGTGAATCTTTAGTTGTGAAGCGATTACTGTACACCCCACGGAAGGAATTACATCCACAGCGGCACAATATATTTTGTATGTGTTGCACTGTCAATGAAAAACTATGTGAAATGATCATAGACAATGAAAGTAGCGAGAACATCGTCTCAAGAGTGATAATAGACAAGTTGCAACTACCAACGACAAAAGATCATTCCCCATACTCAATTGGTCAGATAAAAAAGGTGAACAAGATTAAGGTAACTGAGCAATGCACTATCTCGTTTTCAATTGGCAAATATTATAAAGATAAAATACTCTGTGACGTGGTCGACATGGAAGCATGCCATATGTTAGTCGGTCGACCTAGCAGTCAGACCGTGATGCGACTCATCAAGGACAAGACAATGTCTACATCTTCGTCAAGGATAGTCGAAAAATAATCATTACCCCTATGGCACCAAAGAACCACTCTGAAGCCTCTAAAGTGGAAGGGTGTTCCCTCCTGACCATTCAGAATTTCATGGAGAAATCCAAAGAAACCGGCGAGGAACCGGAGCCCTCAAACATTCCTCCAAATTAAAGGCTATTGCTAAATGAATTTAAAGAAGTCTGGCCTGAAGATTTACACGATGGATTACCCCCCATGAGAGACATCCAACATCACAAAGACCTTGTCCCTGGGACTAGCCTACCCAATCGCCCTCATTATCAGACGAGTCTGAAGGAGTGTGAGATACTTCAAGGGCAAGTGGAGGAATTGATCCATAAGGGCCTTTTAAGAGAGAGCATGAGTCCATGTGTCGTACCAGCATTATTGACGCCAAAAAAGATGGGATCTGGCACATGTGTGTCGATAGCCAGACAATTAACAAAATTACCATCAAATATCGGTTCATAATACCGCTGTTGGACGACATGCTTGATATGCTAGAATAGGCCGAGGTGTTCTCTAAACTAGACCAGAGGAGCAAGTACCATCAGATTCGTATCTGACCTAGTGATGAGTGGAAAACGACATTCAAGACCAATGAATGGTTATATGAGTGGCTGGTTATGCCCTTCGATCTATCAAACACACCAAGTACTTTTATACATTTGATGAATCAAGTTCTAAAACTGTTCACTAGCCGATTTGTGGTAGTATATTTTGATGACATACTTATATATAGCCAAGATGAGACAGAGCACAGGGAACATCTCAGGCAGGTGTTGCAGGTCCTATAAATTAACAAGTTTTACCTCAACTTGAAGAAGTGTAGCTTTTTAACGGACAGCCTATTATTCTTAGGATTTGTTATAACGTCCACAGGCATCCGTATAGACGATGAAAATGTGCGAGCCATTAAGGAATAGTCGATCCCAACAAGCATTCATGAGGTAAGGAGTTTTCACGAGTTGGCGACCTTCTATCGTCGATTTGTGTAAAATTTTAGCACGATAGTTGCACTTATTATAGATTGCATGAAAAAGGAACTGTTTCAGTGGACCGATGAGGCTGACAAGAGCTTTCATGAGATCAAGCATCGGTTGTCCACAACACCGATTTGGTGCTTCCTAATTTTGACAAGCTGTTTGAGGTTGAGTGTGATGCTTCATATGTCGGAATTGGAGGAGTATTATCACATGAAGGCTAACCGGTAGCCTTCTACAGCGAGAAGCTCAGCGAAGCCTAAAAGAAGTTGTCAACGTATGAGCTTGAGTTGTACGCAGTTGTTTAGGCGCTATGACATTGGTAGCATTATCTAATTCAAAGAGAATTTATTTTGTACACTGACCATCCATCAAGCATTAAAGTTTATTAATAAGCAAACTAACGTGAATCGTGTGCATGCAGGATGGGTTGCGTTTTTGCAGGAATTCACATTCGTTCTGAAGCACAAGTCAAGACAATGAAATAAGGTGGCTAATGCACTTAACCATCATGCATCACTACTTGTTGTAATGAGCAATGAGGTGGTCAACTTCGACTGTCTCAAGGAGCTATATGCCGAGGACGAGGACTTCAAAGATTCTTGCATGAAGTGCTAAAAAAGTCATCCCAATGACCTACATATACAAGACGGTTTCCTCTTCAAAGAGAATCGATTGTGCATCCCTAAAAGTTCTCTGAACGAGCAGATTATTTAGGAGCTACTTGAAGGTGGACACCTTGGGCGAGACAAGATGCAAGATCTTATGGAAGAATGGTATTACTGGCCGTAATTGGTACGTGATGTGGAAAAAGTGGTACAATATTGTCATGTTTATCAGACCTCTAAGGGGCAATCTCAGAATACGGGCATCTATACCTTGTTACCTGTGTCTGACCGCCCTTAGGAGGATTTATCTATGGACTTCATGCTTGGTCTCCCACGAACACAATGCAGTATGGATTCGGTGTTCGTGGTGGTAGATTGTTTCTCCAAGATGGCACACTTTATCCCATGTAAGAAGACTCTCGATGCAATACACGTGGTGAATCTATTCTTTAGAGAGATTGTGCGGCTATACGGGGTTCCCAAGACTATTACTTCTGACCGTGATATAAATTTCATTATCCGCTTTTGACAGAATTTGTAGACTCAATTTGATACATGACTTCAATTCAGTAGCACCTACCACCCACAGACTGACGAGCAGACCGAGGTTACAAATCGCATGTTGGAAAACCTCCTTCGATATATTTCAGGAGAAAAATTGAAGCAGTGGGATTTGGTCTTGTCTTAAGCGGAGTTTGCATTCAACAACATGGTGAACCGCTCGACATGGAAATCCCCGTTCTAGATTATTTACGGATAAGTATCTCGCCACACACTTGACTTGGTTCATCTGCCCAAGCTCTAAGGCATGAGCATTTTAGTAAAACATATAGCAGATAGTATCATGGGCATTCATGCGAAGATGCAGGCCAAGTTACATGCCTCAAACGAGAAATACAAGGAGCAAGCAGATAAGTATTGACGACAAAAAGTGTTTGAGGTAAATGACCTCGTTATGGTCCATCTGCGTAAAGAAATATTTCCAACCGGTACATATAACAAGTTGAAGAATAAGAAAATTATACCGCTACCAATCATCCGAAAGATCAATGACAACGCTTACGTTATTGATCTTCTAGATGACATAGCAATAACACGGACTTTCAACGTCGCAGACCTGATCGAGTATCATTGTAACACCTCGGTTCCCGAAACCCGAGTACACTACTCATTTTCTAAAAACCTGAGTGCTAACCTTTAACAGTGGCTCAAATTTCATTACATTTTTTCTTTCTTTCTTTTTATCAAAGTTAACAAGCTAGCGGAATATGAGCAATCAAGTATAAGAGGGAGTCCAAATGTGCATATCTAAATGTTTCAAGCGGTTACTCAAACACTTATACAAACCAATGTCCTAACTGTTACAAAAATATAACAGTATAAGTTAAATACAAGTAAAGCCAGGAATGGAGAGTCGTAAGATCGTCTGGCTCCTCTCATTCCACATGAACACCATCATACACATCATCTGCGTCTCCTGCACAATTAATACGGTTCGATAACGTCAATGGCTATCCAGTGAGGTATAACCCCCAAGATTTATCGTATCATCAAAATAGTTAAGCATAGTCATCAGAGATAGTGTATAACAAATATTAAACAATGATTATCATAGAAATCAGATAAGGTTCATCAGTTACACATTTATTAAATAAATCATACAAAGATAATCTTGTTTAAATGCATGAATGCATGCACATGCTCACAAACCTGGGGATGTACATCCAGCTGATAAAAAGTCGCCCAAGGAGAACTAGCCACACGAAAAAGATCATATAATATAAATCGTCCAAGGAAAATTAGTCACCCGAAAAAGTACATAAAGGTACGCCCAAGGAGAACTAACCACTCAAAAAAGACCATGTAATATATATCGCCCAAGAAGAATTAGTCACTCGGAAAAGTATACAAAGGTACGCCCAAGGAGAACTAACCACCTGGAAAAAACCATGTAGTATAGATCACCCAATGAGAATTAATCACCCAAAAAAGTACACAAAGGTACGCTCAAGGAAAACTAACCACCCAGAAAAAACCATATGCCCAACCATTATTATTCCAATTTCAAACAATCATTTTAAGAAAGCTCAAAGGTCACTATGGGGGGTTTGTTACCCAACATAAGCCGACAGCTCAGGCATAGTGTCTCATTCCACTATCCTTGGCTTATGAGACTAACAAATAAGATGTTTAAAGGTAACATACTCAACTAGTGGTCAATTATAGTTCTACAAGTGGAACTTACCATCACAAAGTTATACAAAGGCAATCCATTAAAGCCACATGAGGCAATTGTTCCATAAAAGTCGCAAGGGCCGAATATTCTATTTAATGGTGCGATAAGAAGGGATTATTCCCCAAAAGCCATGTAGGCATAAATGATTCCATACGATGATAAGCCCACAACGTAAATTCATTTAATCCATAACACAGGTGGCCACTAGTTCAAGGATTTCCTAAAAACACCATCAGGCAAGCACAAGTGGTAGAATAAGCCGCATACAATGTCATTAGCACATACACATATAAGGTACACATCTTAAATCAAAATAAGGATACTAAAGATCCATAGCATGTTAAATTACTTGAATTTAAATCTAAACATGTTGGATTTAGAAAGGATTACTCAAATGAAATTGACATTCATCATTATTCCACATTGTACTATATTAAGAAATCAACAACTAAATGAACTAAGCTAATTATCATGACATAGAAAAGCTTGAAGGGTAATCCTCACCTTTGGCGTGGACATACTTCTTGCTTCTCGCCAAACACCCGATCTCGAGTCTAAAACATCACACTTAAATCACTTGTACAACTATATTGCAACACAAGTAATCAATAACCTAGATAAATTTAACTTAATCACTGATAAAATGTTTATAGAGAGCCAATTCACTTAGTCGTACCACTTGAACCGATTTGATTCAGTTTTAAATTAGCCCACATTATCAGGACCCATTTGCTACATTCTCGAATCCAAAGCTATTATCAGCTAATCTACTGTATTATCTTAACATCAAGAACTTAGTTAATTCAGTGACTCACATGCATAAGAGAGATTGAGTTTACTATTCGTTATAGCCGAGTATCGATGACTCAACAATCTAACAGTGAGTCCCTAGGCAATTCTCAAAAGCTAAAGATGGGTCAACTAAGACTCAATGCTTCTATTGAGTCAATTCAACACAAGCTACCATCCTAAAACAAAATAAGATTGATCAAGTTCATACTAGGGGAAAGATTACCTGAGGAGTTGAGCTGAAGTGTCAGTTCAGGCAAATTGCAATGGACAGATCACAGTCCCAATCCTTGGTTGACTCAGCGAGTTGACTCAGACGAGTCACTCGACCTTCTTCCCTCTTCTTTCTTTCTCCTTTCTTCTTCTTTACTTCTATTTCTTCTCCTCCTTCCTCTCTAACTTTCTCTTTCTTTCTCTTCCTTGCATACCTCTCTTGTTGGACTCCCAGATCAGCCCTGATCATAGTAGAGCATGGGTTAGTGAGTCAGCAACTCGGTGGGTGTAACTTCACGGCTGAATCGAACTTGACTTAGCAAACCTCTACTCTTCCTTTGGACTGTCCAGATCTGGACATCCATAAAGTGGGTCGGACTCATATAGAATAACTAAGTCGACTCAGTAATATTCTAGGCTCAGACCGAGTCGCTTGGATAATGTCTCCCTTCCTCCACTTCTTCCTTTCTCTACTTTTCTTCTTCTTCCTTTATTTCCTTTCTTCCTTCTCTACTTCTTTCACGCGCAGCAGCAAAACTCTGCATAACCTGACCAGATCTGTAATGCCCCGAATTTCGAGAGTCGAGTAAAGGCTCAACTCCCGAGATCCATCGCATCACTTATGCAACATAGAAAATGATGATTAAATGTTGTCTGTATTAGTGCATTAAACATGAATAGGATTATACTAAAACAGCATGTTATACTCCAAAGATGATTAAATATAGCAAGTGAAAGACAGTGATAGGTATATAAAGTGTGTAAGTGGATGTAAACCGCAGAGTATGATCATGTCGTCAGGCTGAATAATTACATGTATAGTTCCAAAATTTACAAATGATAAAGTATGTAAGTGTCATCTAATCCATATCCCTGTAGCCCCGATACGCAACTCAAGGTCTACATAGACCCACCAGAGAGTTGCATGTAGGAGAACTCCTCGTCATCATAGAAGACAGGCTCCATATCGTAAGCCTCGTCATCACCTGAAACTAAAACAGGGTCTGGTTGGTATTTTAAAGCACCGCCCCAGAGTGGGAGTGAGTGATCAACTCAGTGTAGCTATAAGGCAAAGGTTAACATGTTATCAATTCAGTCAAGCAGTAATGATAAAGAAGTACAACAATCATGTCCTAAGTACTCTTGTTAATGCAAGAATGGTATGTATTAATGACGCATGCCCTCACCTGCATTCCCTCTGTGACATCATCTCACGGTCGCGCATGCTAAACTCTTCCTTTGCTCAACACCCATGCCAAAGGCACATGTAATGTAGTGCATGGTTATGTTAGTCAAGTTCTTACTTAGACTTTTTCATACAGCAGGTTTGGGAAGCTAAGGTACCTCCCTTTATATCGTCGACCCAAATGATCTATTTAGGGTCGTCAATCCTAGTTAATCACATACGATAGGCAAGTTTGCGAGTTTATACTATAGGTCACTACGGGAGACTCGTCACCTCAGCGTAGGCTTAATTCACACTTGAGGTCACTAAGAGAGGCTCGTCACCTAATCATTGGCCTATTTTATACTCGAGGTCAATACGGGAAGGCTCGTCACCTTTGCATAGGCCGACAGCTCGAATATAGTGTCTCATACCACCGTATTCGGCTCACTAGTTTGGGTTACTCAATGGTCACTATGGGGAGGCTCGTCACCCCAGCGTAGGCTGACAGCTCGACCACGATGTCCCATACCACCATGCCCAGCTCATGAGTCTTAGCGGATCGTGGTACCAAGGTTAAACGGGCTTTTCACTGGTAAGTGGTACCTTAGATTCAAGCAATAGCATCCATACATGGTGAACATATATTAGGTCAGTCGGGTTACTTAACAAGCTCGACTAGTACGAGCGCACACTGAATTAATCGATATGGAGCGCATACGCACTCCTTGTGGCTTAACCACTGTCGATAATCACCATACGACTCGGATTCATCGAACGTATCTAATGTGGCAAATCTAGTTCGGCCACTGATGTTTTATTTAAACCAACATGATTTAAATGATTTTTAAACTCGCAAGTATACGAATCAGATGTAGATATGGTACGTATTACGAGATCGTTCCCACGAGGACTGGTTGTCACAATTCAAATCTATGATTCTTCTTAACTAATCCAATGAATAATGAACTAAACTATTAAGCACAATTTTAGGAAAAACAATTAAGAATAGGGAAGAAAATTCAATCAGAGAGAAAGCACTAGGACTTTCGAATCCACCCCTAATTATCATAACCCTTGTTTTGTCTGTTGATTCACCTTGATATAGATTGATACCACTTAAATAGAGAAAGCATAATCTGTGTCCTTAATCGGGCATACAGACTGTCTAATTCCTTTAAGCAATGCCATGAATAACAAATCCCATGTCCTTGGTCGGGCACATGGAATGTACATTCATTCAAGCACCCTGTTTCTTCCTCTATAGGAAACTTGTTCTTGATCAGACCCAAGCACTTGTAATAAGCATCCAAACAACATCCATCTATATACTTTGATCAAGTTCATAGATGGAGAAGTATGGAATTTAAACCCATAAAGCCCACTTAGAGAAAGAAACAAATTAATTAAAATTCAAAGTAAATCAACCAATACAAGAGCTGATCAAATTAGGGGCTTCATCTCAAAGTTTCTAGCTGAGAGATTAGTTACCCATAAAATCCATAAAAAATATTAAATAAAATTCATAAAATAAAACGCCAAACTAAACAATCTCTCTCTTCTTCCTTCTCTTTCTCCTCTCCCTGGCTCTGGATCTCAAATTCCCTGGATCTGAATGACTTCCCCACGTCCAAAACTTCCCTTTTATAGCTGCTGGATGGCTGGAATCGGTGGCAGAGTCGTAGACGGACTCGAAGTGCAGATTTTCGCAACCGTGATCGGTGGGCCCCACAGAGGTGTTTTCTGGAAAATCTACCCCGTCCATTGGATTCAGGACGAAATTTCAGTCAAGAATGGGTGGTTTTGAAGGTCCATTGGCGCGGCCCACAGAAGAAATCTCGAAAAGATCAGTTTTGAACGTCGCCGAGCAGCCTGTTTGTGGCCTCTGTACCGCACACGTGTGTACGCATGGGAGTGGAATATCAACATGGGTTTGTAGTGCTCGCGGCCCTCTACAAGATGGACGGCTCGGATTGGCCGTACAAGTGACGGGTGGGGCCCACAGTCTTCCGAAAAAACGGCCAGCGGCCGTGCGTTACGCGGGCGAACGACGCGGATCTCCTTCCGCTGCGAAGATGGTGGGGTCCACTGTGATGTTATTTTGAGAAATCCACTCCGTCCATTGTGATGAGAACGAAAAACCGGTCAGGAATATGCAATTTCTGAGTTATATTTGTGGTGGCCCACAGAGTTTTGAACTCGCCGTCCAACCTGCGTTTGAATGGATGGATTCTGATCTAAGATTTCATTCGGATTTTTGCCACCTAGGCGAGGGTAACTGCCACCCCAGGAAGCAGATGGACGGTTTGGATTGTCCATTTGGACACGAGGTGGGCCCCACAACCCAAACGGCCGGCGGACCTTGGCGGAAACGCCGGAGCGGAGGCCGTTTTCGGTTTTGACGAAGAAGGCGCGGTCGGCGTCCGCCGACATTGCGTTAGCCGTCTGTACGGTGCACGGTAGCCGCGCATGCATGGTGTACATGCATCATGTATGGGGTCCACTTGTGATGTTTTTGAGAAATGCACATCAGTCCATCCTTTTTCCCATATTATTTCAACTGCGAAATTCAATTTGAGACAGTTCCAGATATCAGGTGGGTCCCAATTGTAAATTAACGGGCTGATCTGTCCCTTGGACCACTTCCCAAGATCTGCAAGGGTTGAAATTTAATATGTACGGTTAAATTATGGTCCCCATCATATGTGTGAAGTTTTGAGTTGATCGGATGGCGAAAAAACGTGTGATCTTGCATTTTGGACCCTTTTCGGGCCCCTTTGGCGTACTTTCCTCAGATCCCAACAAAATCTTCATTATTGGTTTTAAGGAGTCCATCCGGGTGCTCGGTAATTTTAGGCGCGAAAACCATGTCTTTAACATCAATTTCAATTTACACTCCTAATTTCATCCTATAATAAAAACACGATCGACATTAAACACTATCATGTATGTAAAATTAGGCAATTCTTTGAGATCGATATGCAATATTCACCTTGATCACAACCCCCAACCACATTTTGCTAGTCCCAAGAGCAAA
Source organism: Magnolia changhungtana (assembly GCA_030180095.1). Lineage (NCBI taxonomy): Eukaryota > Viridiplantae > Streptophyta > Magnoliopsida > Magnoliales > Magnoliaceae > Magnolia > Magnolia changhungtana. The sequence goes on along the minus strand of JASAUF010000364.1, from coordinate 2,607,818 downwards.
ACATGCGAAAAATAATTTGAAATAAAGACAATTCTATAAACTCAAGTGACTTGTGAGCAGATAGTTTGAGATGTGAAAATTCTAAGATTCATGATTGGTGTGTGAAATTTTCTCTTGGAATCAAGCTTACAATAAACTTCATAATCAAGTTCAAAATATTAATCCATGAATTAGAATAATTCTAAACATTGAGCTATGAATGTAAAGTGTAATCTCGACTTACAATCGGTATAAGATCAATTATCAATTTCATGATATCATTAGTAATTCATGACAATCAAGCTTGAACCCAACACTTATCTCACAAATTAACTTTTCATGTTACCATCTTTTGATTTTCTTCTGACGATATTGGCGAAATCAAATTCTCACATAGAGCAAACTATGGCGAAAACTTGTAAACGCTTAACTTTTTTTTTTTTTTTTTTTTTTTCATATGTCAACTATGGAGAATCAAATCCACACCTATAGGGAGCAAACCTATGGTGAAGATTATGTGACTAACTCTTTCAATTCTTCTTTATAAGCTGACGTTAACAAATTTCTCAGGCTGGTTCCTTTCATGCCTAATGATTACCAAGTTACCATTTAATATCGAACTGAAAACTTAATGTGCAAGTGAGATCTGATATGGGAAATCATGGCTCAATCAATGTTTACACCTTCTAATCATGGATTAACAATTCAAAATTGACTGTGAAATCAAGCAGATGGCCAAATCCAAGAGTCATAAGTTACCCATCACGTATCTTATAATGTTAAAATCACAACTATCCTTCAAAATCACTTTGAATTCAATTCTCACAAATTTTGCTCAAGATCAAGAAAATACTGATTAGGTACCCTAATCTCCCACCCCCAACCTAAAATCTACATTGTCCTCAATGTAAAAGAAATAAGCATACAATGCAGATAGGACAACGAAAATAAAAGAGGAATGAGGAAAAGATAGTACCTGGACGAGAGAATTAAGAAGCTTTCTCAAAAATTTCAACGTAAAAGTGAGTTAGCACAAGAGAGAAATCAACGAAGCAAAAATAACAAAAGAAAAACAAAAGAAGATCCTACCTATACCACTTTCGCAGGTGCTCTCGATTGCATTTAGCGTATGCAACAAGCCTTTAAACCCCTAGGTTACCCCTAGTGGATGAGTTGTAGTCTCGTGAGGGTTTGCAGTAATGTTACCCACAAACATTGAAATAACTAAGAAAAATGAAAAGATATGAAATAAAATAAAAGGCTGGGTTGCCTCCCAGGAGCGCTAAGTTTAACGTCTTCAGCCAGACAAGAACGGACCATGAATGAAATAATCTTTATAGCCAGGGTCCGCCAAAGAAATTTCCTCAATACCTTAATTAACTGATCCCAGACAGTGATGTGAGTTCCCATGAGTTGCTATATCGAAATGAGGTAGCCGACACTTTGTCGTCAAATAATTTAAGGACTTCTCATACGACTTCTTCCATGTTAAGATCACGCTTCTTTTGTATTTCACGCGACATTTCCACAAAGCATGATCCATGCATATCGTGGGGCATACTCCACTGTATTTCCACTATCTTCCTTTCAATTGTGCCTTATATGTTCTAAGAAAATTAAGCGACCGCTCATAGTTCGAAACCGCTGTCTTTGTCGGGAGGCGTCTCGGAGGATGAAGAGGTTCCACTTTCGCTCTCCATTTTCGGTCTCAAGATAGGAGTAGAGTCGAGCGGGGCATTGACTTCATGGATGGGACTATCGATGTCAAAGTCATGCCGACTTGTCTTGCGGGTCTCAGTGGATCTTCAAAAAAAAGATGTACGGAAGGAGTCACACAAGGCTCTCGATCATGTCCACTTCAAATATGTCATCCAAATTTGCGGATTGTTGTCTGCATTAAAAACATTGAGTTTAATATTCATGTTACCAAAGGACAATTTCATAACTCCATTCCTAAGCAATTTATAATAGCATTAGATGTGGCCAAAAATGGACGACCCAAAATGACTGGATCGACTATGAAGATTCCCAGTTGAGTATCAATGACTATGAAATCCACCGAAAATAAAATTTATCAACTTTGAATTAACACATCTTCAATAACACCCAGGGCACCTTGAAGATCTATCGCCGGTTGTAATGTTACCTTAGTCGGTTTCAACTCGAAGTCCTAGCTGCTCATAAACTGAATAAGGTAACAAATTAACGCTCGCCCCCAAATCAAGTAATGCCTTCCCGATTTTATGATCTCCTATGCCGCAAGAAATGGTGGGAGCTCCTGGATCCCTAAATTTAGGAGGAGTGTATGTTGAATCATGGAGCTGAGCTGCTCTGCAATGAAGACCTTCTTATGAACATTTCGCTTCACGCTTTTGAGTGCATAAATCTTTCGGAAACTTAGCGTAGCGGGACTTGTTTGATAGCGTCAAGCAACGAGATGTTGACTTGCACTTTTTGAACACATCCAAGATTTCATCAAAGTTATTTCTTTTCTTCATTGGTGCCAGACGTTGAGGAAAGGGTGCTTTGGAGCACGTGGGTGGCACATCGGTGGCTCCTGGAGAGTCGAGAGCTTTGAACTTTGGATGCATTGGTGTGACTCTACCTTCATCTTGATCTTTTATTTTAGAATTTGATTCATCCCCAGGCATCTCTATACATTATCAATCCTTGCTCGACCTAAGGGTGTAATCGATTTGGCTTGCTCATGATATTGCCTTTGGTTGGAATTAGAGCCAATCTCATCTTGTCCCTTTGGGTTAGCCTCGGAGTTGGCTAGGGAGCTTGCCCTTTTCTCTCTCACTCAATGTGGCACTAGTTGACCCATTTGAATTTCCACTTAGATGGATTGTGCATTTGCATGTAAGCTTTCTTTGGTTGGCCATGAGTTTGTTGGGTATCTTTTGGAATTGGAGAGAACTCGCATGAAAAGATGAAGTGTATCCTCAAGAGATGGGTTCCTTGATTGTGTAGGCATTGTTGATATTGCGGAATTTGTTGGTACTTGACTTGGAGGTGCGGTTGCATGGGAGGATTTCCATATGGTCCTCCTTGATGTGGTCCTTTTGCCCAGAAAAATTTGGATGCCTAGCCCACCCGGGTTGTATGTGTTTGAGTAAGGATCATTCCCAGGTTTTTGAAAAGTGTTCATAGCATGAACTTGTTGAAGAGAAGTTCTGGGGATGCTTGCCCAATGGACAAGACTAGGCGGGACTAGAACATGTGGCACATGCCTCCACTTGAGCCGTTTGTGGAGGTCCATTATTTAATACGAGAGCATCAACTTTCTTTGTCGGGTTATCAAGTTTGGCGCACAACTACGCTACGACTCCTATCTCATATATACCACCTCTCCTTTGTGGTTGGGAACTTCTTTCACCTCTATCTCGAATAGTCCCATTCTTTGGGAGTTTTCACACAAGGTTTCAAAGAATTTCCATGCTTCTATCGCTTTTGGTCATGAAGGACCCTCCACGGTGGCATCAACCATGCGACGGTTAATTGGGGTGTCGGACCGTCATAAAAGTATTGCACTTGTTGCCACTTCTCAAAACCGTGGTGTGGACATTTAAGAAGCAAGTCCTTCCATCTTTCCCAACATTCATGAAAGTGCTCTCCTTTTTTGTGTGAAATTAGTGATTTCTCTACGGAGAGCATTAGTTTTGTGAACAGGAAGAACTTGTTTAAGAACTTTCTAGACAATTGGTCCCATGTAGTGATAGACCCAACTTCTAGAGAATTCAACCATGCTTTCGCCTTATCCTTCAAAGAAAAAGGAAAGCAGTGTGTAACGTCTGAGAAGTTTTGGAATTTAAAGGTGGAGCAAACGTCAGGAATTCTTTCACATCATGATATGGGTCCTCCTTGTCCAACCTATAAAAGGAAGGCAACAACTCAGTATGACCCAGGTCTTGAGTTCAAAGTGTCTTCTGTGGTGGTGCAACACTATGCATGAAGGCGCATTGAATTGGACGGGGTGAATAATCTCTAAGAGTTTTAGTTCCATTCTCTTACTGCCATTTCAACTGGGATGTCTTTCAATCTTCTATGGAATGTTCTTTCTATTTCGGATTAACAAAGTGCTAGTTCTTTATCTATAGATCTACGTCCTAGCATAAACTAAGTAACAACCTAAGAGAAAGAAAACTAGAACTAGAAATTATGCTATTAAAAAAAAAACAAGTTAAAACTATGTAAGTGAGAATGGGAAGAAAGAACCAGGAAAAGGAGATGATTGATGTCGAGAAAATTTAAGATGTTCCTCCTTCACTTAGTAGCTTCCTTCCTCAATTCACAAACAAAAAAAAAAAAAAAAAAAAAAATTAGGTTTCTAAAATAATGATAGAAGAATCCTAAGCAATGGTTAATTTCTAAAAATAAAATAAAAATAAAATAAAATAAAAACTTTAACCTAAGTTAGTAAATTCTAAGACTATGAATTATGATAAGAGAGAATCCTAAATTCAATTTGGAGCAAATTGAGTCCCCGACAATCGCGCATGAAAACTTGATGTTTTATTTAAACCAACATGATTTAAATGATTTTTAAACTCGCAAGTATCTGAATCGGATGTAGATATGGTACGTATTACCGAGATCGTTCCAAGACCTTTGGTTGTTACAATTCAAATCTATGATTCTTCTTAACTAATCCAATGAATAATGAACTAAACTATAAAGCACAATTTTAGGAAAAATAATTAAGAATAGGGAAGAAAATTCAATCAGAGAGAAAGCACTAGGACTTTCGAATCCACCCCTAATTATCATAACCCTTGTTTTGTCTGTTGATTCACCTTGATATAGATTGATACCACTTAAATAGAGAAAGCACAATCTGTGTCCTTAATAGGGCAAACAGACTGTCTAATTCCTTTAAGCAATGCCATGAATAACAAATCCCATGTCCTTGGTCGGGCACATGGAATGTACATTCATTCAAGCACCCTGTTTCTTCCTCTATAGGAAACTTGTTCTTGATCAGACCCAAGTACTTGTAATAAGCATCCAAACAACATCCATCTATATACTTTGATCAAGTTCATAGATGGAGAAGTATGGAATTTAAACCCATAAAGCCCACTCAGAGAAAGAAACAAATTAATTAAAATTCAAAGTAAATCAACCAATATAAGAGCTGATCAAATTAGGGGCTTCATCTCACCCTAGGCGAGATTAGTTACCCATAAAATCCATAAAAAATATTAAATAAAATTCATAAATTAAAACTCCAAACCGAACAATCTCTCTCTTCTTCCTTCTCTTTCTTCTCTTTCTCTCTCCTCCAGGCTCGGATCTCAAATTCCCTGGATCTGAATGACTTCCCACGTCCAAAACTTCCTTTTATAGTCATTGCTGGATGGTTTGGAATCGGTGGCGAGTCGAAGACGGACTCGAAGTGCGTGATTTTCGCAACCGTGATCGGTGGGCCCCACGAGAGGTGTTTTCTGAAAATCTACCCCGTCCATTGGATTCGGGACGAAATTTCATCAAGAATGGATGGTTTTGAAGGTCCATTGGCGCGGCCCACGAAGAAATCTCGAAAAGATCGGTTTTGAACGTCAGCCGAGCAGCACTGTTTGTGGCCTCCTGCGTACGCACATGTGTACGCATGGGAGTGGAATATCAACATGGGTTTGTAGTGCTCGCGGCCCTCTACAAGATGGACGGCTCGGATTGGTCGTACAAGTGACGGGTGGGGCCTCGACGCGGATCTCCTTCCGCTGCGAAGATGGTGGGGTCCACTGTGATGTTATTTTGAGAAATCCACTCCGTCTATTGTGATGAGAACGAAAAATCGGTCAGGAATATGCAATTTCTGAGTTATATTTGTGGTGGCCCACAGAGTTTTGAACTCGCCGTCCAACCTGCGTTTGAATGGATGGATTCTGATCTAAGATTTCATTCGGATTTTTGCCACCTAGGCGAGGGTAACTGCCACCCCAGGAAGCAGATGGACGGTTTGGATTGTCCATTTGGACACGAGGTGGGCCCCACAACCGACGACCGGCGGACGCAGCGGAAGACGCTGGAACGCGGACTCCCGTTTTCGGGTTTTGACGAAGAAGGCGCGGTCAGCGTCCCGCTGACCGCGTTAGCCATACGGTGATTTGCAGAGTAGCCGCGCATGCATGGTGTACATGCATCATGTATGGGGTCCACTGTGATGTTTTTGAGAAATCTGCACCGTCCATCCTTTTTCCCATATTATTTCAACCGCAGAAATTCAATTTGAGACAGTTCCAGATATCAGGTGGGTCCCAAATTGTAAATTAACGGGCTGATCTGTCCGTTGGACCACTTCCCAAGATCTGCAAGGGTTGAAATTTAATATGTACGGTTAAATTATGGTCCCCATCATATGTGTGAAGTTTTGAGTTGATCGGATGGCGGAAAACGTGTGATCTTGCATTTTGGACCCTTTTCGGGCCCCTTTGGCGTACTTTCCTCAGATCCCAGGCGTGTAAAATCTTCATTATTGGTTTTCTGGAGTCCATCCCGTGCTCTGGTAATTTTAGAGCGCCAAAACCATGTCTTTAACATCAATTTCCAATTTACACTCCTAATTTCATCCTGTAATAAAAACACGAGAAAAATCTGACATTAAACACTATCATGTATGTAAAATTAGGCAATTGCTGGGGTCTGATATGCAATATTCGACCTTGATCAGCCACTCAACCGGAAACCGTTACCGACTGCCTGAACTACAGAGTAGTCCCAATCATACTCAAGTGCAATAGATATTCGCATGTGATAATCATAACAACATGTGACAAGCAATTCAAACATAAATCTAATTAGTGCATTTTAACAAACACATAGTGCACATGTTATCGTACATAGGCATTTCATACATGAATCACGTAGCCAAATGTAACTTACATAAAGGAATCTATTCGTATAACTAAGGTAATTGAGGATCTCATCTCAACACCTTTAATAAATGTATTTCATCAACCAATTACTCATTCAGACATTTTATCAAACACTTAGACTACTCATTCAACATACATGTAAGAAATTAGTTATAACATATATTATGGCAAATCCTTTCACGAAAGAGTTGTCACACATACGACAATCATGTATTCTCAATCAGTAGTCGTGGCAAGCACAAATCATAATTCTGTATTCATTCAAACATTTCAACAAACACATGGAATGCATCATATTCAACATAGTTCGTATATATGTGTAATACACGGAAAACATCGCATCTAAATACATGTGACAGTAATCAAGTCAGTCATAAATAATTAACTGACATTGAAAGCCTTGAAAACCATAACCTAAATGTTTATAGTCTGCACCTTCCGTTAGTAAACTCGTATCAAACTCAGTTCGAACACTACGCCTTTGTCTACGGCACAACGACTACCTGAATCACGATATAGGTTAGCTATTTCGTCGATTCATCTACTTGAATACCTAAAATAGATTAGGGTTACGATTTCTTACCCAAAAATGGATTTGGATTCGTCGGTGTAGCGACATGAGAGAGGTAATTCGATACATGGAGTGATGGGAATGAATCCCAGCAACTATCTCACACACTCTCTATCTTCTCCTCACTCTTTCCTTCTCTTTTCTCTCTTCTCTCTCCTAAGGTTTAGAAAATTCGTATGGAATGAGAAAGGGGTGGGTTTAGGGTCTTATATAGGCCCAAAAGTGATGTCAATGGCCCCAGGGCCATGGTATACTTAGGTTATAGCCAAAAGTCGTCTGTTTCAGGCCAATAGAGCTCATCTGGAGGTCCATTACTTGCATACGATCTGGGGGAAGATTCCTGATGATGGATCTACATCAAGTTTAGATTTCAGTCCGATCAGATTTGTGGATCGACCACGGCGGACCAGTTTCAGTTCAACGGTCATCGTCACTCGATCAGGGCCACAAGTACACTGACCTGTGTAAAAAAATTTCTCTGATCCAAGGGTGTAATTAGGTCAGAATCTAACGGTCAGAAACCTTAAATTTGGCTTGCAAGTGAACGGCCCAAATCACTTAAATCTGAGTTTATTTTCCAAAGATATTCATGTTTCTCACACACTTTACTCAGGGCTCTAGTTATGCATTTCTGGATACTATTCAGGCTCAATTCCCGTGATGGTTGTCAAGCCCAGTAAGGTGGTCATAACCGTATAGTTTTGCGGTTATCGGACTTTCGACGTGCGGTGCAAGTCTGATACGGAGTTTCAATGTGCTTCCGAGAGTAACTGGGTTTTGAGATTGATCTTAGGTTTTTAGGTAATGTAGAGTTAATGATTCTACTGGTTTTGGGTCTTGCAGTTCGTATAGAAAGTAGTTCAAGCTAATTCCACTGATTATTTAGTTTAGCACTTAATTTATTTTCATTTAATTTTTAAAGGATTCGGTCCTTAGTGATTTCTGCCTGAGGTGATACTCAGGACTTTGTACAGATTTTTTCGAGACGTTACAAGATCTGATTCTCCTGATGTGGTAGCTCGGTGTGACCCGAATGCAAGCATCCCTTCCTCTTTCTCTCTTTCCTCCTCTTTCTCCTCTTCTTTTCCTTTCTTTCTAATTCTCTTCTTCTGTTGAATGGGAGTGGATCCGAACTCGCCCGAACATGCAGCAACTCAGACCGAGTTATGACCCAGCGCACCAAATGTCGTGCCCCACACTCCCACGAAGTCTCTCTTTTTCTTTTCTTATCCTGCCTTGGGATTCGCCCTAAAACCCAGCTATTTATAGCCATTTCTATTTCTAGGTCCTTCCATAGCTAATCCCAGGGATTAGCGCACTGTTAACATAAAGTGGTCGAGAAAACCCATCATCAGGGTCTTCCCATTCCACTGATCTAGTGCATGGGCCATCGAACTCACATCTGATGGACATTAGATGGGGTGGGCCACACCGTGGTCGTCCTAGATCAGGGTGAGGGTTACTACCAGAGAAAGTGGGTCCCACAGTCGATTTAGAGAAGATGGTTGGCTGATAATGGCATTTTTAAATGGGACGGTTGATTCCACGATCTGAGACGTTCAGATGGTCCATATGGTGTCCATCAGGCCTATGACGTCCATTCACGATGCAAGGTAGACCGCAAGTTTAGGATCTCTCTATAGCAGTTGAAAAGATCACTGCCGCTTCAAATTCTCCTTAATATCTCGGTTTGTTAGAAGCTCGCCTGATAGACCTAATTTCGACGCTCTGGATGGCTTGAGACAAGTTTCTAGATGACCGTAATCATCTGGGATTCGTCTTTCCTCAATAAGGAAAGATTCTTTCCTCCTTTCGCCAGGTAGGGGTACGTTTTCGAAAATGGTAGGGCTGACGAGGCTGTTGCTGCGTGTGTAGTTATCGTCCGACACTCTCCAATGGCTGGATTTGCCAGCGCACTTGCAGACGTGGATTTTTTTCCCTCGTCAACGCTCTCCCTTTGTAACGCCTGATCGGTCACTAACCGAGCTCGAGCGGGTGACTTTCGATTGTGGATCTCACCATGATTAGGGTCGGTGGGACCCTATCTAGAAGATGGACGGCTTGGGTTTCGATGATGAGATCAAATAGTGGTCCCATTTGCATCATCGGACGGTGCAGTCTATTTGAACTTGAGACAGGCGGGAAGTCGGGTGAAAAATCCAATTTTTGAATTTTTATCGGGTCAAACTTTGTTTGACCTGATCTCTGATCCCACGTTCGGCGGGTGTACACAGGTCTATGTACACGCGTGGATAAAATGGGGTCCACATGATGATCAGTGCAAATCCACACCGCCCATTCCCTTTCCAGGCCCCAATCATTGCTCCTAGCCAAGGTTCAGGTAGATCAAAAGATCAAGTGGGCCATACCAATGAGATTATGGTCTTTCTGTGTTAATTTCTATTGATCTAACGGTTAGAGTAGTTCCAACATGGACATTGACGGTTAAAAGGGCATTAGGAATTTGTTCGGATGATCTGAATGCTTCATGGCCCATGTTAGATGGTTAGATGGTTCATCATGCGATTAAATATGTTTATAAAGCTAATCCAACGACTAGTTTCAAGATTTAATGGACGGTTTCTAAAGTCTAATGGCTGAATTGTTTTAAGTTGTTGAATAATTGTCTAGTTGTATTGATCACCAACGGTAATAAAGATTTGCAATTAAATTTAAAGGGGAACCGGCCGCTATTTCTACAATTAGACAACCCTATATCTCAGTGATTGAATGATCTTGAATTGAATGGTTGAATTGTTTCAGAATAGGTCTCCAACTGTGCATGCGTCCTTTAACGTATTTAGATGAGTCCAATGGCTGATCTTGAATTCAACTACCGATTTTTAAACTTTAACGATCAGATGTTCTAAGATCTGTTTTTTTTTTTTAGTGGGAGTCCATCGAGAGTGTTAACAGGTGGATGGCTTGATCCATGGGTGAAAACTAACTCCAATACTCCGATTTAGGCTAGAATGAAGGTGAATGTATAAACAAACTAGATTTGAGTTAATGAGTTTCGTATACCTAGTAACACCCGAGTGCTAAAAAGTACGGGGTGTTACAATCACGAACCAAAGCAGAACGAGTTCTTTTAAAGTGGAGGGGACTAATGTAGAGCGGGTCGCGGATAGTTTCATGGCCAAGATGGATCAGAAAAGGCTCGGTAGACGACAGAAGTGATTCAGACCATCAAACCTTATATTGGGTGTATCTCGTAATCCGGAATAAGTTATCGGACGTAAAATATATGATTTTGGGGTAGAACGATCTACTTTAGTCATCTAACCTATGTCGGGTTGCACCAGCTGGATTTACGAAATACCGCCAGATCGACGTAATATATATACGCTACTTGCAACTTTAATCTTTCTCGCCATAATCCCCTTGGCATTTCTCTCCTTCATATTAAGGAGTATGGTATGTGTGGCACATATAGAGAGAAGATGGGCAGGAGAGATTAGAGGGACATGGTGCTATTAGGGTGGGCCACACACAAATAAAGAAGAACAGCTGAAGTGGTTTCAACAGTAGTCGATTTGCCTAGGTTTTTCGCTCACATCTTAATATATATGAGACACCGCAACTGATGGACAGGATGGATTTCACATAGACATCATTGTGGGCCCACATACTTTTGTGTTGGAGATCATTTGTGTGCACAAGAGAACAGATGGGTGCAGTCTACTCTCAAGAGAGAATGAAAATAACTAAAATACCCATAATTGAAGGGACACGCATCAAATATAAGGATGGTTTAAATTAGGGTTGTACATCGAGCCGAGTCGAGTTGAGGTGGGTCAAGCTTGGCTTGGCCCGTCCGTACTCTCCTCGAGTTCGAGCTTGGCCTCGAGCTTACCATTGGAGCTTGGCTTGTTTACCAAACGTTTCGAATCGAGCTCAAGGCGAGCTAGTGGATCGAGTCGAGGCGAGCTTACTCTGAGTAGAGTCAAGTCTGCTCCTAACCCGACCCAACCCGCACCTAACTCAACCCAACAACCCGACCCAACTGACCCAACTCCCAAATCATATATATATAGGCATGCTCACCTACGCACCTTTGCACACGTGTCATGGGCATCTAATCCGAACGGTTCATAAGATGCAAAATCCCATGAAACCTTAGGAGACAAATTTTCACCATGATCTAAGATTCTGGTGGGCCATAGAAAAGAGAAATGCAAATCAATGGAAGAAACTATTTTCATTTTTCATGGCCCACCAAAGTTTTGGTTCAAAGTAAAAATTGGTACTATGGGGTTTCATGAGGTTCTGCTTCACGTGGACCATTCTGACTTTCGAGACTCATCACTTATGATGAGTTCTCGAAAAAGTTTGTAGGACGTCTGTGCAAACTGGTTCGCAGCTGAGCATTTCGCTATATATATATATATATATATATATATATATATATATATTTGGTCCATAGATGAGATTGTTTTTGGTCTTTGAGAGAGAGAGAGAGAGAGAGAGAGAGAGAGAAGTGTTTGGGTGAGTGCAGTCCATGTGGCTAAGACAAGTTGGGCAGATACTGAGTCAAGCTCGAGCGAGTGGTAGAGAGAGAGGGGGGAGCTCGAGTGCGGTGAGTTAGGTAAGGAAAGGAAATGGTAAAAAATGGATGGACAGGTAGGGTATGGTTTAAGTTTTTTTAAAAAAAAAAGAAAATTAAATATACTAATATATAATATTGTATATTTGAGTCAAGCCGAACTCAAGCTTCAAGCCGAGCTGGGTTCGAATCGAGTCGAGTCAAGCTCTACTATGTTCGAACTTAGCTTGTTTTCAAAACAAACTAGGTCATATAAAGCTTGGCTCGCCTCAAGTCGTCGTTCAAGTCGAGTCATGTCGAGCTAGATTGAGCCAAACCGAGTGAGCTTTTTGAGCTAGCTTGGCTCATGTACAGCCCTAGTTTAAATTCTCTGGTGGACTAAGTACAAGGGTAAAAATGTCACGTGCTACTCTTGGCTGGATTTATCATCTGTGGGCCATCTTTTAGTGTTTTAAGACTCAGTGACTTCACCAATTCATTCGGTTCTGAGTCAAGCTGTGTCTTGACTCAGCCGAGTCACCCTAATTTATATTACTGACTCAGTATCAGGCCAGATCAGATTTCTAAGAATGTGACATGTCAGTCACAGCAAGACCTGTGCCTTGTGTAACATGTTTTGTTGCTTATGGACCATCTTTTATCAGACCCTAGACCGTGGGTTGAAGACAGTAGACTTGGGCTGACTCATTCAGTTCTGAGTTGAGTGGTGAATTGGCTAAGTTAGCCCTTATTTTCAAACTAGATTGGACTTGACTGAGTCATGGGGCAGCCACTTCTGTATGGTGATCGTGGCCCATTTAAAAATTAAGGCCAACCAACCATCCATTTTGGTCCATTTAAATGACTGGGCCAATCGTGGCCCATTCACAAATTAGGGCCAATCAGCCATCAATTTTGGCCCATTCAAAAAATAGGGCCAATCCATCAAAATAAGAAAAATTCTACACACCAATCAGCCATTAAAAAGAAAATTTTAATAAAATATATTAACATTGAGCTCAACATAGCTGGCATCATCTGGTGATCAGATGGTGTGTGGACCCAATTCCACATCCATGCAAATCTTATCATTGCTCGCCAGTAACTCATATTCGTTTCTTTTGTAAGTCTTACATAGATTTCTTCTCAATCAATGTGGGATTATTCTATACAGAATAGATAGCAAAAGTCTTAGAGAGGTGTGCCCTGTTTGGCTGTCTCCAATTTGAATAGGAGAGTTTCATTTTGAAAGTTCACATGACGACAGGATTTGGTGGCTGGATACAATCTCCAATGTTAATGTGTTTGTTCACTGCTACTCTGTTAAGAGGGTGTGCCACTTGCTGAAAATTACACTAATCAGATGATCTTGGCTGTCCATTAGCAACTGGATTGAGCCATTGTGGTCAAATTGCTCATCACAACTACAACTGTAGATTTGGTGGATCATATATATATATAAATTACTCAAATCAGGGCACCCAATTTCTGAATGCTTCTATTTTGAGTTGATAGCTTTCTGACACAAAATTTTTGAAAGCATGTTTGTTTCTACAGAGATGTCCATGACAAATCTACTCGGTCCATCTGTTTTGAAATACCATAATTGAGAGGATTTTAAAAATCAGACAGACCCAACAACAATTAGGTGGACCATACCAACAAAACAATGGGAACACAATGTCCACCGCTGAAACCTTCCTGGAGCTGACCATGATGTTTATATGTCATCCAAACCGTTCATAGAATTAATACCACTTACATAAACTATAGGAACAAATATCATCCTCATACAATACTTATGTCACCGCCAGGCGTTTAATCCCCCACTATTTTGTGCGGTATAGCCCACATGATTTTTGGATATGCTTGATTTTTAGAATCTCGTCCTATTGTGGTCTTAAGAAACAGATGGATGGAGTGGATTTGTCATGGACATCTCTATGGTCCCCACACAGCCTATCCGCTCTCAAAATTTTCTCAGATTATAGTACAATGATCCTGTTGGATTTTGATACAGCAATGTTATGAAGTTTGTATAAGTGGAGCCATTATTCAGTGATTCGAACCGTTGATATGATCCGCCTATTCATGGATGGGCTGGCTGGGGTTGAGTTCTGATCTGCTAGGGTGTGTAGCATCAAGAGAGGTGTTGAGCCTCTCTCCTGGAGCTAGATAGGGCGGGTGGGTTTGAGTAAAAACGAAGGAGAGGGGTTTAACTTGATTGTGGATAATTATCTAAATGCAATTGCAAAGCTTGATGGTAGAGGTGTACACGAACCGAGCTAGCTCGGTTAGCTCGCTCGAATCAACTCAAAAAAGCTTGATTTGACTCGGTGACTTGGTTACTTTGATATTGATGTTGCTCACCAAGTGTTTGATGAAATATTGATTCAATAAAGTGTGGCTGGTGACAAGGAAGGTATGTATATGAAACCAATACCCTTTTTTCTTTGATTTTTATGTTGCTTAGACGGTGTTTGATAAAGTACCTGTAAAACCATTGTTGTTGTCTTACATATAGTGAGATTTTGAAGGTGCAGTCCAGGAGTTTGTGAAAATGCTGCATAGGCGAACGATGCTCGAACTAGCCCGAGCTGCTAACCGAACCGAGCCGAGTTGGCCAGTCAAGCTCGAGGACCGAGCCGAGCTGAGTTCGAGCTAAGGTCAAGTAGTGGCCGAACTGAGTCGAGCTGAGGCTAGCTCTACTCGGTTTGACTCGATGTACACCCCTACTTAATGAGCCGAATTCAATATAGTCTATTGAGTAAACACTGTGGGCCCACCATGATGTATGTCTTATCCACATCGTCCATTTATTGTTTCCAGATAATTTTAGGGCATGAACTCAAAATTGAAGCACATCCAAAGCTCAATTGTGAGACCCGACCCAAGTTCGCTTGTGTGCATGAGTGTGTAAGTATGCATGCCGTCCATCTTGGTCTCGTGGTCTTACTGGTCGAATCCTGGCGACCCGTAACCCTTGGATAGTGTTTGCGGTCATCCGTAAGTCCCGTCATAAAGGCCCGACTCGGATCAAGTTGAGACCTATGCCATTGCGACCGCTTCGTCGTTGCGGTTCCAACGATGCGTCTTGTGTGTCCATCTGGCATATAGATCATAAGTTGTGTGCATTTCATTTTCTAAGTCCTTGATCATGATCATGTGACCCACCTAGGAGTGGTGTGCATAAATTTTTAGGTAGGTCCCATCTTTTAAAACTATTTCCAACACACACTACACACACACACTACCTAGGCCCTATCCCTACACCACCCATCTCTAAAACACCACCCACTAACCTAAAAAGCCTACTAACCCTATAACATTGTTTCTAACTCCCTATTGCTACGATTACTCTTCTCTATCCAAGGCAAGAGAGAGATGATTGTTTGCCTTGAAATCCCTTTTCTCTCTTTTCTAGCAAATTTCCTCTCTCTCTCTCTCTCTCTCTCTCTCTCTCTCTCTCTCTCTTTGTTCTCCAGCAATTTTTCACTCATTTTTCAGCCATTCATCCTCCCTTCTACCCCATAATCTAGCCCTTAACCTAGTATCTTGACCATTAAACATCTTTCCTTAGAGCTTGAAGACTATCTTGGAGGTATTTGCTTGAAGATCTTTTAGGTGGGGGTGTGCATGTAATTGCAAAATTCAGATTTCTTGCATTTCATATTTGTTCTTCCCTTTTCTTTCATGTTCCTCCCTTCTACCCCATAATCCAGCCCTTAATCTAGCATGACCATTAAACCTCTTTCCTTAGAGCTTGAAGACTATCTTGGAGGTATTTGCTTGAAGGTGGGGGTGTGTATGTAATTACAAAATTCAGATTTCTTCCATTTCATATTTGTTCTTCCCTTTTCTTTCATGTTGAAGCTTGTGGGGCCCATCAAATGATGGTGGTGGCCCCCAATATTTCATAGATGAGGCTCATAGCCCATCTTACTTGCATGCATGTTCCATGCAAGAGGCCATTCTTCATGGACCCCTACATGGCTTTTCTTTCTTTGATCAAGGATTTATGGGTCATCTAGACCCTTGATCCTTGGTGGAGATTGTATCTCCACCATAAATCTCAAGTAGAAATCCTATGATCATGTAGATATTATATATCTTGTGATAGTGGAATGTGTATGCATGAGTGATGAGGGGAAGGGCCTCAATGTGGCGGAGACCCTTCCCTTATGGCCAAATTCTTATTTTCCTTTGTTGATAACCTTCTGATCATAAGTGTGTGGCCCACTTTGTGGACCAAAAATATCCAGACCATCCATAGAGGGTGGACGTCCATGACAATCCACCCTTGGACGTTGGAGCCCCCTTATCTACCTATATGGGGCACATGCAAGGGGTATTTTGTAATGGGAATGGTTTGGATGTTTGTGAGACCCACTAGGGTGGTCCATACCATAATTTTCTTGGATTAAATTCTCTTTTAAATAGTGTTTATATTTATTTATTTACGGTCATATGTTGTTATCTAGAACTATCTGGACAGATTTTTGGATCATTTTGAGGCCAATTTTTTGGACATTTGGAGGAGTGTTTGGTCCTATGTAATATATGTTTCTTGAAGGTGTAGACCCCACCTATAATCATGCCAAATTTCAGCCTCATCTGACCTTCATTGGGGTCCCAAAGGTATTGTCCAACTGAGGTGGATAGTCTGGATTTTCTTCACTGTTCCGGCAACATTCCACCCTGGACAGGTTGGAATTCCAAAATTTATTAAAATACTTCTGGGTGTCCAAAAATTCTAAACATTTACAGGGAGGTGGCCCACCCATGGTAGGACCCACCTACAAAATTTTGAGGGCAATGGACGTATGTACACACCATGGTGGTGGCTGGACCGGCCCACTATAATATGGTGTCCAGATCAGTCTGATTTTTAGGACAAATTGATTTCTTTAAATGAATTAAAATATTTATAGATGTCCAAAAATTCTGAAAATTTTTAAAGGTATGGTCCGCTCATGGTAAGACCCACCTACCAAATTTCAGGGCCAATGGACCCCTATGCACACTGTGACGAGGGTCGGACTGGCCCACCACGTTGAGACGTCCAGGTCTGTCTGATTTTCTGGACAGACTATTTTTTTTAATTAATTAAAATACTTAGGAATATCCAAAAATTATGAAATTTTGTGGAGGTGTGGCCCACCTATGGAAGTATCACTCTGTAAAATTTTAGCCTCAACTGACCCCATTTGGACATCCAAAAGAATGGGTCAAGATGGTTAGACTGCCAGATTTTTCTGTTGTGCAGTCCAGTAATATGCCTTGATAAAAACCATAATTTAAAAATGTTTCCTCTGATGGTAGGCCACCTTTTTGGGTTTTTTCTTATTGTATGCATGATGAGGGACCTTGGCCCTCAATTCTCAGAGCTTTAGAGGCCTTGGACCCACTCCAATGGAGTGCCCAAATTTAGGACAACAACATGCATTGCAAAAATTTCATGGACATTATTGTCCCCTTTCTTATTTCAGAACTTTTGGCCCCAGCCCATTGGGCTTTGTGTATGATTAGTTGGGGACCCATCCCTGATAATCTAGGGCCCATTGGGGCCATGATTATGGGGCTCATCATATTGAGGAAATTGGGTATTTATTGCTCCCTTATATTTTTAAATATTCTTGGGCTTAATTAATGCCTTTTTGGTCTCCATTGATAATCATTTGTGGGACCCAAACATAAACTAGATTTTGGGACTTCCTAGTGGGCCTAGATTAGGCTGGAACATCCCAGCTTGGCCTAGTCATATGTTGGGCTGACTTCCACTATTTTGATGGACTTATGGGCTAAGATAAGGGTGGTATTGGGCCCTTGGTTGCCCACTTAGATTGCTAGTTATTGGGCTGATGTAGTGGGGCCCATTTCACCCAACTTAAACTTATTTTTAAGCCATGTTTTTGTGCTTATGGGCTACCCATTAAGTTCAACTGAATGTATGAGTCCTATGGCTATTGGGACTTGGGCCTTGATTCCCCTCCTTGGGCCCATGTTGTTGAAGGTAGTATTGGACCCTTTTTCTCATGCCTTTATGCGAGAATTATGTATGTGGTTTGGATGTAGGCCTTGGGCCTTATAACTATATGGATTATGGTTGGTTATGCCTTGAGAAAATGGTAGTTAAATATCCCCATTATGGATCCCTCTAAGTGTGGTTGAATGCCCACCTTAATCTCTTGTTAGGCCCATCTCTATATTATTTAAGCCCGTAACTTGTATGCTTAGTCTCGTGGGCTACCCCAGGTAAATGGGCCCCCACAAGAGGTTGTATTCCTTATGAAGAATTGGTTAAGTACCTAGACTCTTCGTGGTTAGGTAGAGAGTTCATCTTCACCTCATTGGCACCCATATTCATCTTCATGGCCCACTCCCATACGCATCATATGCATGCTTGGTTGAGGTATGATTAGCCATGGTTGTGCCATTGTGTAGGGTATGTTGGTATCTCCCGAGGGATGGAGTTTTTCCCTCTCGAGCACAATGGATGCTTGAGATTAATGCATGGGTGATTGTGTGATTCATGCATCTGACATTTGCATAGCATGTGGGTATCCGCCCTTGCTTCATCAGGGCCTTGCCTCCACAGGGCTATTCGTGTGTGGCCATATGTGTGGACACCGGAAATATTAGTTGAGCATACCGGGTGCATAGGATGTTTATAGGTGAAATTTTCAAAACTTTCATGGTACCAAGGATCTGCTCCAACGCCGTGACCGGGTATAATACATGAGCGCATGAGGGCCTTATACCGTTAGGCCGTGACTCCCACTGTTATGTAGTCAGTTGTATAGGAGTGTAGCCTTACATGCTTGGTGTGTAGGGGGAATTGTTAGGCTGAGTCTGACCAGCTCATGAATAGGTCCGCTACCGTCAAGTTTTACTGGTGACTGGTTGTCTACAGGCGGGTAGTGAGGTCTCTTATGCTCGTTTGACTATGCGGGGTCTGTAGAGGGGCAATCATTCAGCAGTGTAATGGACCTCAGTGATTTCTTATGATTAGAAATATACTTGACATATGGTTTGGTTATAAGCACTGGCATTATTTGCATCGCATTAGCATTGGCTGTGTAAGCCCCCTTCATGCATTGCCTTGGTATGGCACCCAGTACTCATTGCATGGTATTCATGATATGCCTTGGTAAGGATAGTGATATTCTCATTGAGCATGTTCTTTCCTTGTACCTCCTACTATTCTTCTGTGCACCATTGTCACACACTTACACCACCCTCTAAGCTTCTATAAGCTTATATACGATTGATGCGTGCAAGAGACTCTAGGCAGGCAACATAGCAACAGAGCGTGGAGTAGAGCAGAGCATTTAAGGACTCCAGTGTTGCTAACATTTCTCTCTTTCCCTTTTATCTCATGTATGTCCTTTTGGACCTTATGAATGATTGTAAAAGTTCAAATTTATAGTGGATTTTGCGATGTGTGCCTTTGTTATTCTCAGATGTACTTACTGTGATCTTGGTTATGCTCATATTGGAAACGATTATATTGTCATGGAAATCCTCCTGGTAGGATCCCAGGATCGGAACCTGCCTCAGGAGCCGAAAATAGGGTACTACGGAGGCTGTTGCGGCCAGAACCGGCCATCGGGTTCCTTGTGAGTCCGGTTACAGAGTCTGGGGCGTGACATCAATTGAACCACACCACATAAAATAGTAGGAATAATGGCATACACCATTGAACTGTGTCGGGATCGTAGTAATTGCCACCATGCGCATAATCGGCAATACATCGTTGGGTATCGATGTCACTCGATAAGGGTCTCCCACTCAGTAGCTGTGTTTGTTCGAATGTTGGAGGCATTTTTTAAAGAAGTAAAACTAAAGTTCACGGTTCGAATGCTTGATTGGATATGTGAAGGGTTATTTCTAGTAAGAGGAATAAAAGCATTTGAATGCATAGCCTTACCTATGATTGTGCGGCACTTAGTGTGGGACCCACCTTAATGTATATATTCCATATCCAATCCGTCCATCCATTTTTTCCGGTTTGTTTTTGGGCTTGAGACAAAAAATGAAGCAGATCCAGATCCCAAGTGTACCATACTATAGGAAACAGTGGTGATTGACTGTCAAAAACCCATAAAAGTTTCAGATCAATCTCATACTTATTTTTTCTCTTAATCCAGGTTTGAGTGACCTTATCAACAGGTTGGATGGAAAATAAACATTGTGAAAACAGTATAGTGGCCTAGGAGGTTTTTATTGGTGGATTGTTCAATCAACACTATTTTCCTCTAATATAGTCCACCTTCTGTTTCATTTTTGTGCTAATGCCTTAAAATGATCTGGCTAAGCATATGAACGGTGTCGATATAGAAACATACATCAAAGTGGGCCCCACAGTAACAGCCACACTATCTTGGAGTTAGCCCGGACTCCTTGAATTGTCTTTTGAACTTTGGGAATTGTATAGGTGTCAGTTTACCACTAGTTTTATGGTTTGTGGCTCAGCCCACATAAACATATAATTATGATAATCCTGCCGTTGAAATGGTGGACATATGCAAGTAGAGCACAATTAGAGACGTTTGGACGGGAGTAAATGGAGAGAAATGACTTCTAAAGTGCGTTTGAATAGGGTAAATCCATAGAAATGAAATGAATTAGGAGTAATAAACAAATAACTGAAATCTTATGTTAAAGGAGAGATGATTTGAAAGTAAATGAGGTGAAATGCTTTTTGGCTCTGTGTTTTCCAATCGTAAGGTAAATGATTATAAATGAGTAATGATTATTATTTGTAATTACGTGGTTACATCATTTATAATTCACCATAATTCCTAAAAGTCACCATAAATATAGTAGTTTATAATGTGAAAATGAAACTATTATAATTTATTTTACCCATTTTTTTAAGAGTGTATTTAACTCTTAAATTATGGGCCACAATTCCTATTTAAGCAAACAAATAAAAATACACCCAGATCCATAGCTCAACTGGCAGACTGAGTGGAGATACCTCGTTATGAAAAACCAAATAGGCCATTAGAGAATCGCACAAGTAAACAAAAGTGTTGCTAGCACGTCTGCTATACACTTGCCACGTTATTGATACTATGAAACAATCTAATTAGAATGATCCAAATTGTTCAAACGATGACCATCTAAATGAACGGTTAATAATGCTATCAAGTTGCTTGTTTGTGATACTTAGTGGCCCGCTGAGGTTTGAAATTTTCTCATTTTTCACTAATGTTTCAATGGGCTTATCATAATCATCTATCAAATATTAGATATATACACTAATTTGGGATATTAAAGTTGATTGGGATATCAACTGTGTCAACTGTGTTGGTGTGAATATATTGTAAAATTCAAATGCAATCCAATTCCTTATATTTTCTTCTATCCAAGAATAATATTTGAATTTCAAATGTATTTCATTTACTACCATTCAAACATGATGGATTAAGTCATTTACTCCCAATTTAATTTCATTTCCTTTTCAAACCAAACTTTAATCTCAAACTGATTTGATTCCTATTATCATGTTGTTAAGTATTCAAATGTACAATTTACTTTACTTAAAAAAGCAATGCTTACATTAAAATATGTACAATGGAATGGTGTTCAAATACATTGTGGATATAATTTGAATGAGGGTCTTCCACTTTCTTAATGGTTATGATAGGATCAAGATGCAGAAAACATGGGGAATCAATCAAACAAAACATTGTATATTGAAGGACGCCATTAAAACTTTCGCAGAGCCTATTGGGATGTTTATCAAGTTCATCCAACCTATCATCATTGAACCTATTGATAAGGTTACACAGACCTGAATGAAAGGAAAACACAAATATCAGTTTTATTCAAACTTCTATAGCCCTAGTCGTATATCCCTTCAATGGGTATAACCCGTAAAATAAAGAAAATAAGATAAAATCTCTTTTACATTTTGAGTAATAAAATACAAAAAAAAAATAATTAAAAATAGGTGGCACAAAATGTATTTTAGAATTAATGGGATGGAAATTGACAAAAACAAAAACGAAAATATAAAAAAAAAAAAAAAAATATATATATATAAGGCTTTTGAAAGAGCACAAATAGCTCAAAATAAAAAAGGCTTTTGAAAGAGCACAAATAGCTCAAAATCGTTTTTTTTTTTTTTTTTGTAATTTTGTAAGTTTTCAATTAAGAGGATATTTAATTGAAATTGCAAACAAATAGACATAATAAAAACCTTAAATCAAAGTAATAAAGTAAAAACCAAAAAAAAAAAACAAAAAAAAAAAAAAAAAAAAAAAAAAAAAAAAAAAAAAACCACAAAAAATCGAAATTTGATTTTTTACCTATTTTTATCAATTATCCTCCAATATCTCATGTTCTTAGTGCTTTAAATCATATATAAAAATAAAAAATATACAACGCATAATATAGTTGATATTGTTTACCAATAACAATACATGAAAAATAAGCAAATATCCAATACAAATTATAAGTGTCAATATAAATTAATAATGCAGAAAAATATAACTTGCTAGCTCAGGTTTTCGTTGAATCGATATTGGTGTTCAAAGAAAGTAGCACTAAAAATATAAAAAATAAAAAATAAAAATAAAACCCTTACCATCACTTATACTGTAGAAAGGAAAAAAAAAAAACAGACACTAGTTTCTTGGAATAGCTTTGAAAATAATATACACGATGAAAAATTATGAAGTTTTTTATACATTTCATATTGGTTTTATTTCCTACATTCCCATGGCATGAAAGAAAAGTAGTTGAGAAATGCGAAAGTGAGAATCATCTTAGTGGGGTGGGGCAGAAAACCATCCTTTTCTTGAAAATGACGTGTAGGACACCCCTACCCTCCAGACAATAGGCCCCACATTAGGCAAAAAGGTAATAAAGTTGGCACATTGAGTGGGCCACCCCTTTGGAATTAATGGACACCGATGGCATGACTCCATATACAGGTCACAACTAGCTTATGAGTGGGATCAAAATGAATTTTGCACCAAGTGATCATTGAGTGGGCTACATTTGCATGATACAGAAATCCTAAACCAGTAGCAGGTTATGTAGAGAATTATGGGCCAACAAAACAAGTTAGCAAGTGTGAGATTCAGCTATTTGTCAGGTCTTACCCTCCTTGTTCCAAAATTCAAGCTCAACCATCCACATTTTTTTCTCTAATTCTCCACATTTCACACACACACGTGGGCCTTCTTGATGAGTGGATCTGATTAATTTCTCAAGAGGAATAATTGTGGTGGGACCCACTTCATCGACTCGCGCAGATGTTGCACCTGTCACATTTGCATTTGTGTGGCGTCGCAATGTCAATCTCTTCTCACCTGAATCCCCTTAGCATTTCATGTGTGGTGCACATAAAGAGAGGAAGGGAGAGAGATGGGTGGAAAATAGTACAAGCAATTAGGGCGGGCCACACACGAATAGAGAAAAGGAGAACAGCTAAAGGTGGTTTCAACAGAAAGCATCCCCATCTATCTCAATATTTTCGGTGGTTTTGGCCCACTTGAGATTTAGATGCTACATTCATATAGACACAATGGTGGGACCATGTACTTTTGTGTTTGACAGAGTTTGTGTGCGACAAAGGGCAGATGGGTGCAGGCTTCTCTCATGAAAAATAATGAAAATCACTAAAATACTTATGGTTGAAGGGAAACGCAACCAATAAGACATACATTAAATTGTCTGGTCAACTAATTGTGAGGGTAAAAATGTCCATGTCTTACTTGTATCTAATCTTTTAGGGCTTGTTTGGATCTATGAAAAGATAGAGAAAAGAATTTTTATTTTTTTTTTCACAGAAATTGATATATGGCATGTCATAGATGTGTTCTTTGCATGATTGGACCAAAAGAAGCTCAAACAAAAATGTAAGTAATTTAAATTTAATCCAATTCTATATAGGGCATGACAAATTCAATTTAGATAGAGAGAAATTGTCCTTTGAAGTATGAACTATAAAAAATTTTGATTTAAGCATCGTTATGGGACATATGACCTATCAATCTTTATTGTAACGGTTCATTCGGGGTCAACTGACTCACATAGTAGGTCGCGTCCATCCGTTTCACGAGAAAATGCACACTTTTAGTTTAAAAACTAGATTTTAGAAAGACAAAAAAAATATTATTTTAGTATTTTCAAATTTTGTAGTATTTCTTTATTTTTAGACTTTTAGATTTGTATTTTTTTAGAAATTACTTGTAATCATGATAGGACTGCTCCAATAAAGTTTATCTAAACTTTTTATTCTTGATAAATTAGCTGGCTTTCGATGAGTTATACTATTTTGGATAACTTTTATTAAGATTAAAATTTTACTATTTTTGATAATTACAAATTAGGATCTATTTTTTTCTTTAATAGTGGTGTAATCAAGAGTTGATACATATTACGGATATTATTTAATAAAATATTTGAGTTTTATCTCTTTTTTTCATGTGGATTCAAGAAACTATCTTGTGAATTAAATGCTTAATCACTTGAGAAAAAGGGAGGTATTTCTTCACTTTTTCATGCTCTTTCTTGTGTTATAAACTTTCTTTCAAGGAAAGTGCAGGAAAAGAAATACCATTTCCCATGTTTGTTTATTAAAATATTTTCTCCAAAAAATTGAGATACAATTCCAAATCATATGTTTAGCAAAATAAAATTTCCTTTAGAAATTATTTTGGTTACAACATCAGGTTGACATGGGTGCTGATTGGGAATCTAGGCCCATGTTCTATAAATCATTTTTAAATTATTATTACACGTTTCTTTCTCACATATGTGATTCATCTATGAAAATTAACTTGAGGAATTTCTAGGCTACACTGCATTAGCTTTTTGTATCAATAAATGCCAATTTGACATCCTATGGTGCTTGTATCAAGTGGCTCAAGGGGATGTATAGAATTAATGATTAATAATTAATATTCCTTCACAATCTGTTAGTATTTTTCTGGGCACTTGATGAATGGCCTATAGATGGCAAATTGAGCTACACATACAAACATGTGTTCATCCATCCAAAAAAAAAAAAAAAAAAATTGTGTGTTTTTGCTCACATAAGTTTTGGATCGAACTGATTTTTGCTCTCATGAGTGATCAACATTGAAGAAAAATTCCAATGGACGGAGTGGATTTGACATAGATAATGTGGTGGTGCCAGTCAACCAGAAAAGTTTTATCCCATTTCTCAGACATGAGACAATACAACTGGAAGGTGCTGTAAAAGTTGTGGGCCCACATGATGAATGTGTTTTATCTATGTTGTCCATCCATTTTGCCACCTCATTTTAAGACATGGGCGAAAGTGAGGTGGATCAAAATATAAGGTGGACCGCACCACACGTAACTGTGATGATTAAGCATGGACCATTAAAAAATTTCTAGGGCGTACTGTAATGTTTAGTTGCCATCCAACCAGTTGGTTAGGTCACATAGGCGCGTGAATGGAAAATACAAATTTCAGCTTGATCCGTTGAGAAGTTTTTAACCGTGGGTATTCAATTAGCATTTTTTCTTATGGTGCGGTTGACCTGATATTTGGATTTTCCTCATTTTTGGTATCATGCCTTAAATTGAGCTCTCCAAATGGATGAGAGGTGTGGATAAAATATATACATCATGATAGGATCACCGGACTTTTCTAGCCCTGACCCACACCCACATTGCTAACCCAAGGTGGCAGGAACTTGCGACAGGAAAGGTGGGCCCATCGTCATGTTTATGAGAGATCCACCATGTCCATCCATTTTACTGGATTATGTTAGGACATGGCCCGAAAATGAAGTTCAAGTGGGCCATATGACTTGAAACATTGAGGATTGAAAGTGCACCATTAAAGCGTTTGTGGAGCCCATAAGTTTTGGATCAGGCTAATATCTTTGTATTTTAAGTTTATCATAGTAGGAATGACCTTGTGAATGGTATGGATGAGATATAAATATCATGGTGGACCCAGGGAGGTTTCAAGGCGCACTTAATTTTGGATGCAAATGAGAAAGAAACTTGCAACAATCCGTTCGTGAAAAATGTGAGAAAGAAACTTATTTCAGCTTAGTAAGATAGAAAATAAAAGTGATAAAATTTGGTAGCCAGATATTCATTTTATTCCTTTCCAATTATTTTGGTATTTCCAAATACTCCAAAAATGGACGGTGTACATCAAAAGTGGGTCATGCATCAACCAACTTGGAAGGTAGGGCCTACATGATAAACACATAAAATGTGGATTCCACATCATCAGTAGTCGATATTGAGGGGCCCCACATGGCGGATGACCTACATCAAGGTAAGCCTCATATAATGGACAGTTCACGTCAAAGGTTAGCCTAAACAACTATTTGAATTGCTATTAATGTAATAGAATTGTTGTAATCTTTAAAAATGATATCAAATACCTTTTTTTAATTATTATTAATATAAAAAAATAAAAAAATAAAAAAAAAACTCTTATTTGAATGTATTAACAAATTTACTTATTTTAAATAAAAGCTTTTTATGATTTTCAAAATGTATTTTTATTAAATAAGCTTATTTAAAACAAAAACTAGAAAAAAAAAAAAAAAAAAAAAAAAAAAAAAAAAGAGTTTATTAGAGAACTCTTATTTAAAAAGCCTTTATTAAATTAGAGTAGAGATGCTACACGATCTCTTAGTGTTCTTTGTGCAAGTGGATAGGCTGTTTATTGCAGACTCAAAGTTGTGGCTCGCATGGCTCGGCACTTTTTAAGATCCCAATAAACTTGAAAAGATTATTGACGTTTTTCTTAGTTACTACCTTACAAATTAATGTAACGTGGCATTCACTTAAGGACATATCCATGGCTCAACTGGCAGACTGAGTGGAGATACCTCCTTTTAATACTTGAGGTCTTGGCATCGATCCCTAGCAGGGGTGGCTAACATGGAGTGTGTACTGACATGGTATCAAAGTTTACTGAATGAAGAAATGAATACATGTGTTGTTCATTTATGAAAATTAATTTGAGGAATTGATATTCTAAGAAAGATGCATTAAATGGACACTTCATTAACATCCTGTATTAGATTAGTAATTGTCACTTTGGTAGCATGTGGTGACCATGTGTCAAGTGACTTAATTGAGATGTTTGGAATTAATAATTAATATTCTTTTGTATTAAGGAAGTATTTGTTTGAGAGGAATGGATGAATTTATTAGTAGCAGCATTTTAGGCTGCACATACAAACCTATGTTTATCCATCCAAATAATTTCTTGTGGTGTGGCTCACCTGTGAATTGGGTAGATTTTTTGTGTTAGTGGACAATATTGAGAGAAAATGTTTGTGTAAGGAGTGGATTTGACGTAACATGGTGTGAACGATGTTAAACTCAGTTAATTAAAATTTTACCTGTACTCTTACACTAAAGAAATTTGAGGTAAGTCATGCAGCAGTAGTGTCACGTTGGTACTGTTAATGCTGGAAAAGATATGTAGCCCACCATGATGTATGATGTGTGTGTCTTTTCCTTGCCCTCCATTCATTTTTCCAGCTCATTTTAAATCATGAGCCCAAAAATGAGGCAAATTGAAATCTCAGGTGGACCACAATACAAGAAATAGTGGTCATTAACTGAATGCTGACCATTAAAAACTCTAGGGCCCATTGTAATCTTTAGTTGTCATCTAACCTGTTGATTAAGTCACATAGACATGAAAAACACTAACTTCAGCTTGATAAAAATAAAAATAAAAACTTTTGTAGCTTTTAATGGTGGGGTTCAATCACCATTGTTACCTATGGTATGATCTACTTGAGATGTGGATCTGCCTCATTTTTTGGATCATGCCTTAAAATGAGCTGAAAAAAATGGATGAACGGTGTGGATAAAAAATATACATGATGATGGACCACAGATCTTTTCAGCCACCTACCTGCACCCACATTGATTAGTGTCGGAGGTTTCGTAGTGGAAGACCGCCATGATCTTTGTGAGAAATCCACCCCATCTATCCATTTTGGCAGATCATGTTAGGTCATGGACTCAAAAGTTAGCAAATCCAAAATTCGAGTGGGCCGTATATCAGTGAGGATTGAAAGTGCATCATTGAAACATTTATGAGCTTCATAAGTTTTGGATTAGGCTAAAATTTTTGTATTTTTAGCTCCTCAGGGTAGGAATAACTTATGAATTGTATGTATGGCATATGTAGTCATTTAATTACTCACTTTTTTCCGTCATGCGGTCCACTTGAGTTTTGAATCTACGGCTCATATCCAAACATATGATCAGGGAAAATGTATTTACAAAGTGGATTCTCACAAGTATCATAGTGGAATGTGATCAAGAAAATTTACTTTCAGAAATGCATGAGTAAAAAATTAAGAAGCAAATTTTGAGGAAAATTGTATCACATGATGAATTGATTATCGTTAATTTCTCCATGGTTACAAATAAGAAAAATATAATTTCTCATGAATTATTTACAAATTAGGAAAAGATAATTTCTACCCAACCATTGTAAATTTTTTCCACCTTCTTTATATTTATAAATCATCTTTTATCATCACCATGCTTTGCAGATAACAGATTTATAGTGACTAAACCAGCTATGAGTTAAGTGGCACATGATGACCTGATTTGGTGGTTGGATCCAATCTTCAAGGTTCATGTCTAATCAATGACTCCATTGAGAGGATGCTCCCACCTAAGCTCTGAGTTAAGTGGCACATGATGACCTCATTTGGTGGTTGGATCCAATCTTCAAGGTTCATGTCTAATCAATGCGACTCTATTGAAAGGATGTGACCACCTATTAAAAATCACACCAATCAGATGATTCTGGATGTCCATCAGTAACTGATTTGAGCCATGACTGTCAAATTGATCATCATAGTTATCCAAACCATTGATTTGGTAGACCATATACAAAAAATACTAAAATCAGACTACCCACCTATTGGACTACTTTTTCTTTTCAATTAACAGCTTGTGATATTCATCATTAACACAATTTTCTAAGAGGTATGCTCTCGTCGGATCTTGATACAATAATTAATGTTATAGCTTTCAGTTTGTATAAGTGGACCATCATTCAGTCATTTGAACCGTTGAAATAATCGGCCTATTTATGGATGGCCATGTACTATAACTGCTCAGATATGAAACGTCCAAAACCTTCAATAGTTTTTTTTTTTTTTTTTTGTTAGATGGTTAGTACACCCCACTGTCAGTTCACACTTCACTGTTAGCCACCCCCACTAGGGATCGATACGAAGACCTCAGTGTTGAAACGAGGTATCTTTCACTCGGTCTACCACTTGAGCTATGGATCAGGGTGTCAAAACCTTCAATAGTTGGCCAGTGACTAAATGGTTACAAACCAAAGCATAACAAAGGCTCATATTGGATGAAGAAAGGCTAAACTTTCCATGTTTTTTTAATACAGGCCATCCATGCTTGGATACCAACATTTTTGGATCACTAAACCATCATGGGACCCACTTGGGTAAACAGGGCCAGAACATATTGTATAAAGATTCGCCTGAGCACCGAATAATATCTCATGATCTGTTAGCTCAAAAGAGATTATCTAAACCCTTAAATCACATCACCTGGCCCATCTATCTTCACATCTGATCCACACATGAGGTGGAATTGGATGATGGTTGATGGACATGCATTGTGAAATTGGATGTATGCACAGATGTAACCAAACCTAAACCATCCAATTATCTCACATATTCACTTGGTGTGACTGTGTCGGGCCCTACGTGTTATATCCACACCATCCATCCATTTTTCCAGATAATTTTAGGGCATGAACCCAAAATTGAAACACAGCCAAACCTGAAGTGGACCACACCACTAGAAACATCAGAGATAAGACATCCACTGTTGAAGACTTCTTAAGGCCCACAGTGATGTTGATTTGAAAGGAAAACACAAATATCAGCTTAATTCAAAACTTTTGTGGCTCTCAATAAGTTCTGAGATATAGGCTTTCAATTCCCACTGTTTCCTGTGATGGGGTCCACCTGAGCTTTGG
The DNA here is from genome assembly GCA_030180095.1 of Magnolia changhungtana. Lineage (NCBI taxonomy): Eukaryota > Viridiplantae > Streptophyta > Magnoliopsida > Magnoliales > Magnoliaceae > Magnolia > Magnolia changhungtana. Next base: position 2,577,861 of record JASAUF010000364.1, on the reverse strand, counting down.
CAGTGCTTCAATTTTACAAGCCCCGTACTGCATGCCAAACATGTCAGGCCCAAGTCCGATATACCAGCCTGATGATATCATTCAGCCCATTCATTACTATGTAGTAGTCCCTACTCCTACATAAATAACGCGAACTACAACCCAAAGCACATGTAGCCCATGTATAATGACAAACCTTTTTTTACCATAAATTTAATAAACTCCAATGCTGAAAATTAAATATTTTATATTTTATTTTTGAGATTATCTAAAACACGGTTTGTCATAAAGACCGTTATGTAAAGGTAACGGTGGTAACATCCCAACTGGTAGAGAGAGTGGAGATACCTCTTTCAACACTTAAGGTCTTAGTATCGATTCCTAGTGGGTGTGGCTAACAGTAGAGTGTGTGTAGTGTATACTAACAAGCTAACCCTAAAAAAAAAAAAAAAAAAAAAAAAAAAAAAAAAGGTAATGGTAGTAACCATTGCTGCTTAAAGTATCGTAAAAGTCGTAATATTTGTTATGGAAAAAAATAACCTGAAATTGCTTTTAACATGTGTAATTTTTTTTCAAATAAAAAAGGAAAACATTTTTTAATAGAAAAGGAGAACAAAATGGCCAGAGCCATTACACCGGCATCATAAAAGTAATAGTGGTGGCCGTTATAACCTCCATCATCATTACAGAATAACTTGATTTAGAACAAATACTATTAAGACATGTAGCAATAACTTACTGTGTTAAATAATGTTATAGTAATAATATAAAATGAAAAAAGTATGTCACAGGAAATATATTTTAAAATTATCAAATAATTTTAGTCATTAAAATATCCTAGCTTATATAATTAAACCTTCTGTTTTTTAATATTTCAAGTTTTAGGTTCAGAGGGATTTTCAAATAAAATTGCAAAGAAATAAACATAATAAAAATAATAAATCAAAATAATAAAATGGAATCAAATAAATTAATATTTTATTTTGTACCTATCATTTATCAATTATCCTCCAACATCTCATGTTCTTACTTTATAGTATTCTTCATGTACTTGTTTCTTAACCTAATAATATACCATTAACGAGAAGCCATATGTAAGTATAAAAACATATAATATACAGTATAATTAATATTTTCAACCAATAACAACACATGACAAATAAGCAAATGTCGAATGTAAAATACAACTTATAAAAAGATGATACACAACAAGTTGTAAGTGTCAAATATAAATTAATTAGTCAGAAAAATATAACTTGCAAGTTAGGGCTTTCACTAAATTGATACTAATATTTACTATTTATAAATGCAAAGAAACCAGCATTAAGAAAAAAAAAAAAAAAACACTTACAATCACCTATTCTATACCATAGGAGGAAAAAATAAAAATAAAAAAAGACATACATTATTTCCTTAGAATAGCTTTGGAAATAATGTGTATGATGAAAAAATATGAAGTTATTTATACATTTCATATTGGTTTTATTTCCAACATTCCAATGGTGTGAGAGAAAAGTAGATAAGAAATGCGAAAGTGAGAGTTATGATCATGGGTCAATGGGGAACCATCCTTCACACGAAAATGACACTTGTGTAGGATGTCCACATCCTTCAAACGACATAAGTCCCCACCAAAAAGATCAGTGGGTAAAAAAGTAATAATGTTAGCACATTGAGTGGACCACCCCTTTAAAACTAATGGACACCAATGACATGACTACATATATATAGGTCTCACCTACCTTATGAGTGGGAGCAGATTAGGTGCGGCCCCAGCCTACTATTTTCTTTGGGATTGGCCCACTTGAGATTTAGATTGGCTAAAGCTTTTGGCTCACATCTTAATATGAGATACTGCAAGTGACGGACATAATAGATTTCATGTAGACATCATGGTGGGCCAAGTACTTTTGTGTTCCACGTAATTTGTGCGCATGAAAAGACAGAGTACATGCTGCTCTCATGAAAAAGATAAAATGACTTAAATACCCCTAGTTGAAGGGACACGCATCAAATATGAGCATAGTTAAAATAAAATAGAGTTGTACACGAGTTGAACCGAGTCTAGCTTAGCTCATCTCGGCTCAGCCAGCAGGCTACCCCAACTCGAGTTCATCTCGGTTCTATCTTTAAGCTTGATTGGCCAGCTTGGACCAGCTCGAGTCAAGTTCAAGCTGAGTTCAAGCTCGATCTTTCGAGCTGAGTTCGAGCTCGAGCCTACAAGCTGAGTTTGAGTTTGAGTTTAGGTTTTAGGATTTTATATATATATATAATATTTTATTTAAATATATAAATATTTATAAAATATTTATATTAAGTGAAACCAATTCAAGTTGAATCGAACTTTTTCGAGTCGAGTCGAGGAAGCTAATCAAGTTAGCTCAGTTCATGTACATATTTAGTTTTCACTTAGGGCATGTTAGATTTTCAGTGGCTATGTAAATACTCGTGAAATGAGTAATTATTACCATTTTACCTTGGAAACCGATTTAAAATAGTTATTTTAAAACTTCGAACCCCAAGATGATGTATATAATAAAACCATTCCGTCCAATCATTTTAACACAATATCTTAAGGCATGAGCCAAAAAATAAGGCAGATTGAACACCCAAATGGCCCACGCCAAAAGAAACAGTGGGCCTGAGATGTTTTTAATGGTAAGTGTTTGATTCCCTTTTTCTAGTGGCGTGGTCCACTTGAGCTTTCGATATGCCTCGTTTTTTGGCTCATGTCATAAATTCATCAGGCATAATAGATTAATGGTGTGGATAAGCAATATATATCATAGTGGGACCCACAAATATGTTGTAACATTTTCAATTTTTGTGTCATATGGTAAAATCAAACATTGAAAAAGGTGAGGTAAATACGGGGGGAAATAATTATTACATATTTTTACATATTTTCCTATGAATTGAAACTCAAACAAGCCCTTAACTTCTCAAGTAACTGCAAGGCAAAAATGTCCACATATAATCATGGCTGAACCTGTCTCGTGTGGACCATCTTTTAGTGTTTTAAAAATAGGCGACTTGACTAACTCATTCGGTCTACAGTCAAGCCGTGTCTTGACTCAGCTGAGTCACCCCTATTCACATCACTAACCCAAAGTGTTAGACCAGATATGGCTTCGAAGAATGTGATGCGTTAGTCAAATTAATATATGTGGTGCCTAACCAGAGTCATGGGCTGCCAGTTTTGCATGGTGATTGTGGTCCATCAACAAATAAAGGTGAATCAACCTTTAAAATAAAAATCAATACATCAACTGTAAGATCAACGGCTCTGGTTTCATCTGGCAATCAAATGATGTGTGGAGTCAATTTCATGTCCATGCAAATCTTATTGATATTTCATATGCATTTCCTCTGTAATTTGTAGCAAACGTTTATTCTTCCCCCATATGGGATTATTGCACATACAGGGCCACATTCCAATCTCCACCCTTCATTTGATCATTCACCAATCAGATTATCCTGAACGTCCATCATTAATTAGATTGAGCCATGGAGATCAAATTTCTCATCACAGTTATCCAGATCATTGATTTGGTGGACCATATTCCAAAAATACTTAAATCAGACCACCCACTTTCTGGACTACTTTTTTCTCGACTTAATAGCTTTTCTATAGGGTACGGTACAATGCTCCCACCAGATCTTAATACAACAATATTATGGATTTCAGTATTTCAGTTTGTATAACTAAGCCCATTATTAAGTCATTTGAACCGTTGGTTGATACGATGGCCTTATTATTGGAAGATTGGAAACGTCCAAACCTTTCAATAGGTTGCCAAGGACTAAATGGTTACAAACCAAAGCACAACAACGGTTCATATTGGATGAATAAAGGCTAAACATTCAATGGCTAGGATCTTGCAATCTCTGTGATTTTTTAAATACAGGTCATCCATGCTTGGATCTACCATACCAACTTTTCAGATCTCACTAGGATTAGCAGGGAGAGAGCGTATTGTATAAAGAATATTGGCCCGAGAATGGAATAATCTCATTATCTGTTAGCCCAAAAGAGATTATCTTATATCTACACCCTTAAATACAGCACCTGGCCCATCTATGGTTTGCATGTGACCCACCCATTTTCAATAAGCTTCAATCCACATTCGATCTGACTCTTTCTGGTGGGGTTTGTCCGATAAACATGAATGAGTAAAGTTGACATATGTGTAGGAGATGAGATATCCCGATACATTTGGATTTCTGAAAGGGACTATTTCAGATATTTACTCTATCTTATCTATGATTATTTTTATTTTTGCCGAGCTCTTTAACATGCACTAGCATTCTTTAGAGCTAAATGTTGGGTGAGTTGGGTGAGGTTGGTGCTCAACCCTAGCTGAACCCAAGGTTCATATATCTCAACCCAACCCAACCTTGGGTTGGGAATTCCCAACCCAAGCAGGCTCCGTCAAATTGGCCGGGTGAATACATGTTGATATTTTCGTTATTACATTAGCTTATTATATTTTAATACACACCTTATTTTTTATACTTAGAATTTTATTAAATATATATATATATAATTATTTATTGTAAAGAATTTTGTTTTTCATAAACAAACAAGTTAAAATACAATACTACTTTAAAAGTCGTGTTGTGTACCACCCAATCTATTTGGGGTGAGAGAATTCCGGCATATGTTGTTAGCTTGAGTCATTAGAAATGACATGGACCAATAAGACCCAACGGCATTATAATTTTGTATGCCTTCAACATAAACGATTCATACTTAATTATAATTTATAACATATATATCCATCAGGTTCGTTGGGTCAAACAATCCACCTGATACTTCAACCCAAGCCCAACCTAACTTTTATCAAATTGGTGTTAATAGAGCCTAAGCTTGAGACCAAAGTCGATACATTCTTCCGGAACCCCACCCAATGTCAGGTTAGTAGCAGGCCGGTCGACTGAAACACCTAGGTCCATAGCTCAAGTTGTAGACTGAGTGAAAGATACATTATTCCAACACCGAGGTCTTGGTATCAATTCCCCGGTGGGGGTGGCTAACAGTGATGTGTGAATTGACAAGCTCAAGTGGTATACTGAGTGAAAGATACCACGTTGAAGTGAAAGATAACCCCGTTTCAACACCATGGTCTTGGTATCAATTCCTAGTGGGGTGGCTAGCAATGATGTGTGAATTGAAATGGGTGTGCTAACAAGCTAACCAAAAAAGCAGGTCGACCGATCTTTCAGCCCTGGCGTTCTTTCACATTTGGATGAGCTGGTTGTTGTATAATTAAAGTTGTGGCTGGCATGGCTCGGCACTTTTAAGATTTCGATGAATTCGAAAAGATTAGTAACATTTTTCTTAGTTAATAGCCAATGCATTAATGACATGTGGCATCCACTTGATAACATACGTGAAAAGAAAAGGAGAGCTATTCATGCTCCGGCAGTGCACGGCACTTGATACGCATGTATATAATACATGTGGCCTATTAACTCATATTAAACTAACTTACGTCACTGAGTTACACCCCAAAAATAAGTTGCACAATCCCAACCTTTTATCCGTTGACGCTTGTTTATTGAATGAAGACCATGAATATTATTCATTTAAACCGTCCAATAAATGCCCACAAATCTTATATTAAGATAGCTAGTAAAATAAGCCTAATTTTTAGTTTATGATACATCTACACGTGTACTTAAATTGGATGGTTTGATTTGAATTAAGGGTATTACACGTATGCAATTTTTACGTGACTTATAAGTGCCCGCGTATCATCCATCAGACACTGCAGAGTATGAAAATTTTTTTATCAAAGAAATTGAAATGCTTTGATATTCTGTAAGGTGTGACTATCGGCACTCACGCACAAATACACTGTACACGTTGTCCGCATTTTAGCTAATCTGGGATGCGGATTTCTCACGGAAGCTACAAAGTTCCTGCGCAAGGACAGTGGGTGGGGCCCACTGAAATGTATATTGTTGAGGCGCCTCAGGCCTCATACTCCTCGGCGTGGAGTGAGCTTGGAAGTATGAATGTAACCTCCGAGCTGAAACGACAAAGTTGAACGCTAGCTTCTCCGAGTATGAATATCTCGTTTCTGCAGGTATCATTGTCTTGCTCATGTAATATATGGAGTGTTGCTTATTTCCGACCTCTCTAATCAGAGTCGAGCTAAAGCCTAAAAAAACTCTACTATTACCGGGTCATGCCGTTTGACCTGAAGAATACTGGGGCCACGTATCAAAGATTGATAAATCAAATATTTTTCAAACAAATCGGAAGTACAATGAAAGTGTACGTCGATGACATATTAGTAAAATGTATCAAGATAACCGATCACTTAACGGATCTCGAAAAAATGTTTGTCGCCCTTCAAGAATACCAAATGAAGCTGAATCTCACAAAATGCGTTTTTGGAGTCAGCTCAGAAAAATTCCTTGGAGATTTACCTTATCGGGTGGAGGGTGGTTCAGATTTTGACATCAACATATATGATAAATCCATTCTGTCCATCTGTTTTGCAAGATCATTTTACTATGCATGGAAAAAAAACGAGGTGGATAAGAAATTCAAGTGGGTCACACGAGAGGAAGAATTGGGGAAAGAAATTCCTACAGTTGAAACCTTTCTACTCCCTTGATGTTTTATATGCTATCCGAATGGTTTATGAGGTCATTCCCAATGGGATCAAGTGAAAAAAGTGTAAATATCTGATACAAAAATTTTATGGACATAAGAATGCTTCAACTGTGCTCACTAAATTTCCACTATTTCCTCTCGTGTTGCCCACTTGAGTGTTAGATATACTTTTTTTTTTTTTGTCAAACATTGTAAAAGCAGCTCATACAATGGATGGAAAGGGTAGATTTCTCACAAACATCTCTATGGGCCCCACTCAGCATCCTTGCGCAGGAGCTTCCTGCGAAAGGCTTTTGCAGGAAATCCGCATCCACCAATCTGAAACATGCAAAGCTCTGTCGATGATCCTGACTATTGAAACTGATGGTGTTCAAATGGACGGGTCAAATGCAATAATTTCAATCTGATTTTGGAGATTCGATAAATCTGTAGGGTGCCAGATCATTTGGACGGTTTGGATAGTATCGCAGTTCGTATGGATGGTCATAGTCTGCCACCAAATCAAATACTCCTCTCAAAATAGATTTGAAGAAATGACGTTATCATGAAATGATTCGCGCGAGGAAAGATCTAACGGCTGAAGGACACATTTCGATGTGTCCCACGAGTGCAAGATCTGTACCATGTAATAAAAAATTCTACGTGTGGACATGATCTGTACATTTATTAGGAAGGAGACACGTGTACATTAAATCATGGAACACTGTATAATCGTCCATTTTCTTCAAAAAGACTGACATATCTGATGATTGAGATTAGAATTATTAGTGGTACAGAGCATATTCGAGGTAATAAAATCCAACTAGCGGATCCGATTTTTCACACGTTTGTAAATTTTGTACTCGTGCAGCGATTCACGTACTCAATATATATACGCGCGAATATCTAAAAGTTCTTAACTTGGTTAATTCGCCATTCGGCATCCTTTCCACATGATGACTGGAAAGACTTCAGAAGACTCGAGTACGACGCAGTGGAAGTCATGCAGGTATTCAAAGCTCAAATAATCGCCGATTCCCCACCGTCTGCTGCTCGGCAATAATCGGCGATGGATAGCCCGATTTCAAATCCTCGGCTGTACTGGAATTCTGCGGCTGGTGGAGCGATTGGCTGGTGTACCACACGCTGTATAGCTGCTGTATGTACGTGTCGTATTTATTATATCTACACCGTTCATCTATTTTTAGAGATCATTTTAGAGCATTTTTCAAAAAATAAATTATATCTAAAAATCATTCATCAATTTTTAGAGATCATTTAAATCATACCCAAAAATCATTAGTAACACACCACAAATAGCAGCGGAGATAATGTTTTTCACTGTTAAACAATTTGTAAACTCACCGTAATGTTTGTTTTCCATCCATTATGTTCATTAGGTCACAAAGACTTGAATGAAGAGTAAAAACAAATTTCATATTTATTCAAAACTTCTGTGACCCCAAAAAGGGTTTCAATGGTAGACGTTCAATCCCCCACTGCTTTTTTGAAGTGTGGTCCACTTGATAGTTAGATCTGTCTTATTTTTGGCCTCAAGCCTTAAGAGGATCTCGCCAAATGGATGGACGGTTTAGATATAACACATACCTCATGACACATACCTCATGATCAGACCCACAGTTTCATTACACGTGATACAGTGTCAGGCTAGCATGTCTGTGAGACATCCTAACCGTTCACAATGTGGGCCCCTGATAGAGTGATCTGGCACAAAAGTTAGATGGTTTAGTCGAATATACGAGCTACGTTTGGTTTTTTGAATGTAGAGTTGCAGACTAGTAGAAACATTTTCTAAAACCGTCCATTGCTTTTGTGTATGTGTGGCCCACCTGATTAGTTGATCGGTCTGATTTTTGGGCCAGATCTATGCATCGGGACCTGCAGAATCTATTTTCTACTGATGAATAGTGATGATAGGTAGGGACGTGTAGAGGTGTGTGTGGACGAGCGTCGTAGCATTTAATCCGGAAGATGGTACAGCCATCTCTCCACGGCAGACGTTGCAGGTTAATGTATCAATCAGGTCCGTCCAGATGGTTGTCCATACTGTGGATGGGTAATATTTCAAATATCACATGGATTGGATGATCCTAGCCATCAGATCGGTGGCCGTCAAAGAGAAGGCAGAAAATAAATATACTTGGATGTTTTGTTTTCCATTTCCACCGTAAAATAATTAGAGTTGGGCACAGGACGTCTCGACCGGTACGACTCATTCAGATCTGGCTCGGGTGAGTCGACTGGAATCGAGTTGACTTCATGTAATTAGAACTCAAACTGAGTCAAGTTAGAGTCAATCCAAACTCAAATTGAATCAAGTTTGAGTCGCCCAGTAACTCATCTCGTCTGACTCGACTTGAATGGAAACTTGAATCTTATATATATATATATATATCGAACTCGCGCCTTAGAGAGAGAGAAAGCGCTCAATCCAGCGAGCTTGGTCCAGGCCAACATCTCTAGTCCGAAACGGGCCCGGCGCGAGTTCGGGCCGAGTTCGGGCCAGTTTCGAACCTTCGAGTTCGGGCCAGTTTCGAACCTAAGTTCGGACCAGTTTCGAACCTTACAACAAGTTCATGGGAAGGGTTTTGACAGGTAATCCACGTCCCATTACAAGGCCCTTGATCAACTGTTTAGATAATCGAACTATAGACTCCACAAAAAATCAAACTAGTCAGGACATTTACATACATTTACATACATTTGACAAAGTATAAAATAAAACATTTTATACAAATTAAATACAGTCATACACGGGTCGGGCCGGGCCGGATCGGGTCGAGCCGAGGCGAGTCGGATTTCGGACCGAGTCGGGCCAAACTGGGAGGTATCCGAACTCGGCCTAAATTAACTTTCGGGCCTAGAAAATTGGCTCGATCCCGAACTCGGTTAAGTCGGGCCGAGTCGGACTTTTCGGTTTTATATATATATATATATATATATATATATATATATATATATATATATATATATATAGAGAGAGAGAGGCGCTCACGAACCAGTTCGTACGTAGTACCTTTTTTGAGAACCCATCATACGTGATGAAACTCGCAAATTTGAACCGTTCATGTGAAGCAGAACCTAGTGAAACCCCCCGGACCAAGTTTTACTTTTATCTAAAACTTTTATCCATACCATCCATGGCAAAGAGAAATTCAAATCAAGGAAAAAAAACTGTTTACATTTTTCACGGTCCACCAAAGTTTTGGCTCAAAGTAAAATTTTATACTATGAGGTTTCATGAGGTTCTGCTTCACATGAACGGTTCAGATTTGCGAGTTTCATCACATATGATGGGTTCTCAAAAAAGTTCGTACGTACTACGTACGAACTGGTTCACAGGTGAGCGTTTTCATATATATATATATATATATATATATATATATATATATATATATATATATATATATATATATATATATATATATATATATATATATGACATTTCATGTCTGAAAATGCCATGTAACTGATGGAGAAGCTACAATTCTAGCAAGCGAATTTATGTTTGGAGTTGTGATTTCGCTCGTGGATACCCGTTGCACCTGACTTGACTCAGTGCCAACTTGACTCAGCTCAATAATTGTGACCAGGTTGGACTCGGTCTGGATTAGTCTAAGCTAGATCCAAACTTGAATCGGGTTAAGTATGCTGGACTCGGTACCAAGTTGGGTCGAGTTCAAGTCAAGCCTATTTCAAAATTGAATTGAGCCAGGTTAACCCTAACTCAATCCAACTCCAATGGATGCCCAGGTCTATGTATAATGATCAATTAATAATAATTACATTTCTCCGCCATTTGAAAAAGAAGCATTCATGATGAGGTGAATTACATCTTAATTGCAAATCCTTAGAAATTGCCCGAGGATAACCAGTGGATTGTACCGCAAAGCATGCTTTTTAATCCATGTTGTCCATCTGTTTTAATAGCTCGTTGTAAGACATTAACCATATATAAGGCTGAAGTAGGCCACACCAGCGTGAGTGTGTGGGGGTGTGTGTGCGTGTGTAATAAATAAAAAAAAGTAGGCCACACCACGTAAAACGGTGGTAGTAATGACATCCACTGGTGAGAGCTGACTCCTTGCTGGGGCCCACAGTGATGTTATATTTATTTATCATCCAACCGGTTTATAAGATATATAAACATAAATAAAAATAAAATACAAAATTCAGCTCCATACAAAATTTCTATTATAACCCCTGATAAGTTTTCAGTGGTGGGTGTTTAATTTTCACTATTTTCTATGTTGCGGTCCACTTCAAACATGTTATATTTTCATTTTTGAGCTCATGCCGTAGGATGAGCTGCTGAAATAGAAGGCCAGCATGGATAAACAAGGACGGTACAGATACATCACGTGTATGACGGTGGGCCCTACAAATTTTTGCACCTGTTGCCGTCCCTCAGTAAGTTTCAACACGAGGAGAGGGAGAGAGGAATGTTTACATGCACACTTAGGACTGAAAGTTGGGCGGGCTCAACCCGACCGACTTATGACCGACTTGACATTGGGTTGGGCTTGGGCAGGATGTATCGGGTTTAGTCTCAAGCTTGGGTTATATAAACACCATTCTGATAAAACTTGGGTTGAGGTCTCGGGTTACCCGACCCAACCCAACCGAACCCGATGGATATATAAGTTACTTCTAAATTATAATTAAAGTGTAGATCGTCTTTGTTGAAGGCATAGAAAATTCCAATGTTGTCGGGTCTCATTGGTCCACGTCATTTTCATTAATGACTTAAGCTAACAAGATATGTTGGATTTCCCTCTCCCAAATAGGTTGCGTGCTACAAAACATGACTTTTAAAGTAATTGTCCTATATTTTAGCTTGTTTGTTTAGGAAAAAAAAAAAATGAAGTTCTTTACGATAAATAATTTACATATATAATTAATAAAATTATAGGTAAATAATGTTGGGGGCCTTGCACAAAACCTTAAGATCTAGCCCTCTAGAACAAGCTAGAATTATGGATAATAAAGAAATGAAAATAATCAATGCATCAATCACACACCACACAAGAGATTTTTACGTGGAAAACCCTCAAAGAGGTAAAAACCACGGGACTTCGTCCAGATCAACAATCCACTATGAAGTAAAACGTTACAAACTTCTTCACTCACGCAGGAGTGGATAAACAATGAGAGAAACAAAGAAAACGGAGAGATCTGACCGATTGCGAGGACATAGAAGCGCTGAGATATAGATTGTACAGTAAATAACCTCCACGAGAGTAATCTCCCTTCTATAAGCTTCCTCTCTCTTCTTTTTTTTTTCTCTCTCTCTCACTTTTGATAGCCCTAAACCCTTTAGCAAATCTCTTGTAAAACTTTATGAAACCCTCTTGTCATACCTAGAAAGCCCTAGGTATCTCTTATTTAAAGTTTTAGGAAACTCCTTTCCACATCTCAGTTGCGAAAGGACTTGCGACACGAAATCCGCGTAAAATCGTGGAATGAATTTGTGTAACTACGACTGGTCGTGACGAACCCACGACTGGTCGAGCACCTCCCACGACCGGTCGAACACCCCGGAGAAAAATAGCCCAAAGTCGTTGGACTTAGAGTCGTGCCACGGCTCGACTCCTACGACTGGTCGAGACCAGCCTTCGACCGGTCGAACAGGGCTCATGATCGGTCGACGATGGGTCAAAAAACCCATCAAATAAGGCATGTATTGAAATATAATAGACTAATGTAATAACGAAAATATTAGCATATATCAACCCGAACAACCTCACCAACCCGACCGAGCCCGCTTGGGTTGAGAATTCCCAACCCGAAGTTGGGTTGGATTAGGTTAGGGTTGAGGTATAGGAACCTTGGATTAGGCTAGGGTTGAGCACCAACCTGACCTAACCCACCCAACTTTCAGGCCCATGCACGCTAGCTATCATGAGAACTCGTGATAATTTTTTGATAACTCATCTCTCGTGGTATGAGTGCAAAATCTAAATGGTCCATATGATGTAGCACCCTATGAAACCTTTAGGGCCCAACTTTTACCCCTATGAGATTGACCTAATGGAAACTTCCCATGAGGTTGAGTTGCGTGAGCCCCACCGTGATGTGTATCGAACATCTACCCCATCAGTCAGATGCACCATTCCAGATGGGCCACGGGCTTAAAAATTGGATCAATCCATGAATTAGGTGGGTCACACCACATACAAAAGTTTAGAGGGGTTATCCACCCATTAAAATCTTCATTATCGTTTATTGGACCCATCGAGATGTGGTTCACAAATCCAACTCAGCCATTGTGTGTGTCCCACTTAGATGAGGGGCCCGACCAAGTTTTAGCCACATCTAAAACTCAGGTGGGCCCCACTAAGTGCTTTTATATGTTCTAGACATGCTTTCAAATGGTTTTAGATGTTATGGCCCACCTAAGTTCCATATACGACTAATTGAACTATCAAATGCACGGTGTTGATGTCCGACACACATCATGGTGGGGCCCACATAACTTGACCTCATGGGAGGCAAGGGTAAGGAAATAATCTGTTAAAATAGATGATTAGGGCTGCACGTCAAGCTGAGTCGAGTTGAGGTGGGTCAAGCTTGGCTTTGCTCATCCGTGCTCTCCTTGAGTTTAAGCTCGAGCTCGAGCTTACCATTGGTGCTTGGATTGTTTGCTAAACCTTTCAAGTCGAGCTCGGGGCAAGCTAGTAGATCGAGTCGAGGTGAGTTTACCTTGAGTCGAGTCGAGTCTGCTCCCAACCCGACCCAACCCAGCACCTAACCCGCACCTGACTCAACCCAATAATCCAACCCAATTGACCCAACCCCCAAATCAAATATTCAATTAATAATATATATATATATATATATATATAATATTAGATAGAGTGATACAGGGTACCTTGTTGTTGGTGTTGAGAGAGAGAAAGAGAGGATAGCTCTGGTGAGTGCAAGCCGTATGGCTGAGACAAGTCAGGTAGACACTGAGTCAAGCTCGGGCGAGTGGCAGAGAGAGAGAGAGAGAGAGAGAGAGAGAGAGAGAGAGAGAGAGAGAGAGAGAGAGAGAGGCTCGAGTGTAGCAAGTTAACTAAGGAAGGAAAAGGGTAAGAAATGGATGGACGATTAAGGTATATGATTTAAATTTTTATTTTTTTTATTTTTTAAATATAATAATATATATAATATAATACAATAGGTATTCAATTCGAGTTGAGCTCATGCTTCAAGCCGAGCTGGGTTCAAGTCGAGTCGAGTCAAAATCTACTATATTCGAACTTAACTTCACATCGAGTCGAGTCAACTCAAGCTAGATCGAGCCAAGCTGAGACAGCTTTAGCTTTTCGAGCTAGCTTGTAGCTTGGCTCATGTACAGCCTTATCATCATAGATGATGGATAAAACAAGTGGGCCCAGGGATCCATAACATGACCGATCATCTCTGGCTACTGGTTAGGTACGTACTGGGGGTAATACCCAACCCGAGCACCATTCAAACGGATAATTAAGTGGATGCCGGTTTCTTCTTCTATCAATCCTAACCGTCCAATTTTATAATGCTATAGTTAAAACTCTAGATTGACTTTCTAGGTATTGAACAGTATTAAATATTTAATTTTTACCTTCCATATAAGCTGGAGTAGCTCAGTTGGTTAGAGCGTGTGGCTGTTAACCACAAGGTCGAAGGTTCAAGCCCTTCTTCTAGCGATATCCAGGCCATTCAAATTGTTGGGCCCATTGTATATTTATTTTGTGAAGGACAGGATTGCCGTACAACTGTGATGAATTTCTTTTTAACCGTACGTTAGTTTTGGGGTTGGTCCACTCAGGTTTGGAAATCACGAACCAATGGTTCTGATTCCCAGACCATGGGTGCAAAAGATTGGACGGCAAGGATCAACCAATCGTGGAGAAAAATATCCCATCTGGAAGACACATAACCCTTCAATACATGATTCAAGTCATTGACGGTTGAGAATAAAAAATACAATTGCTGTCCACATCTAACTGAAAAAAAGGTTCATATAATCTACAGATAGGATATTATAATCCACGGTATGTTTGGTGCATGGGCCATGAAGAGTGAGGTAGACCCATCAACGGTTTAGATCATTGAAATAATGGACCGACCTGAAGAATGAAGATCAGTCGGACCAGCCCGGGCTAGTTGCAGATGGGCTGGGCCTAAGATGAAGAATCCAAACATTCGGAGGACGTTTGAACCTTTCAAATGGGGAAGCAGATTCAGTCAGGCCAGAGTAATACAGTGAATTCATTAGGCATTATTTGGTTTCATTTCATTAGCTCGTGCAACATGGTTAAACCTATTAACCTTTTGAAAGTTGGTGGCCCATCTCAAACAAGTATTTGGCCAATGAAATAACACCACATCACCGCCGGATAAAGGCGAGTGTTACCTTGGCCTTACCCAATCTTTCCCTTTAATTTGGGATGAAGATACCTTGGGCTGACCCAATCTTTCCCTTTAATTTGGGATGAAGATTGGTTGGCATTGGGAACTATAGAAGCACACATAGCGGAATCAAGCAAGTACATGCAATTACACAAACAAACTCAAGCAAGAACAATTCAAATTTTACATGGAAAAACCCTTGTGGAAAAAGACCCCGACGTGTAGCAACAAGTAATGTACTTATGAAAGCAGAAATTCAAACAAGCCTCAAATCTCCTTTAAATTCTAGTTATGCCCTTCAAGTCTTAGGATTGTTTGAGAAAGCCCTAATACACCTCAAATTCTTGTTAGGAATGGTTTAAAAAGTCTTAACGCACCTTAAATCCCCTCCTAATCTTGGTTGCATCCGATATTAATACTATCATAATCGAAATAGAAAATAAATCTCGTACTTACACAATTTTGCGTATAACTTCGATAGGACCTTCGATGGCATTGACAAGCATCGAAGACCTATTCATGTCATCGAAACCTCTTTCAATGTCATCGAGTGGCACCTCTAAGATTGTCCATCAATAAACATGAATTTTTTTAGATTTTATTGATACAATTCGTTAATGACATCGACATCTACTCGATAATATTAAGTTGTTAGTTGACGACATCGACATATCTTGTTACTGACAAACATTGACAACAGTTGATTCACCGAAACCATACGACTGCATTATGTAACACACCATGATCCATATTTTCAGCTCATTTGAGGGCAAACCCAAAATTAAAGCATGTCCAAACCTCAAGTGTGCTACGCCACCTAAAACAAAGAGAATAATGATTTTATCAGTTGAAACTTTCCCAATGCTTGTCATCCAACCTGTTCATAAGGTCACACAAACCTCAATGAATGTAAAACATAAATATCATCTTAATCCAAAACTTCCATGGCCCTCGAAAAGTTTTCAATGGCAGGTGTTTAATTTCTACTATGCCTAAAATGAGTTACCAATAAATCAACGGTGTAGATCAAACTAATAGCGATAATCTCTCTTCAAAGTCTATCACACGTCTGCGAAAACATTTTTTCAGCCCACAATGATATTTGTTTGTCATCCATCCAGTTTGTAAGGTTACGACGAAAGGGAAAACATAAATATCATCTTATTTAAAACTTATGTGGCCAATGAAGTTATCAATGGTAGGCATTTAATTCCTACCATTTCCTCTCATGTGGTCCACTTGAGCTTTGGATATACTTCAATTTTGAGCTCATGCTCGAAAATGAGTGGGTAAAATGGATGGATGGTATGGATAAAACACATAAATCCCAGTGGGCCCTACATAGTCCTTAAACCACATAGGCTCACCCCACAATGGAGTCCTTCAATTGGGAAGGAAGGTAAGAGCCATGTGGTAATGGCATCTCTCTGCAGTACACGTGGCAGGTAGTTGTATCAATCAGGCCATCCATTTACAGATATGCAGTACGGATGGCTCATATTTCAAAAACTAAATCCATCAAATAATCTTATCACCTAATCTAAGGCCCTCAAATGGACGGCCTAAACTGAAATTAACTAATGATCTAACTTCAATGGGGTAAATTGGAGAAAAATGACAGGTAGGATTGCCTAATGAGTTAGATCTTTGAAATATAAGCCATCCATTCTATGACCCAGTAAATGGATGGACCAGATCTATAGATCACCCTGCCAGGTATGGTAAGGAGAGATAATGAGAGACAGGCCTTCCTTCTTTCTATTCTTCCGCTCTGATCGAGATTCATAAGTCGATAGTGCAGAATTTCCTTATTGGAGGCGTACGCGTCTGGACCACCAGATGAACCGTCTCTATCCGGCACGTGTCATAAGTACGTGTGGACAAAAAATGCTTGCGGAAACTGACAAAGAGAATCACGTGAACAACGCATACGTGCATACGAAGTGGCTGGTGGGACCATGCTCTGACACAAAAGGACTCGGATTCGATGGTGACTCCCGACCCTCCCCTGATGTATGATGTATGTGTTTTACCGGTCACTGACGGCCTGTTTGTTAACGCTGCATTTTTTCACTCAAGTGGAATTTAGAAAATGTTCTAATAGGGTGTTCGTTAATGCAAAGAAGAAAAGCGCTAAGTGATTTTTCATTGAATTCTTTCTATAATAGGAGCTTAGCTTATAGAAATTTTTTCAATTCATTTCAGGGTATGAGATTTAAAATAAATAAAAAATAAAAAAATTTAAAAAGAAACAAAGAGACAAATACAAATCTTAAGTGGACCACACTATTAAAAAAAAATATTAGTGATTGAATGCCTACCATTGAAAATTTGTTAGGAGCCATTAAAGTTTTAGATAAGTTAATATTCGTGGTTTCCTTTGTTCAGGTCTATGTGACTTAATCAATAAGTTAGATGGAAAATAAATATTACAATAAGCCTTTGAAAGTTTTTTATGATGGATATTCAATCACTATTGTTTTTTTCTGGTGTGATTCAATTGAGATTTAGATCTACTTCAGTTTTATTTTTAAGTTAATATCTTAAATTGACCTGACAAAATAGATGTAAGTATGGATAAAATGCATATGCCATGGTGGGTCCCACATAACTTTTCCATCCCCGAAGGGGTCATAACCAAATTTGAGTTGGATCAAAAAGTCAGGCTGCCCCAGCTTGTCAGGGCTATGTGAAAATAATAAAGAAAAAGTAGGTACAGTTGGTTATTACGGCACAAGTGCCAGTGATGGAAATTGATTGGGCGAGAGTTGCTGTCAGAGATGGAGACCAGTGTAGTAATATGCTGAATTTAATATACATTGTGTGGGTCATGACAGCTACCTGTCGCCCAATCAAATATGCCTTCACAGACTTTGGTAAATTCACCATCTAAGGAAAGGGGACTGCTACAAATGAAAGAAGGTAAAGAACACCACACATGGAGATAATGATGCCTCTGAAACATGGTACAGCCATCTCTCACAGCTCTCAATATAATAATGTAATACATTAATATGACTCAATTCCCTCCCCTCACATCCTCAATATTCAACAGCTGGGAATTTAGCATTTATAAAAGTAGAGTTGCATAGGGGGCATTTGGATTGTAAATTGCTTAAGCTAATTTACTTATTCCACAAGTAGCCTATTTTAATTTCTATTTGTTAAAAAGATAAGTATGTTTGGTGAATAAAATGCTTATAGTTTCACCTCTCTTATGACTCTCCTGATGACTCTCTTCAACAACTTACAAAAAATAGAAAAGTTAAAACAAATTAACTAAAGTGATTAAATACCTTTAAGTAAAAAAGTTACTTATAACTAATCATAAACCAAACTTATATGAAATAAGTTACTTATCTACTATATATATATTAAATCTAACTTATTTGGTGGTGTTCGAACGGGCCCTTAGTACCCCAGAAAATTTTGGATTTCAATTTAAGGGTGGTTTAAAATGTAGAATTTTCACCCTTTAATTCTAAGGGAGATCCAACTTCCAAATTTCAAGGTTTTGGAGTTATTTTCTATCACGATAGCTATCATCTTCTTTTTATTTTTTTATTAAAGATTTTTGCATCCATTTTTAATACTAAATGTTTTCACTTGCATTTACAATATGACGATGAGATGTTAAATAAATCAATTTTATGCAATTATTATACAGGTGATGCAGTAAAAAATAATAATTTAATAATTACTTAAAAAGAAATTTATATTGTAATTTTAAATATGAAATTATTAAGTATTTTTTAGGCCACTAAAAGTTTGGACTTGCCTTAGTTCCGAGGTAAAGATATCTTACAATAGTTTAGTGTAATGATTATCTTATATTACATACATATATTATGTTTAGAATATTTAAGAGCATTTAATTTATTACATCTATTACTTAGAACATACTAAAAATAATTTCATGAATTCAAAATTAAAATCCAAGCTCCCAATACAATTTTTCAATCTAAGGTCTTGAAAATCTAGGTTGCCAAACAAAATTAAAAGGATTTGAAATCCTGGATGGCAAATTCAAGAATTTAATTCTATGTTTTGAACAAGCCCCGAAAGATAGCCAATGTTTCAACAATCATCACTAGCTAATGGACAATTTGTCATTCAATTTTGGACATGGACTGAAGATTGTACATGCACAATGCAGAGAGGTTTGATGCAGTGGCAAACCACCGTAGAAAATGGGGCTAGGTAAAGCATGTTTAAAAATGTTTTCATTTAGCACATATTTGATTGAATAGTTTCATTTCCGACAGTGGCCTGTTATCCAATTTTATTCCGCAACGTCATGGCCTGATGTGATTTATGCAATGGCAGTACCCAATTTATATCCATCAATTTTCTCGCACCGTAATTCAATCATTCTAATTTTTGTTTGCTACTTTTGCCATGAACACTACTGATTAGATGCACATGATCATTTGATTAGATGTCACGATCGTCTGATATGTGTACTTTAGACTATTTGGCATCCACATACGGGCAACTAGATGAACGGTCCAAACGATTAGGTCACCCTGCCACATGTTATGTAGAGAGATAGCTGCACCAAATTCTGGTCCTAGGGGTGCTACCTGATGCGGATTAGCCACAACCCGCATCCAGCCAGGTGGGTGCAACCCTGATTGTGGGGCCCACCTCAATGTATGCCTGCCATCCATCCATTTTGCCGGCTTATTTTAAGGCAAAAAAAATGAGGCAGATAGAAATCTCAAGTAGTCCACACCACATGAAATAGTGGTCATTAAACTCCCACTATTAAAAACTACCTAAAGTCCATTGTAATGCTTATTTGCCAACCACACTATTGATAAGGTCACAAAGACTTGAATGTAGGGAAAACACGCCTAGCAGGTTAATCCAAAACTTTTGTGGCCTCATGAGGCATTTAATGGTGGGAATTCAATTTCTAATGTGTGGTCCACCTGAGATTTGTATTTGCTTTATTTATTTTTTGGGACCACGCAAGAAAAACGTATGAATGGCGTGGATATACAATGCATACGTTGAGGTGGACCCCACGGTTAAGGTGTACACCTGGCTGTATCAAGGTCGCAGGTAATCCACGATTCGGGCTCTACCGTTTTTTTTACAACTGGACCGTACCCATCCACTGAGAGCCCCATCAGATTAACGGTCTGATCACTCACTAATTCCAAGAGGTTTACGAAGCTCACACGCGTGTGAAGCTTTCCCATCCACAGGCAGGTAGACTTTCAAATACGGCACACGTGCATTATCCGAACTTTACACCACTTGGACCATCCTGATTAGATCTGTTATGTCAATCGTCAGACTGTTCAGCTCTACATGTGATCCAAACCGTAAAAAATAAATTGACGGCAAAACACCTACAATGCCTCAATTTTAAGCCATCTCATCTAAGGGAGCGGATTAGGTGAGAGCTCGGGTCAACCAAGCTGGGTGGGACCCCTTACTGAGGGGCTTACAGTGATATATGTGCTTTAAATCCACACCATCCAATTATTTTGGAAGCTCATTTTAGGGCATAATCCTATAAATGAAGTTTACTCAAATCTTAGGTGGAGCACACCACTGAATCGGTCATGATCAAATCTCCATCATTAAAAACTTTATAGATTCCATGAATGTTTATTTGACATCCAACCTATTGATTAGAACTGTACATGGGTTGAACCGAGTCAAGCTCGGCACAAACTTGGCTCAACTAGGCTAGCAGCCAACCCAGCTTGAGCTTGGCTTGATTCTCGTGCCTAATTGACCAACTCAGCTCGGTTCGATCAACATCTTAGTTGAGTTTGAGCATGTACAATGTTGAGGTCGAAATCTGGTCAGCCCTCTTCCCCTCTGAACAGGTGACGGACCTGGAATCCTGCACAAACCGTCCGCAATGGAGACCCTGGCTAAGCCGGGGGACCCTCCGATGCCTAAGTCAGGACAACAGAATCTGGGTCTAAGTTTAGAAGAGAGGGAGAGTCTCAGAAGTTGCGTACCTTTGCTTACGGGATGGTGTAATATTTATACCTCCTCATTCGCTCGATTTGTGCTCGATCATCTCGGCACAATCAGCGGGATACGTGGGTCGTGGAGATATTGCTCAGAATCCGAAGATCGTGTCCTACGACGTGTGTATCTGCGGGCGAGTTAATAGCGCATTTCTATATATGGCAGTTTCTTCATTTAGCGCGTGGGACCTTCATCCTCGGGGATACCTCGGCTCGGTGGGACGAGGGCGAGACGATAATGCCAATCCGAGCCGATGACTGGTTTCATTGAGCCATTCGCTCGGAGTCGATCGTACACCCCAGAGGCTCTTTCTTCCGATTGCCCCTGGGAAGAAACTGATCGAGGATGGGAGCTTCGTCCATCCTAACTCGTTCTTTTAATATCACTCCAAGGTTCGGACTCTCCGCTCGGAGTAATGAACAGTCGGTCCTTCTGCTCGTTATCGGCTCGGATCTTCCCATAACAGAAGCCCCCTACTCTCTGAGGTCATTCATGAGCTCGGAGAGTAATCAACTGGAAGATCAGTCGACTCAGTTTTTCGGCGCATTTATGGTTATCGTGTGAAACGTCTCGCACTCGAAATTTAGCGGCTTCGAGCTAACCATGAACGAACACGTGGCGACGGTTGGGATTTCGAATCGTTACCGACTTGTGGGTGATTGCCACGTGCTCTCGGCGTCATATCGGCGCTCTTTTCTGCGCTCGGGTACCGTGTGGATTAACTCACACAATAATCGAGGAGGATTTCGTTACTTTTACCATGTGTTGAACCAATGATGTAACGCCACGTCGGACTCGGAGTCGGCCAGCCATGATTCCGACGCAGCCATTATTACAGACCATTCAATGCAGGGCCTTTTTATTCCATAAAAGGCCTAGCCGGGTCTTCATTCAATGCTGTATCGTTTGGCATTTGAGTTGCTTAACGGAGAAGGCGATTTCCGGCAGAAGTAGTTTCCGACTGTTCTCACGCTTGCTGAGGTCATCTCCAGCGATTGTCGGGTGAGTTTGATCTTTAGCATCTGCGTTCCAAGATGTCTTCCGATAGGGAAATGGTCAGGAGTTACAATGATGACTCTGAGTTAGGGAGTTCTGATAACAGAAGAGGGGCTTCTGAAGGTTCCTTCGAAACAGTGCCGTTATATCCTCGGCCCCGGAAACAGGCAGTGGCGAGAACTCGGACTCACCAGGTCAGCAAGAAAGGGGCAAGACGAGCTCCCAGAGTTGCCACCGCCGATGTTCCAGAGATGCCCCCTGGTGGGAGGGCGTCGGAATTGGTTCCAGGGGGCTCTGTAATTACAGAGTCCCAAATGGAATGGATTCGGACGGAGTTTGACATACCTCGCTCCGTTCGGATTAGGGCCCCCGAGCCCTCTGATGCTGCTGGCAATCCCGCAGCCGGGGAGGTAGTCATATTTTTATGTGGCCTATTGTGCGGACTCCGACTCCCTATGCACCCCTTCATTTGAGCTCTAACCGCTTACTTAGGGCTCGCGCCTAGACAGTTCGCACCTAATGCTTGGAGAGTGCTAATTTCCTCTTACATTATCTGGCACCAAGTAGGGAACTCGGCGTTGATGCCTGCCGAGCTGATGAGCTTGTACCTGGTCAAGCACGAAGGTAATGATCCCTGGTACTATTTCGCGACCAGGGGGTAGCAAGGGTCGGGGCTCATCTTGGGTCTTAGTCCTCAAATAAAATTTGGAAGAACAAGTGGTTTTAGGGCATGAGCGAATGGGAGGCGCCAGCGGCAGAGGTCGGGGCTTTATCGGCTCGGGTTCTGTTCGCTTCACTATGCCGGGTTGGGTCGAGATTTCTTTTAAACATTGCTTTTGTACTTCAACCTTACTCGAGAAAAAAATTGTCCTGCGGTTTCACGAGGGCGTACCCTTCATTACCTCGGATCGGAGAAGAACCGGATAGCCAAAGCGAGGACATATTCGGAGGAGCATCGCCGTGGTCGAGATCGATTCACGGTGACTAACCTTTATCGATCGGGACTTTGCAAGACGAGGCCGCATTCTACCTCGCTCGGTGAGTATCCTTATTTTCAATCGGTTTTTTTTTTTGGTCAGTAACGTTATCTTAATCATTCTGGCTGTGCGAGCATGGCGAGCGTCCGGTTCTCGGAGGAGGAAAGGCTTTCTTGTCTGCCGAGGAGATCTTGAGGCCAGCCCCCGCGAAGGTAGCTCGGAGGAAGAAGGTCGCTCATAGAGTTCATCCTTCAGGTTCTGCCTCAGCGATTGCGGCTCAGGGGGCGGCACTTCCTCCCCCTATCCCGAACATCTTGGTTCGGGATACAGCTCCATTTCCTGTCTCAGCGCCCTTGGTTGAGGGACCAACTGCATCTGCGATTGTGTCCCCAATTCCAATACTACCGGGGGCAGTTGCATCTGCAATTGTGTCCTCAATTCCAACACTACCGGGTGTAGCTACGAGGGCCCCGGTCGGTGTTGAAACGGTCGTATCTTTGCGCGACCCTAACCTCGGCTCTGCCCCAGCAACGGGGGCCACCCTCCCTCCATCCGTTGCCGCTCCTCCCAGTGAAGGAGCAAGGTTAGAACCTCCGTTGATAGCAGTTCAATCATCCTCCGAGAGGGAGGAAGCCGTTCGAATGGCCGACGCCATGATCACCCAACCGGGTAACGAGGGGGAGGCTATACGTGATGCTGAGGGAGAGGCTCAACCCTCGGCTGGCAGTCGGACGGGAGGCCGGAGAAGAGATGGGCTCGGCTCAAGTTAGTACGAGCGAGAGGAGGTTCGAGCCGGGTTATCACATGTCTGTCGACGGATTGGGCGGCGAAACATGTTCGGAGGAATCCATTTCTCGCCTTCTTGATAAACCGGACATTTGCTTCTTGGAAGACTTGGTGAGTCTTCTATCGTGTACTTTGTCCCTTTGAAGTTGTAGCTATTTTTTATGTTATTATTTCCTTCTTATTTCTTTGCTTTGAACCAGTCTGTTCCGAGGATCCTCCTGTGCTGGGAGAGGGTCCGAGAGCGTCTGAAAATTGACGCCGAGGTCGAAGCCCTTAGGAGCGAGGTGGGAGCCCTCCGGGCAGAGATGGAGACCCTCCACACGGAAGCGGGAGTCTTACGGGACAATGCTTCTATTCTTCAGCTGGAGCGGAGTGATCTGTGTCACCAGCTTGAAGGCAGCAGGTCTGAACTGCTTCAGCTTCAGAGGGTCGCGAAGGACCTCGAGGCGGGTCGTGATGCGGCGATGGTGACCGAGGCTCAGGTCATGCCAAAGTCCGAGTGACATTCGGCTAAGGAGATTGCCCGAAATGAGGATCGAGAGAAGATCAAGGGCGAGGCGTAGAAGAGAAAAAACAGAGCTATAGCCGCGACTCTGGAAGCTCGAAGACCGAGGCTGAAGTCTCCTTGGCCATGGCGATTCTTTGCACAATAGATTCATCTGAAAGACCTCGAAAGAGAGGGATGTCGAGGCACCAAATTTTATGACCGCGGTTTTGACGAATGCCTTATCGAGGTCCAGAAGCTGTATCCAGACCTTGACCTTGATCCTCTCCTACACGAGGACCACTTGCAGCGAAGCCGCTGTCGAGCAAGCCGACCGAGGCACAGGAACAAGCTCCCGGTTTCCAAGCTCCTCTGCCCTCCTGAAGGCTCCGTTTCCTTTATTTGTATTGTTTTTTATATACTTTGTTTTTGTAATCATTTAATGAGAGAACCAATTTTGGGTCCCCACTTTTTTCTTGGTCGTTCTTACTTACTGTGTGATGCAGTCGAGCCGAGTCCTTGATTTGTTCGGATGTGGTTTGGGCCTCGGTCTGATCCTTAAAAGGATCAAGTCGTTTCGCTTTTCAGCGGAGGGCCTTCCGAGTAGGTGGGACCGACTCCCTTACTAGGGGGTCGGAATTACCCATTGGCTTTGCCCACCCGGTTAAGGGGGGATGCCTTTGTAGAAATTGGTCCGACTTCCTTAGTGGGAAGTCGGATCGCCTCGTAGTTTTATTTCCTCGGTTAAGAGGGGGCGCCTGTAGAATTTTAGCCCGTTTGATCTTTGTTGATGGCAATGATAAGCTGATTGGATGTGCTTTTATTCATAACCTTAAAGGTTTGTCGCTCGGGGGCGTACATTATTGAATGACCTCAAAGGTCGATCGGTACTCTTCGGAGCGCTTTATGCGATAGTAAATTTTCGGATGCTCTGCATTCCACGGGTGGGGAGTTAGCGGTTTTCGAGATCTTCTAAGTGGTAGGATCCGTGCTTGGGCGATCGGACCACTCGGTATGGTCCTTCCCGATTAGGGGCCGAGTGTTCAGGTTCTGGTTCGGCCGTGTTCGAAAGACTCGTCGAAGAACTAGGTCCCAGGTCGGAATCGCTTTGATTTTCACTTTAGAATTGTAGAATCGGCTACACTGTTGATGTCGAGCGGCGATGCGGACTTTGAAACTTCACGGATTTCTTCCGAGAAAATCCAGTTAGCGATGATTTGCTCGGCATTTTGATCTTCATTGAAATTAACTACTCGGCGGTAGGGAGGCCGATTTCAACGGGCACTATTGCCTCCGACCCATACGAAAGCGAGAACGGAGTTTCTCCGGTGGGAAGATTGAGCTGTGGTTCTGTACGCCCAAAGGACGAATGGAAGTTCTTCCGGCCAGTTACCTTTTGCTTTTTCCAGCTTCTTCTTGAGGTGGTGCTTGATGACTTTATTTACTGCCTCCACTTGCCCATTGGACTGCGGATGCCGGGGCGAGGCGTAAGCGTTCTTGATGCCGAGCCCTTTACACATACCCCTGAATTGTCGTTGTCGAACTGTTTGCCATTGTCTGAGACGATAGTATTCGGAACTCCGAATCTGCAGATTATGTTCTTCCATACAAAGTCAATTATTTTCTGTTCGGTAATCTTTGCGACAGGCTCGGCCTCGGCCCACTTCGTGAAGTAGTCGACAGCGACAATAGCGAACTTGACTTGTCCTTTTCCAGTCGGCAGAGGGCCGATGATGTCGATTCCCCACTGAGCGAACGGCCACGGACCGCTCATGGGAGTCATTTCTTCTGCCGGTTGTCTAGGCACGTGCGCAAAACGTTGGCACTTGTCACATTTCCTAACATATCTCTTGGCGTCTTCTTTGAGAGTTGGCCAGAAATATCCTTGCCGAAGCACTTTTAAAGCCAGGGCTCGGCTGCCCGAATGGTTTCCACAGATCCCTTCGTGAATCTCCCGGATGACATATTCTGCTTCCTCGGGTCGGAGGCATCTGAGATATGGCTGTGAATACCCTTTCTTATATAGAGTTCCGTTCAGGATAACGTATCTTGCTGCTCGGACTCTTAGGCGTCTGGCTTCCTGTCTGTCTGAGGGAACCTCTCCTGACTCGAGATAGTCAAGGATCGGGTCCATCCAGCTTGGACTATTATCCACCGGATTAATCATCTTTTGCTCTATTCGATCGATCTTGGGATGTTCGATGAATTCTCTGGAGACGATCCGTGGAATCTTTCCCTCTGCGGGTGTGCCAACTTTGCCGGGGCATCAGCCCATGCGTTCTCCGTCCTCGA
The DNA here is from genome assembly GCA_030180095.1 of Magnolia changhungtana. Taxonomy (NCBI): domain Eukaryota; kingdom Viridiplantae; phylum Streptophyta; class Magnoliopsida; order Magnoliales; family Magnoliaceae; genus Magnolia; species Magnolia changhungtana. The sequence goes on along the minus strand of JASAUF010000364.1, from coordinate 2,551,343 downwards.
ATCTGGTGAATCCGTACAGTTCCAAAACTTCTCGATCAGCTTTCTGGCCTCATCTAAATAAGCAATCATCCGATTTTCCTTGGCTTCATAATCAGCGGAAATGTGGTTTACGACCAGCTGAGAGTCACATCGAACTTGCAGAGATTGGACTCCGAGGCTGGCGGCCAACCTGAGCCCGGCTAACAATGCCTCGTACTCAGCTTCATTGTTGGAAGCTTTGAAGCCGAGTCGAATGGCATATTGGATGATTGTGGAGTCGGGAGCGATCAAGACGATCCCTGCCCCGGCTCGTTTAGAGTTAGATGATCCGTCCACGTAGAGGATCCATCCGGCTTCTGGAAGAACTTGTGAGTTATTTGGGAGGTTAGGCGGAGTCACTTCATCTTCGCTGTTAATCTGCCCTTCTTCTGGGATGGTGAATTCTGCGATAAAATCAGCCACTGCCTGGCCTTTCTTTGCTGTCCTTGGTCGGAACGTAATGTCAAATTCTCCAAGTTCGATCGCCCACTTGGTCAGCCGACCCGAGACTTCTGGGCGCTGGAGAATCTGCCGGAGGGGGGAGTCGGTTAACACGACGATCGAATGAGCTTGGAAATATGGACGCAACCTCCGAGCCGAGACGACCAGGCCGAGTGCGAGCTTCTCCAGAGCGGGGTATCTTGTTTCTGCTGGTACCATGGCCTTGCTCACATAATATACTGGGTCTTGTTTGTTCCCTACTTCCCCGATCGTGAGTGAGCTGATTCTTGGAGGAGGCTGCGAGGTATAAGAACAAAGATTCGCCTTCCTCTGGCTTTGATAACAGAGGCGGTGAGCCTAGATATTGTTTCAGCTGCTGGAAAGCTTGCTCGCATTCGGGAGTCCATTCGGCCTTCTTATGACCTTTCAATTGCTGGAAGAAGGGGAGGCATTTATCAGTGGCCCGGGATATAAAGCGTCCGAGCGCTGCTACTCGTCCAGTAAGGCACTGTATTTCCTTGACAGTCCGAGGCGAGCTCATGTCGAGGAGAGCTTTAATCTTATCGGGGTTTGCCTCAATGCCTCTCTGGCTGACTTGGAATCCGAGGAACCTTCCCGAGCCGACTCCGAAAACACACTTTCTTTGGGTTCAGTTCATTTGATATTCTCGGAGGACTTCAAAGGTCTCTCCGAGGTTCGCCAAGTGATCGGATGCCTTGACACTTTTCACCAACATATCATCGACATAAACTTCCATTGTGCGCCCGATCTGTCTTGCGAACATCTGGTTGACTAACCTCTGGTATGTGGCCCCAGCGTTTTTCAGGCCAAATGGCATGACCCGGTAACAGTAGAGTCCCCTGTCGGTGACAAAGGTAGTCTTCTGCCTATCTGGGGGATGCATCGCAATCTGATTGTAACCAGAGTAGGCATCCAGGAAGGAAAGTAGTTCGTGTCCCGCAGTACTGTCTACTAGTTGATCGATCCTCGGCAGCGGGAAACTGTCTTTCGGACATGCCTTGTTCAGATCCGAGTAGTCCACACAAACTCTCCATTTGCCATTTGCCTTCTTAACCAGCACCACATTTGCGATCCATTCCGGGTAATGTACCTCTTCTATGAAGCCGGCGTCCAACAGGACCGAGATTTCGTCCGCAATGGCCTCGCACCGCTCGGCATCAAACGGTCTCCTCTTTTGTTTCACAGGCTTGTGGTCTGGATCCACGTTCAACCGATGGACCAAAACGTCCGGGAGAGATTCTGGCATATCCGCGTGCGACCAGGCGAATACGTTCCTGTGTCGTCGCAGGAAAGTTAACAACTCGGAACGTTGCTCAGGCGTGAGTGATGTTCCGAGTTGAACCGTCTTGCTAGGATCGGCTTCATCCAGTGGTACCTTTTCTAAATTTTCAATTGGCTTGTTCTCGGTGGGTCCGCGCGGGTCCAAGACATTGACAGTGAGCGCTTGCTTTACAGAACCTTTTCGAACTGCAATAGCATAACATTTCCGAGCCTCACGTTGATCGCCTCAGAGGTAACCCGTTCCGCCTTCAGCAGGAAATTTCATCATCAGGTGATAAGTAGATACGACCGCCCGCATTGCATTGAGAGAGGGTCTGCCCATAATTACGTTATGCACTGATGGTACGTTGACAACAAGGAAGTCCACCATCAAGGTGACTTGATGTTGCCCTTCTCCCGCAGTCACCGGGAGGGAAATAGCTCCTTCGGATATTACTCTTTCTCCGGCAAAGCCATGTAAGGGGGTCTTCACAGGCCTGAGACGAGACTGTGGAATCCCCATTCTTTCGAAGGCCTCAGAGTAGATCACGTCGGCTGAGCTTCCAGTGTCGATGAGAACCCGGTACACCTTATGATTGGCTATGGTCATAGTGACCACCAAGGCGTCATCGTGTGGGTGTTGAATCCCCCGAGCGTCATCTTCTGTGAATGTGAGGCTACAGGGACTGACCCGCGGTTCTTTATTAGGCCGCTCGGTAAGATTGACGTAATGCTCTGGGCTCCTTCGGGAATGGGCCTTTCGGGCTCTGTTTGAGTCTCCTCCCCCTGATGTACCTCCGAAGATAGTGCGGATTTCCGCAGGTTCTTCGGTTGGATTTTTGGGGCGTCCGCGTGGTCGCTCCTCTTTCCGAGTAGTTTTCTCTTGCTTGGTATACCTACGTAAGTGGCCCTTCCGGATGAGGGATTCGATTTCATCCTTGAGATCTACACACTCTTCGGTATTGTGGCCATGATCTCGATGAAAGCGACAATACTTGCGCTTGTCGCGGAGTTCTGGGTCTGCCCGCATACAGACTGGCCAATTGAGAAGTTTTTCGCCGCGGATATCTAGTAAAATCTGCTCGGCTGTAGTATTGAGAGGTGTATAGGAACGGAATCTTCCTTCTGGCTTTCTACTCGGTCGACGATCCCGGGAAGAATGATCATCCGAGTTTTTCCTTGAGGCTTGGGGCTCCTCGTTCCTTGGCCTCTTCCCTTTCCCATTCGGCTCGGTTACCTGGATACTCTTGCGGGTGGCGGAGAATTCCTCGGCATGAACGTATTTCTGGGCTCTAGCAATGAGCTCGGCTAACGTCTTTGCCGGGTTCTTCCCTATAGAGAAGGCGAACCTTCCTTCCCTCAAGCCGCTGCATACTGCGGCGAGTGCCATCTTGTCGTCGTAGTCTTCCACTTGCAACGCCTCCTCGTTGAATCGGGCAATGTAATCTTTTAAGGATTCTTTTGGCCCTTGTTTGATGGTGAGCAGGTGGGTATTGGGCTTTCGGCTTCTCTTACCGCTTATAAACTGGGTAAGGAATGACCGAGACAACTCTTCGAATGAACTTATGGATCCAGGCTTGAGCTGTCGATACCAATTCCGAGCGGACCCAGCCAGAGTGATGGAGAATCCTCTGCACATCATTGCATCAGTTGCAGTCTGTATCTGCATCCACGAACGATAAGCTTCCACATGTTCTGATGGGTCGCCGGACCCGGAGTATTGTATGACAGGCGGAATCCGAAATCTCTGAGGCATCACTTCGTTCATGATTTCTGCGGTGAACGGAGGCTTGGTTTCTTCCATCATGGCTTGAACAAAGCAAGTAGGGATTGATGACGCCATTTCTTGTTGTTTCTGTAGCATCGGGACTTGATTATTGAGGTCCGCAAATCGTGACTCCCAGGGATCTCTATTTTCCGCCACTTCTTCCTGAGTGTTCTCCGGCTCAGGGATCCTTCTTTCCCTTCTCCTTTCCAGGGTGTGACGAAGGTCAGTTGGAGCCAAAGCCGAGGCGGCTGGGACATCCGTCGGGACTCTAGTCGTCACATTCCTGGTGGGAGCTCGGGGAGGGTTTTGAGCCGACATTGGTGCTCTGTTGGATTGTTGCGGAGATGTCCCACGCCTCGGGCTTCTTGTCGCTGAATGAGCTTGAACGGTTGGTCCGACTTCTTCTGGTACTGGACTTCTCCGCTCAGGTTGTTGTTGGGGCTCACGCTCCTGCCTCATTCGTTGCAACTCATCGCGCAAGGCCTGCACTTCGCCTTGCAGCGCGGTATTTGTTGGAACGATTGCGAGAACGCTGAGAAGGGCCGGAGCAGACTCCGCATGAAGTAATGATGAGGAGCGGGTCTGCTCCGGTTCCACCACTACAGCTTTCTTCTTCCCTCTAGCCATAGCTATTCAGAATAGGAAACTGACTTTTGTATCAGCTTCCCACAGACCGCGCCAAAAATGTTGAGGTCGAAATCTGGTCAGCCCTCTTCCCCTCTGAACAGGTGACGGACCTGGAATCCTGCACAAACCGTCCGCAATGGAGACCCCGGCTAAGCCGGGGGACCCTCCGATGCCTAAGTCAGGACAACAGAATCTGGGTCTAAGTTTAGAAGAGAGGGAGAGTCTCAGAAGTTGCGTACCTTTGCTTACGGGATGGTGTAATATTTATACCTCCTCATTCGCTCGATTTGTGCCCGATCATCTTGGCACAATCAGCGGGATACATGGATCGTGGAAATATTGCTCAGAATCCGAAGATCGTGTCCTACGACGTGTGTATCTGCGGGCGAGTTAATAGCGCATTTCTATATATGGCAGTTTCTTCATTTAGCGCGTGGGACCTTCATCCTCGGGGGTACCTCGGCTCGGCTGGACTGAGGACGATAATGCCAATCCGAGCCGATGACTGGTTTCATTGAGCCATTCGCTCGGAGTCGATCGTACACCCCAGAGGCTCTTTCTTCCGATTGCCCCTGGGAAGAAACTGATCGAGGATGGGAGCTTCGTCCATCCTAACTCGTTCTTTTAATATTACTCCAAGGTTCGGACTCTCCGCTCGGAGTAATGAACAGTCGGTCCTTCTGCTCGTTATCGGCTCGGATCTTCCCATAACATACAATATTTTCTCAAACATATAAATCTTTAATATCTCTTATTTTGAATGCAAAATCAGTAAAAATGATTCGTAATCATTCCATCTAAAACTCAACAAGTAGCATCAAGATGAAGATATAAGAGTAGTCATACAATATAAAGTTTTTATTTTGTGAAGATTTGTTTTTTCAATTTTCTATCGAATACTCATTTCGAGAATATTCTTGTACGATGGTAGTCTAAAAAAACAACACTTTAATGAGGCATTTCATCGGACAATTGGCGAGCAACATCAAGATCAAAATGACTATGTCACTAAGCCGATTCATTTTGAGTTCAAGTCAAGGTTCAACCCAAGTTAAGTCGAGCTCAAACTCAACTCAAAAATTTTTCAAACTTTAAAAATCAGCTCGTCTTTATGTATCTCCAGATTCAAGCTAGGTGAGTCAAGCTATTCGAAGCCAACTCAACTATTGTACAACTCTACCGTTTATAAAGTCACAAACACCTAAACAAACAAACCACACAAATATCACCTTGATCCAGGGCTTTTACACTCCATAAGAAGTTTTTAAATTTTAATGGCCAATCACATGCGTTTCCTGTACCACGGTACGTTTGAGATTTGGTAGTGCTCCGTTTATCGGATCATGCCCTAAAATGAGCTTTCAATAAATATAAATGGCATGGACCTAGTCACATACATCATTGTGGCCCCATAGGGGTCCCACCCACCTTAGTGGATCCAGGGTATCACCTAATCCGCCCCCCGCATCGATATCATTGGACTCAGTGATATGTGCACCTTAAATCCACTCCATCCAATCATTTTAAAAGCTTATTTTAGGCATGATTCTAAAAATGAAGCTGACTCAAATCTAAGGTGAACCACACCACATGAAGCAGACATTATTAAATCTTCACCCTTAGAAACTTCATGGATTCCACGTAATGTTTTTTGCCGATTCAACCCGTTGATAAGGCCACAATCACTTAGACGAAGACCCACACATATATGGGAAGCGGATTGGCTGGTGTACCACACACCAGCTTTATAGCTGATGTAGACGTGTCGTGCGAAGACAAGCGCCGACTCTCCTCGAGGTCCGGTTCTAAGATTAAAGTTACATGGGACTCACAATGGTGTATTTATTATATCCACACCCTTCATCCGTAAAGATCAAATGGACTGCACCAAAAATAGCAGCAAGGATAATGATTTTCACCATTAAAAATTTGTAGGGCCCACATAACGTTTATTTTTCATCCAATCCGTTAATAAGGCCATAAATAAATGGATAAAGAGGAAAAAAATTTTCATCTTGATCCGGAACTTTTGTGACCCCCAAAAAGGTTTCAATGGGAGACGTTCGATTTCCATTACTTTTTTGCAGCGTGGTACAATTGATCTTTATATCTGTCTTATTTTTCATCTCAAACCTTAAGACGAGCTTGCAAAATGGATGGATGATTTGGATATAACACAACTCATGATGGGACCCACAGAACTTACTGCGGTCAATACATCTGCTGTACAGCCGGTGTGTGGTACACCAGCCAATCCGCTTCCAGTAACGCATTGCGTACCACCCCGCCCGTCCCTATCTCCGAAAGGGCAGTTTTGTGGGCTGGTCCACCGTGATGTATCTGTACATTTAAGCCGTCTATCTCTTTTCTCATATTATTTTAAGGCATCCAAACAAAAACAAAGCAGATCCAACGGTTAAATAGACCATACCGCAGATGACTCTTGCATTTAATGCAACTGACACTTAATGCTTTTTAATTTTAATATAACCAAGCTTATTATTTGGTGTGGTCCACTTGAGCGTTGGATCTACATAATTTTAGTTTCGATGCGTTAAATAATATGAAAAAAGGTAATGACGGCTTGGATGTACAGATACATCACGGTGAGCCTGCCAATAGAACTGCCCGTTCGGAGCTAGGACGGGCGGGGGTAGTACGCAATCCGTGCTCCCGATCCCTAGCTTCTGTAACACGTGTGCAAACTTCGTACCTGTGCTTGAGTGTAGGTCGGAAGGGCTCCACGGTACGCGGATTTCATGAGAAAGGGAACTTCCTGCGCTGGCAAGCTAGGTAAGGCCACCGTGATGTTTGTGTGCAATCCACTCCGTCCATCCATTTTTTCGAGCTCATTTTAAAACATTTGTTCAAAATAGTCGGCTTCAATATTCGTGGCCACATGAGAGTAAACAACGTGGATTGAACGACCACCATTGAAACATTCGCATGGCCACACATTTTTTATATGAGTCTAATTTTTATTTTTATTTTCTATTATAAGTTCATCCCAGTGGGAATTACTTTATAAATAGTTTGGATGGCATATAATCATCAAGCGGAGTCGAAGAAAATTTCAATGGTGGGAATTTCTTTTCCCAGTTTTCCTTCTCGTGTGGCTCATTTGAGTCTTGTATCATGCTCATTTTCAGTGGCAGTCGTAAATTGATCTCTCATAATGGATGGACGTGATGGATTTCTCTCAAACATCACGGTGGGCCCACATAGCTTCCCAGCGCAAGTTCCTCGAGAAATTTCGAACTGTGGACCCCGCCTTTTATCCGGCTATTTTTATGAAACAATACAAACTTTGTTTTGCAACTTAGACCTGCACATGTGGAGACCAAATTTCAGGACGAAAATACCTCTCTTTTTCACTGTTGTGGCTTTTCCTCTCCCTTTCCACTGTTTGCTTTTCATCTCCCTTTCCATTGCTGCTTTCACCCCCTTTCCTCACTCCATTTCTATGAGAAACACCAGTAAAACTTATTTTGTGGGCCCCCCTTATCAGCATTTTGTCTTCTTCTGAAAATGGTCGGTTCAGTGAAGAAATCACGCACCACAGGTATATTTTAAACTCAGTTGGGCCCACATTGAATGTATGTATGTAGTATAGGAAACGGATTGGCTACTCCCCTTGACACCAGCCCCGTGGCTAGTGGTCGGTGCTTTGTGGGCCCCACCATGATGTATGTGTTTCATCCATTCCGTTCATCCATTTTTAAAGATCATTTTAGGGCTTTATCCTAAAAATAAGACAGATATAAATCTTGGATGTACCACACTACAGGAAAACAATAGTGATTGGATATCCATCATTTAAATCCTCCTGAGGCCCACTGTACTGTTTATCTAAAATTCAATCTGTTTATTAGGTCATAAAGATCCAGATGAAGGCTAAAGACAAAGATCATCTTGATCCAATACTGTTATGGCCCCCAAAAAGTTTTTAATGGTCAATGTTCATTAAACATTGTTTCCTGTAATGTGGTTCGATCAGGATATACCTCATTTTTTGTATAATATCATAAAATGATCTATAAAAATAGATGGACAGCATGAATGAAACACATACATCATGATGGGGACCATAGAAACCGAACACCGACCATTGGTACAGTGTGCACGGCCCGGTGAGTAGCCAATCCATTTCTCATAGTATATCTACGTCCATCGGTTTTTCCATCCATCTAATTTAAGGGGTTGAGCCCCAAATTGAAGCATATCAAAATATCAAGTGGATCATACCACTTCATCCCGTAAACAATGGGCATAATGATTTTCTAGTTTGCCCGTGATTTTCGAGTTTGTTCTCCATGATTTCATGTTTCCCTAAAAATCAATTTCATGTTTGCCACACTACAGAAAACAATAGATTTTCTAGTTTGCCCCACTGATTTTCTAGGTTGCCTCAAAGATCATCTTGATTTTTTGTTTGCCATTAAACATTGAATTAATTCATAGTTTGCCCTATAAAAATAGATAAATTTTTCCCATGAAATTTCATGTTTGCCCCGCTTATTTTTTAGTCTTTCATTGAATTTTCTCTTTCCCAATGAAATTTCAGGGTTTTTCGGGATATAATTTTTGTACAAAATGATCTAAAAATTTGCCCCGCTTAAATTTCTGATTTTTTCTACCCCAATTTCATGTTTCCCCTATTGAATTTCATGATTTGCCCTGCTGAATTTCATGTTTCCCCCCTGAAAATCAAGTTTGCCCCGATCAATTTCATGTTTCCCCGCTAAATTTAATGTTTGCCCCGCTGAATTTCATGTTTGCCCCGTTCAATTTCATGTTTGCCCCGTTCAATGTCTAGGTTCCCCCCCTCAATGTCCAGGTTCCCTCCCACATATGGGGTTTTGGTGTATACATAATCCGATGAATATGATGTATTACAAATAAAACATCATTGTGGAGTGTAGCAAGCATAATCAGATTGCGTACTAAGTTAGTCAGTACGCTCTCCTTGTACTAAGTAAACTCAGATGGACCCACATTGAATGTATGTAGTATATCCATGCCCTCCATCCGTTCTTCTATCTAATTTAAGCAGTTTAGTCCCAAATTAAAGCATATCAAAAAATCAAGTAAACCTGACCCCATCTCAAGTTGGGCCAGTTGATCCAAACCCATGTTGTAGTAAGGGGTAGGTTGGGTTGGGTTGAGGGCAACTTGAGCCCAACATGACCTTTAAAGGACCTAACATGACCTCAGGCCTTTGGTATCCACAAAGTTCAGTTGCTTTACGGGTTCCTTTTCTCCTCCACTTGACACTTTGGTTATTGAGAACTCTTCCGAATATGGTTTGTTGGAGCCAAAGGGAGAACACTTTGGTTATTGGGATTTACATGTATGATTTACAAGGGCATGCTTGAGTAAAGTATAGGGTTTGTGCACGTGTTTTACTATGGTTATCGGGAGAATGGTGACCTCCAATCAACTCTCAGGTGTCCCTTGGACTATCATGATCTTGAATCACATTTTTGAGTTCTCATAATATGAGCTTGTGGTTAACATCCTACGATTTACAATTCAAGTTCTATAATCTGATTCATTTATCATGAAAATCTAATTAGTCCTCAGTTTGATCTTTGTTTGATAGGCATCCCACAAGATTTGTACAATTTACTTCACTAAAAGAAGGGATAGCATGGGGATCTCATGAGATGGCAGTGGACTGTCGAGCTTCTAGGCCTGTCTTGTTGTTGACCGGGATCTGGCCTGGGTCTGCAACAAATTCACATGTTGTTGTCTATTTTCTCTTTGATAGATGCAAATGGTTACACTCACACTATCAGTTTAGATTTTGTTATAGTGTCATAGTTCATTTTTTAGACTGTTGGACATTCATTTTCTGTCATATCCTTTATTTATGGAAAAGATCTTAATGTCAACAGGGATCTTACAAGTCAAGGCTTGAAAGGTTATATAACGATCAAATTTTTTTCTTCTAAAGTTTGTATCTAAAAGATCCATTCTTAGTTGCATTTTGTCAATTGTTTTGCAATGCAGGTTTGATCATTGCATCATATCATATTGTCATGAGTTTCTAAAGTAGATTTTTGTTGAGTTTGATCTTGTTCCACTAGCAAGTGCTTCCCTCAAAAAGGTTCATATTGCTATACTAATTTTGAGTAATGACTGTAAACGTATACTAATTTTGTGTTCTATCATGCTTTGACTAATATATTATATCACGTGTGGTCCCTTAGCTGGTAGATTGAAGAGCACGAGGATTTCATGCATGTCCCGCTCAATTTCATGTTTACCCCGTTCATTTTCATGTTTACCCCACTCAATTCTTAGTTTGCCCCGTCCAATTTCATGTTTGCCCCACTCAATTTCATGTTTATTTCATGTGTTCCCCATGTTTCCGAATTTCATGTTTGCCCTGCTCAATTTGTAATTTACCCCACTCAATTCCTAGTTTGTCCTGCTCAATTTCATGTTTGCTCCGCTGATTTTCTAGTTTGCCCTGCTCAATTCCATGTTTGCCCTGCTGAATTTCATGTTTCCCCTGCTGAATTTCATGTTTGCCCCGCTCAATTTGCAATTTACCCCGCTCAATTCTTAGTTTGCCCCACTCAATTTCATGTTTGCCCTGCTCAATTTGTAGTTTGCCCCGTTGAATTTCATGTTTGCCCTGCTCAATTTCTAGTTTGCCCCACTCATTTTCCAGGTTGCTCCGCTGAATTTCCAGTTTACGCCACTCATTTTGATTATAAAAAATGTTGTCCTTTCCGAAGTCCTGTAACAAAATTGAGCAATTTTCTATTATGATGGAGAAACAAGAATAGGAGTTAGAATGAGGAAAAATATTTTGATTATTATTCTTACACATTTATAAGATGAAGATAAGACTCCATATGTTGTTAAGACCACATCATGCTTTGAAATTACAGTGGGATCATTAGTTCTGTCTCCACTATAGTACACAAATACTAACAGTGCCCCTGGTGTTGAATGGGCTTCGAGTTCATCTTGCAATACTAAAATCCAATGTTAGACTGGAAAAGCATACAATGTCTGTCCAGTAAAGTAACCCTATGAAAGTATGCGTTTAAGGCATTAAATTTCAAGCAAGTGTTATGAATTTCTAATGTATATATTTCATGGTGTGATGTTGTCAAATTTGCAGGAATACATACGCATGAAGGGTTTTCTAGAAGGATCATAATGACAATCAGAATTTAGTTAAAGGAAAAACTTAGTCTCAACATGGCGCACCAATTTCTTATTAGGTGCAGAGGCCTCAAATTGCACTCACAACATGACAGTCCTCGATCTAAACAGTTTATTGGGTGACGCAGGGATGAACGTGATGAGGATAACTACTCCGAATCCATGGAGCTTCTCTGGACTCCTCACAGAGACTTCTCGAATCCATGAGGAAAGAAAGCAGGAAATAGAAATAAATTCTAATAAATTCGAACTTGATTAATTAATTACTAAAAATGAGTTCACAACCCTTTAAATAGGGGTACCAAGCAATAGGAAAGAAATCAGCATCAAACTACAACTAAAACTTCTAGAATCTGCGACTTACTATAAATAGTAAACTTACTATTTATAAACGGTCATGATGTCTACTAGTGCGCAAGGTTTTCGGCCAAAAATAGTAAGTGTCCTATTTGGCTTCACTAAACCGTTCTCCTAATTATTCTAAGCTCTTTTCACGTTGGGCGCAACTCCTAAAGCCCAATGGATGAAGAGTTATAATCAAACTAAAACTTACTATTTATAGTAAAAATGAAATTAAAACAAGAAAACGACTGTCGATCCAGAGGTTTTTCGCAATTCTGGGCATCGCAACCCAACATAGTAGGGTTGGTTGGCTAAAGTAGCTCGTTCTACCCCAAAATCGTATATTTTACGTCAGCTAACTCATTCCGGATTGCGAGATACACTCGATCTAAGGTCCGACGGTCCAGATCACTTCTGTCATCGACCAGGCCTTTTCTGATCCATCTTGGCCATGAAACTGTCCGCGACCCGCTCTACATCAGTCCCCTCCACTTCAATAGAACTCATCCTCGAGTTCTCATCTTGCACTGGTTCATGATACTCGGTCAGGTCCGCGACGTTGAAAGTCCGTGAGATCGCCATGTCATCTGGAAGATCAACAACATACGTGTTGTCATTGATCTTTCGAATGATTGGGACAGGTCCAATCTTCTTATTTTTCAACTTGTTGTACGTCCCAGTTGAAAATCTCTCTTTGCACAGATGGACCATAACGCGATCGCCCACCTCGAACACTTTTTATCGCCGGTGCTTGTCCACTTGTTCCTTATACTTCTCGTTCGAGGCATGTAGCTTGGTCTGCACTTCCGCATGGATGCCCATGATCTTGTCTGCCATGTGTTCTGCTGCAATGCTCGTGCCTGGGTGCTTGGGCAGAGGGACCAAGTCAAGTGTGTGGCGAGGCACTCGTCCATAAATAATTTGGAATGGTGATTTCCCTGTCGAACGGTTCAGCATGTTGTTGAATGCAAACTATGCTTGAGACAAGGCCAAATCCCACTACTTTGGTTTTTGTCCTGAAATACAGCGAAAGAGGTTTCCCAATGTGCGATTCACAACTTCGGTCTGCCCATCGATCTGTGAGTGGTAAGCACTGCTGAATTGAAGTCGTGTATCGAATCGAGTACACAAAGTCCGTCAAAAGTGGCTAATGAACTTCGTGTCACGATCAGAAGTGATGGTCTTGGGGACCCCGTGTAGCTGTACAACCTCCCTGAAGAATAAATTCGTCACATGTGTTGCATCGAAGGTCTTCTTGCATGGAATAAAATGTGTCATCTTGGAGAAATGATCTACCACCACGAACACTGAATCCATACCGCGTTGTGTTCGTGGAAGACCAAGTATGAAGTTCATTAATAAATCCTCCCAAGGACCATTGGGCACAGGTAACAGGGTGTAGAGGCCCGTATTCTGAGATTGTCCTTTGGAGGTCTGACAAACATGACAACGTTGTACGGCATTTCTCACATCACGTACTAATTGCCGCCATTAATACCGCTCTTTCACAAGAACTCGAGTCTTGTCTCGCTCAAGGTATCTACCAAGGCCACCTCCATGTAGCTCCTAAATAATCTGCTCCCTCAGAGAACTTTGGGGGATGCACAATTGATTCCCCTTGAAGAAAAAATCGTCTTGTTTATGAAGGTCACTGGGGTGACCTTCTTGGCACTTCACCCAAGAATCTTTGAAGTCCTCATCCTCGGCATACAGCTCCTTAAGATAATTGAAGTTGACCACCTTGTTGCTCATCGTAACAAGTAGTGATGCACGACGGCTAAGTGCATCAGCCACCTTGTTCTATAAGTGCATCAGCCACCTTGTTCTGCTGCCCTGACTTGTGCTTCAAAACGAACATGAATTCTTGTAAAAACGTAACTCATCTAACATGCACACGATTCACGTTAGTCTGACTATTAATAAACTTTAATGCTTGATGGTCAGTGTAAAAAATAAACTCTCTTTGAATCAGATAATGCCGCCAATATCGCAACGCCTGAACAACTGCATACAACTCAAGCTCATAAGTCAACCACTTCTTTCGGGCTTTGCTGAGCTTCTCGTTGTAGAAGGCTACTAGCCTGCCTTCTTGTGATAATACTCCCCCAATTCTGACGTATGAAGCGTCACACTCAACTTCAAACAATTTGTCGAAATTAGAAAGCACCAAGACTGGTGTTGTAGACAAACGATGTTTGATCTCATGAAAGCTCTTATCAGCTTTATTAGTCCACTGGAACGGTCCTTTTTTCATGTAATCTATTATAGGCGCGATTATGGTGTTAAAATCTCGCACAAATTGACGATAGAAAGTCGTCAACCCGTGAAAACTTCTCACCTCATGAATGTTTGTCAGGATCGGTCATTCCCTAATAGCTCGCACATTTTCATCGTCCACACGAATGCTTGTAGACGTTACAACAAATCTTAGAAACAACAGGCTGTTAGTTAAAAAACTACACTTCTTCAAGTTGAGGTACAACTTGTTAATTTGTAGGACCTGCAGCACTTGCCTAAGATGTTTCCTGTGCTCCACCTCATCCTGGCTATATATCAATATGTCATCAAAATAAACTACCACAAATTGGCAAGTGAACGGTTTTAAAACTTGATTCATCAAACGCATAAAAGTACTTGGTGCATTCGATAGGCCGAAGGGCATGACCAGCCACTCATACAACTCTTCCTTGGTCTTGAATGTCGTTTTTCATCATCACTTGGTCAGATACGAATTTGATGGTACCCGCTCCTTAGATCTGGTTTAGAGAATACCTTGGCCCCTTCTAGCATATTGAGCATGTCGTCCAACCGTGGTATTGGGAACCGATATTTGATGGTAATTTTGTTTATTGCTCGGCTGTCAACACACATGCGCCAGCTTCCATTTTTTTATGTTAATAATGTTGGTATGGCACATGGGCTCATACTCTCTCTCAAGAGACCCTTACGGATCAATTCCTCCACTTGCCCCTGAAGTATCTCGCACTCCTTCAGACTCATCCGATAATGAGGGCGGTTGGGCAGGCTAGTCCCAGGGATAAGGTCTATGCGATGATGGATGTCCCTTATGGGGGGCAATCCATCAGGTAAATCCTCAGGCTAGACTTCTTTGAATTCGTTTAGCAACTGTCTTAAACTTGGAGGGATGTTTGAGGGTTCCTCTTCCTCGCCCTTCACCACTACGGCGTATACCTCACCAATTTCCTTGGATTCCTTCATGAAATTCCGAATGGTCAAGAGGAAACTCCCCTCCACTTTAGAAGCTTCAGGGTGGTTCTCTAGTGTCATAGGAGAAAAAATTATTTTTCGACTATCCTTAACGAATACATAGACATTGTCTCGTCCCCGATGGGTCGCATCACGGTCTGACTGTCAAGGTCAACCGAGTAGCATGTGGCAAACTTCCATGTCGACCATATCACAAAGTATCTGATCCTTATAATTTTTACCAATTGAAAATGAGATAGTGCATTATTCAGTTACCTTGGTCTCATTCACCTTTTTTATCCATCCAATTGAATACGGGGAAGGATGTTTCTTCGTTGGTAGCTGCAACTTATCCACCATCACTCTTGAGACAATGTTCTCGCTACTACCACTGTCTATGATCACCTCACAGACCTTTCCGTTGACTGTGCACCGAGTACGAAATATATTGTGTCACTGTGGATGTAATTCCTTTCATGGGGTATACAGTAATCGCCTCACAACTAGAAATTCGCCACAATCCTCGCTCGTCATTTCATCGCCACCTTATATTTCTTCAGTGGTTTGTTCACGTTCGTCATAGCCATGGTCTTCTTCTGCGGCCTCATATTCAGTGTCCCCTTTGTTTATAGTCAAGTGTGCTGCAGGACGTTGAGGACGGGTATTTGATAAGTGGTCTGGCTGGCCACAACGGTAACAATTGTTCGACCTTGGCCGAGCATAAAGATTTTGAATCCTACTCGGGCCCGCTATTATGGGTGCTACACGTTGAGGTCTGGATGAGCCGCTCCCCGTATCACGGTTTGCGGTTATAGGAGGTTGAGGACGTTCTCCTACTGGATCTTTTTTTCGTGCCAGCACTGGATCCTACGTGGGACCAGTCATGAGGGGTCGAGTTGAAGGATAGGGACGAGTAGGAACTCTTGCAAGTTGTGTTTCTACCCTACCTGCCAATTGAACTGCTTCATCCACGGTCCCGACTGGATACATCTGAACTCGGTCCTAAATTGTCAGTTGCAACCCACCTATAAATCGTGCTACCTTCTGAGACTCAGATTCTGACAGATCGTTTCATGTAGCCAACCACTGGAATTCTTCAGTGCAATCTGTGAAAGTTCAGTTTCCTTGTCGGCAATTTTGGTATTGCTGGAATAATATTTGCTCATAATCACTGGGGAATAATCGTAATCGAAGAAGACGTCTCATCCGTGACCATGATGAGATGGACGCCTTGTTTTGGCGGGCTCGTGAAAGTTGTAATTGTTCCCACCATGCAGAAGCATAAGATTTTAACTTAAACGCTACCAATTTTACTCTTTTATGATCTGGCACGTCCGTATAATCAAAATATCTCTCTACTTCGGCTAGCCAATCGAAGAAATCTTCTATACGTAATAAACCATTAAAACTAGGAAGTTCAGTTTTACCTCAATAGTCTCTTTCAGCACGATTTAGGTGATCGCCTCCATGGATTGGTCGTCGGGCAAAACCCTCATTAAGGTCTTCGTTACTAGAACTTGAATCATCTGGTATAGCCCTACGGTTTGCCACTGGTAGTGCTCTACAGAAATCGAGGTTGCATTGTACAGCAACCATGGGTGGTGGAGCAACCATAGGTGGTGGAGCACCGCCTAGGGCTCGAGGTGGAAGTAGCGCATTCATAAGACGGTCGAGGGTTGCCTGCAGCCCTTGCATGGTCAACTGACTCTCCCGGTGGAAAGCTTCCATTCTTTCTGAAAGATAACGAATCCCTGGATCACTGCCCACAGGATTTTGATTCATACCTTCATTATTTACCATCAGTCCAAGGGGAATCCTCGTTTTAATACCAATTGACGTAAGGATGAACGTGATGAGGATAACTACTCTGAATCCACGGAGCTTCTCTGGACTCCTCACAGAGACTTCTCGAATCCATGAGTAAAGAAAGCAGGAAATAGAAATAAATTATAATAAATTCGAACTTGATTAATTAATTACTAAAAATGAGTTCACAACCCTTTAAATAGGGGTACCAAGCAGTGGGAAAGAAATCAGAATCAAACTATAACTAAAACTCCTAGAATCCGCGACTTACTATAAATAGTAAACTTACTATTTATAGACGGTCGTGATGTCTACTAGTGCGCAAGGTTTTCGGCCAAAAATAGTAAGTGTCCTATTTATCTTCACCAAACTGTTCTCCTAATTATTCTAAGCTCTTTTCAGTTCGGCGCAACTCCTAAAGCCCGATGGATGAAGAGTTATAATCAAACTAAAACTTACTATTTACAGTAAAAATGAAATTAAAACAGGGAAACGACCGTCGATCCAGGGGTTTTTTGCCATTCTAGGCATTGCAACCCGACATAGCAGGGTTGGTTGGCTAAAGTAGCTTGTTCTACCCCAAAATCATATATTTTACATCAGCTAACTCATTCCGGATTGCGAGATACGCCCGATCTAAGGTCCAACGGTCCGGATCACTTCTGTTGTCGACCGGGCCTTTTCTGATCCATCTTGGCCATGAAACTGTTCGCGACCCGCTCTACATCATTAGGTGAGTCTGGCCACAGTCCATGGATGGATTGTATGATCCTACCCGTCTGATGGTGTACCTTTCCCATTCAATGTTGACTGACCATCACATATATTATTTTACATCATCTCCAATCAACAAGGTTTTCCTACAATGGCCAATTCACTGCAGGACCACCCAACGAACAGCCTAGATCATGGATCAATGTCGATTAAACTGGTACTCTGAGTTGAGGTTAGATTTTAAAATTTTAAATTTTCATTCAATTGCATCATTAAAAGAATGCCAACTTTAACTACCGGATTAGAAGTAAACATTTTATGGAATGAAATGAAATCTTACCTTCCACTGGCCTAACAATGCCATTGGACAAACAGCAAGAGTTCCTCCTTTAACTGTGGGCAGGCTCTTGGTTTGAGGATCTTTCGACCATTCTTTGCTTTCTTGTTGTCACAATCCTAATTTTGTTCTTCAACTTGTTGGTCATCTGGACTCTCCCTAATTGGTTTTCCAAGTATTAATGCAATAGTCATTATAGTCTTTCCAAGACCCATTGCGTCTGCTAAAATCTACATTGAAAAACATACAGCCAGATGGCGGCAGCAGCAAAAGATCACCAAAAAAAACCTACTTTTTCCTATACCATTGTACATTGTCTAAAGGCTCTTTGAATTATACGTAAAATGATGAAAGAAACCTTTCCACAATTAAAAGAAGAAAAAGATAGAGAGAAAAGCTTCTTTGATGGCCTTTGTTAGATTTGAGAGCTATCAAAACTGCACATATGACCATATCAATCATGCCACTTTTGGGGGGTATTTTCAGAAAACCCTTGCCCAAATTGTGTACAAGTGAACATGTACCATTTACATGTCAATATAATCACACCAATGTTGTACCAATGCTCTCTTTGGGCAGGTCTTCTCACATACAGTGATACAGATGCTCATGTTGTTATCTGACACTAACCATAGCCTGGCATAATACTCCTATTAAATGGTATCTACCTTAATTTTATGAAGTAAAGGTCATTTTGGTAATCTGATCTTGTAATTTCCTAAAAATGTAGAAATAGTTAAATCCATTTCATTAATACAGATTTTCTCTAGGATTGTCCAAATAAATTCTGTTCATTTTTTTCCGAGTAATGATAAAGCACTGAAGTGACTTGGTTCTTTCTAAGTGATCTGAGAAGCACAAGATTCTCATTTTAGGCACAAACAATGAAATTGTATTAAAATTTAGCCAATTCTAACAAGGACTTGATTGACAAGACAAGAATAATGGAATTGTTCTAGACATTATAAAATGGAAAACCATTGTTGTCAAATGCGATCACATATGCGCATACTATGGATCAGATCTCAAATACCATCATGGCATATGCAATCTCAACAAGTACGCCATGGCATACTTTGATATGCAACTAATATGCAATCACATATGTGAGTACGTGATGGCATACTGCATATGCAATCACAAATTTCTCAACAGTCAAAAATATGACCATTGGGAGCAATCTTTTTTTTTTTTTTTTGCAATGTGGGACACTTTGCCTATAAATAGGCACTCATATCCCCTCCATTTTCATTATTCTTGATTCTAAAGCTCTCATTCTCTCTCTCTTACTCTAATCTCTCTACAACTATTTCAAGTTTCTCCCAATTACTTTTCATTTCCCATTTACAAATTTGAACATTTCCAAGATCATTCAAGATTCAAGAATACCATCCAAGATGAAGATTCATCATTCGAGTATCCAAGATCGAGCTTCAAATTTGAAGTTTAAAGTTGAAGCGTTCAACCATCGAAGATCAAGATTCAACAATCAAGATCGTTTCATTTCTTCCCCTTTCTTTTATAGTTTTATTTCTCATTCACTCATTCATAGGCAAGTCTTCCCTTATTTATGGAATGGAGTGGAATGAAATGAAAAGAATGCCAACATTTTAAGGTTACATTCTCTATGGTGTCTTAATGTTTTGTTTGTTTGTTTCTTTTTTCTTTTTTCTTTTTTGTTGTGTTTTGCTTTATTTATTTATTTTTGCATCAGGTGTGAAGAAGAAAGTTGATAAAGTAATAGTACTTGTGGGGAAAAGAAAGGAGAAAATGACTGTAGACCTATGGCTACGAATTATAACCGTAGCCAGGGATTGTCAATAATATCAACTACACTTCGATATATCGAAGATGAATGTCAAATTGGCCAGCAACAAAATTCAAAAAATGGATGAATTTTCAATATTATCGAAATATGTTCGATAGTATCGAGCATAAGTCATCGATAAAATCGATACATGATCGATAGTATCGATAACTAATATCGAGTAATTACTGCAGACCTATAGCTATGGATTATAACCGTAGCAATAGGCATCGTCGCTGATCTGGCATCAACCGCAACAGGGAAAAAAATTCAGACTTTTACCAACTACAATTATGGCTACGGCTATAATCCGTAGCTATAGCTTCAATACGTATCGAAAACACTGCGATATGTATAAAAAATTGCAGGATTTTTTAGGCAAACTTGCTAGACAGTTTTGGACTTTATCGATAATATTGAAAGATCTTTACTATATCGAAGCTACGGTTATAATCTGTAGCTATAGGGTCCCACTGACCTTAACTCCTTCTTTTTCTTTTTCTTTTTCTTTTTCTTTTTCTTTTTTTTTTTTTGTAATCCCCACGACATTTTGTGGGTCCCATTATGAGGTATGTGTTATATCCAAACCGTCCATCTATTTAACGAGCTTGTATTAAGGCTTGAGACAAAAAATAAGACAGATCTAGCTATCAAGTGGACCACACTATAAAAGGCAATGGAAGATTGAACGTCTACTATTGAAACCCTTTTAGGGGTCATATAAGTTTTGGATCATTATGAAATTTGTTTTTCCTCTTCATCCAGGTCTTTGTGACCTTATGAATAGATTGGATGGAAAATATATGTTATGGTGGGCCTACAAAATTTTTAACAGTGAAAATCAATTTTTCTACTGCTCTTTGTGGTGTAGGCCGGTTGATCTTTGGGTATGATTCTTTATATATATATATATATATATATATATATATATATATAATGCTTCCAAATGATCTCGAAATATGGATGACCATTGTGGATATAATAAATACATAACTGTGGGGCCCATGTAACTTTGATCTCTTTTGAGCGGGGCAAACATGAAATTGAGCAGGGCAAACTAGAAATTGAGCGGGGCAAACATGAAATTGAGCGGGGCAAACTGAAAATTGAGCAGGGCAAACTAGAAATTGAGCGGGGCAAACATAAAATTGAGCGGGGCAAACTGAAAATTGAGCAGGGCAAATATGAAATTGAGTGGGGAGAA
Source organism: Magnolia changhungtana (assembly GCA_030180095.1). Lineage (NCBI taxonomy): Eukaryota > Viridiplantae > Streptophyta > Magnoliopsida > Magnoliales > Magnoliaceae > Magnolia > Magnolia changhungtana. The sequence goes on along the minus strand of JASAUF010000364.1, from coordinate 2,530,609 downwards.
TTAGAAATGAGCGGGGCAAACATGAAATGCAGTGGGGTAAACATGAAATTGAGCGGGACAAACTAGAAATTGAGCGGGGCAAACTGAAAATTAAGCGGGGCAAAATAGAAATTGAGTGGGGCAAACCAAAAATTGAGCGGGGCAAACATGAAATTGAGCGGATCAAACTAGAAATTTAGTGGGGTAAACTGAAAATTTAGTGGGGCAAACATGTACATTAAACAAATACCTTTTCTCTCTCTCTCTCTCTCTCTCTCTCTCTCTCTCTCTCTTTGGTTTTTATGTTACTTAGAAGGTGTTTGATAAAACACCTGTAAAACCATTGTATTTGTTTGTAAAACAATGGGTTTTTGAAGTTGCAGTTCAGGTGTTTGTAAAAATGTCTCATGATAAGGGCTGCATCACTCTGGGTGAGGCTGGAGTGCACCTAATTTACTCTTGAAAATTGGGTGACTTTTCACTTATAGGACAAAACGTAGCAAATCATTTGCATTCTTTCTGCTTGTGTAGTTGTTTGCATTCAGCAGGGCAAATTGCCATTATTAGCAAGGAATGGATGTTTAATTGACCTATAAGTGAGGGAATATAAACTTTACCTACATCATTTTTCGATAGTCAATGGAAGAACCAATTTTATGAACTAAACATCTCTCTTACGTTGAAAAGTTATCAGATATGAGACAAACAAATTGTTTCCTTTTAGTGTTCAAATTGAAGGGAAAAAGTGAAATAGCATGGAGATATAAGAAATTAAAGCAATAATAAAGAAACCTGAATTAATAAAAAGGAGAGGGAGACTCTCAGGTCCATTTGTAAGGTCTCGACCTCAGCACAGGTTGTCACAACCACTTCCGGCTCCGCAGCTTGGGCCTGGATCTACTTTATTTTTTGAAGCATGCCTTAAAATGAGCCATCAATTTCATTTTAGCGGGACAAACATGAGCCATCAATTTAAAGCATGCCCCACTCAATTTCTTATTTGCCCTGTTCAATTTCTAGTTTGCCCCGCTCAATTTCGTTGTTACCCCGCTCAATTTCATGTTTGCCCCGCTCAATTTTCAGTTTGTCTCGCTCAATTTCTAGTTAGCCCCGCTCAATTTCATGTTTGTCCCGCTCAATTTCTAGTTTGCCCCGCTCAATTTTCAGTTTGCCTCGCTCAATTTTTAGTTCGCCCCGCTCAATTTCATGTTTGCCCCGCTCAATTTCTAGTTTGCCCCGCTTAATTTCAAGTTTGCCCCGCTTAATTTTCAGTTTGCCCCGCTCAATTTCTAGTTCGCCCCACTCAAAGGAGATCAAAGTTACATGGGCCCCACAGTTATGTATTTACTATATCCGCAATGTTCATCCATATTTCGAGATCATTTGGGAGCATTAAAAAAGAAAAAAAAAAAAAAGAATCATATCCAAAGATCAACGGGACCACACCACAAAGAGCAATGGGAAAATTGATTTTCACCGTTAAAAATTCTGTAAGGCCCACCATAGCATATATTTTCCATCCAATCTATTCGTAAGGTCACAAAGACCTGGATGAAGAGGAAAAACAAATTTCATAATAATCCAAAACTTCTGTAACCCCTAAAAGGGTTTCAATGGTAGACGTTCAATTCCCCACTGCCTTTTACAATGCGGTCTCCTTGATAGCTAGATCTATCTTATTTTTCGTCTCAAGCCTTATTACGAGCTCATCAACTAGATGGACGGTTTGGATATAACACATACCTCATAATGGGACCCACAAAATGCCGTGGGGATTACAACCGTATAGCTACGGATTATAACCGTAGCCATAACCGTAGCTTCGATACATCGGAGATCTTTCGATATTATCGAAAAAGTCTAGAACTATCTAGCGAGTTTGCCTAAAAAATTCTGCAATTTTTAATACACTATGGCTACGGATTATACCCATAGCAATAACCACAGCCAGGTTGCACAGCAGCAGTGCCGCGGCCGTCTGTGTTTTTTTTTTTTACTGTGTTGCTTTTGTGGGTCTCATCATAAGATATGTGTTATATCCAAACCGTCTATCTATTTGACGAGCTCATATTAAGGCTTGAGATGAAAATTAAGATAGATCTAAATATCAAGTAGACCACACTGTAAAAGGCAGTGGGGAATTGATCGTCTACCATTGAAACCCTTTTAGTGGTTATAGAAGTTTTGGATCATTATGAAATTTGTTTTTCCTCTTCATCCAGGGCTTTGTCTTTGTGACCCTATGAATGAACTTAGAGAGGGAGGATTTCTCACAAACATCACAGTGGGCCCCTAAAGGTTTCTAATGGTTGACGCTAATTCATCACTGCTTCGTGTAATGTGGTACACTTGAGATTTGGATATACCTCATTTTTTTTTGTCTCATATCATCAAATGATGTGAAAAAATATACGGACGGCATGGATGAAAAGTATTCATCATGGAGGGCCCACATACTACCGACCATCCGCCATTGGCGGGTGGCAGGGGAGTACAAAAAGAAGGGTATTTTCGTCCTCAAATTCGCAGTCCGTACGAACAGGTCTAAGTTGCATAACAAAGTTTGTATTGTTTTATAAAACCAGCTGGATAAAAGGTGGGTTCCACGGTCCCAAATTTCTCGCAGGAAATCCGCGTCCGGACTTTGACACGTCTCCCTCCTCTGTAGTTCCTGGTCCGTACTCTCCGTCCCACCACCTCTATCTATTGGAAACCCCGGCGATTCATTCAATTCCTCGCCCCGAGGAAAGCACCCACCCGCTCGAATACTCTTTCCTAGTAAGGAAATGCAATCTCTTCACACGTATAACCAGAGCAGAAATATGCAACATCGGAGCCGCTCAGTCAATCTCCACCATTCAATTTTCATACCTCAAACGAGTCCGATCAGATCATCAGGTGGCCCTCAGTCTTTCCAATCTTGATCGTTGGTCAATTTCTCTCAACCGTTCATTTTCTTGGTACAGATGTGGACCACCTAAATCCTAATGAAAGTATTAACCTGATTTCTGAGATGTTATACTACATAGTGGGAGTCGCCTGGTGAACGGCTAGGATATCACACACGTGTGCCAACTTCCGCACGTGTGGAGCGAGTGCAACTTGCATTTCTCAACCTCCTTACTATAAATACCGCCGTCCTCTCTACGCTATCTCCCGAGACCACCGCATTAATCTAAAACCAGCAAATTAAAAAAAACCAATTTTTTTTTATTTTTTTTTAAAATAGAGAAGCAGAAGAAGCTGGACTAGGGTTAGGTTTCCAAAAGCCAAAACTCTGGAAATCTTTCTATTTTCATCGAATTTCTGCAGAGATTCTCACCTGCTCTTGCCATTTCAGCTCTTGGATTCCTCTTCCAGCTGTTTCACTGCTTGGATTAGGTTTCAGGTGCCAGAGCCTTGAAATTCGCTGGCTTGATACTAATTTTCGAAAGGAAAGTTCTCGGGCCGAAGAAAATGGTGTTTTTTATGCTGTTTTGGGGCGAAGAGCGTGGAAGATGTGTGTTTTGGAGGAGGTGATGGCGATTTGAGGGGAATTCAAGAGATCGAAGAGTTTCAAGAGGTATTGATGATCTTGAATTGTGTAGATTTCTGCTGGTAAAATTATATATATCAAGTTTGGTTTTTGGAATTATTACTGATTGAATGTCAGCATTTGGATATTCGTTGAGGAAATTTGGGTTCATTTTCTGAGTAATTTTCACTTGCTCTGATTAATTTTAGCTTAAACTGCTGTTTTCTGTAATTTCAACGGAGATTGCAAGTTCGAGGTTTGAAGCAGCAATGATCTTGAATTGCTTGATTTCATTTGTTTTCTGTTAAGTTTATTATTATTTTTTTTTATTGACGAAAATTGAGTTTGTTTTAATAGTAATTATAGTTGAGAAATGCTCCAATGCTCTCAGAGGACCCTTTTGTTTTTTTGAGAAATCAAAACTATAGCTTTTAGTGCTCCTAGTTGCACTGGTTCACTTGGACAGTCCAATCGATTGATCTGAACTGTCATTTAAGTTCAGAGCACGTCTCATGGGCTATGGTGCGAAAATCTCACTGATCGGATGATCTCTAATGAATCCTTGATTCGGTGTTATTTTTATACCCATCCTTTTTCTAGGCCATGGCTGGGGTGGTTAGAGTTGCCTAACAAAAGTTATTCTTCAGAATCATAAGTAATACATGATCAGTCCTGAGTAATAGATTTATCAAATTGTTGATTGAACATATTTTTGTGCAAACGATCTTGACCGTCCATATTGGAGGCTATTGATCAAATGGTTAATATTTGTCAGATTGGTGTGATGTTCGCATGGTAGCCTGCAGAATGTGTGTTGGACCTAATAAACAGTCTAGATGAATGGATTGGACTAAGTTTCGCAATGCAACTAGGAGCACTAAAACTTATAGTGCTCTAAGAGCACTGGAGCATTTTTCATTTATTGGATCTTTTGATCTTCTTTGAGGAAGTTTTAGTTCTTTTTCTGAGTAGTTTGTTAGTTGACCCGTTTTTTGTTTTCTGTACAAAAATCTGTTACCTGTAATTGAAGTTAATAATCGGTATGATTTTTTGAGCATTTGTAGTCTGCGAGTAATGAGACTTCATTGATTTTTATTTTATTTTATGTTATTTTAATACTCTGGCAGTGTATGCTGGTTGATATGATGACCCTAACACTTGACTGGAGTTTACTTTAAATCATCCGAATCATGGGTCCCAATTTAGATGGCTCGGAGAGCAAATACTACACTGATTCGATTTTGTAACTGGTGGGTTAGTAGACATTTAATGGACGGTCAAAATGAAATTAGAGAATTGTACTAATTCTATGAATTAGTTGCCATTCAGAGGTTAGGACTGATCAATCAATCTGGTTTTTGGGTGATGGCCTACCTTAGGGCCAAGGTATTCAAAATCGGTTATGTAACGGCCAGTAACAGTCATAACTGTTATGCGTTACAAGGTCAAAACGGCCGTAATGGCTGTTACAAAAAAAAAAGGTCGTAAAGGCCCTGTAACGGCCATGTAACAGACCGTAATGGCCTTGTAATGGTCCTATAACGGTTTTTTTTCAAAATATAAAAAAAGGCCGAAATGGTTGATATGGGTGCCGTAACGGCCCGTATCATAACGATAACGGCAATGGCCATTATGGCCACCGTTACTGTTTTTGGAACACCTAGCTCAGGTCCTACAATTTGGGTAAAGGACGAAGGAAGGTGGATTTCATTATTCTTTTATACTGTGGCAGTCTGTGATGGTTGATATGGAGGCACTAACACTCGACTAGAGAACTTTAAATTGTCCAAATCATGGGTTCCAATTTAGATGGCTCATAAAGTGAACACCACACTGATTTGATTACCTAACTGCTTGAATGGTAGATATTTAGTGGATGGTTGAATTGGAAAATAGACAATTGTCCAAATTCTACAAATAAATTGTCATCAATCAGATGTTAGGACTGCCAATATCAATCTGGTTTTTGGATGATTGCCTAACTACGTGGGTCCCTCAATTTGGACATAGGATGGTCAATTTCATTATTTTTTTAATACTTTGGCAGTGATCAGCAAATGATGGTCAATATAAAGGCATGAACGCTCAACTAGAGTTAACTTTAAATTGTCTAAATCATGGGTCGCAATTTATATCGCTCATAAAGTGAATACTAGATTGATTCGATTTCCTAGTTGGCAGATTTGTAGACATTTAACGGATTGTTGAAATGAAAAATAGACAATTATCCAAATTCTATGAATTAATTGCCATCAATCAGACATTAGGAGTGCTCGATCGATCTGATTTCTGGATGAGGGGACGTATTCTTTTTATTATCTTGCAGTGTATGATGGTTGATATAAAGGCACTAACACTTGACTAGAGTTACTTTAAATCGTCCAAATCTTGTGTCCCAATTTAGATAGTTTGTCAAGTACATACTAGACTTTTTCTTTCTTTTCTTTTCTTCTTCTTCTTCTTCTTCTTCTTTTTTTTTTTTTTTTTTTTTTTTTTTTTTTTAATCTTTTAAATTTCCTATTTCCTAACTGGGGGATTGGTAGACATGTAATGGACGGTCGAAGCAGAAAGTAGACAATTGTCCAAATTCTATGAATAATTTGCCATCAATCAGAAGTTAGGACTGCTCAATCAATCTGTTTTTTTTTTTTTTTTTTTTTTCTAAATTTATTTATTTATTTAAATTAGGATGGTCTACCTATTCAGGTCCTGCAATTTTGATATTCTAGCTTGGGTTAATGCGTGAGTCTTCGCTTTCTGAATGCCTGCATATCAACCGTCAACACTCTAACAGAGTATCAAATAGCTGCTCTTTAGGATTTCATTGTGTTTCATTTGATGTTAATAAATGTATTATGATATTTGTTTAGGGCATTAGAGTCTGTTTTCTTATTACTTTTTTGAAAAATGTTGTTTTTTTACTGCATGTACTTTCCAAGTATTTGTCACCTGCAACTAATTTGTTACGATTCTGAAATCTCATGCTCAACAGCTTAATTACTTGAGAAGACGTCCTTGTGTTCTTTCTATTAAGACTCGTTAATGTTATATTAATGACTCAGATTGATCGCATATCCACTTGCTGTAATTCCATGACAAATTATATGTGGGGTCTGGTCTGGTTCTACAGCAGGGTACTGAATACATCACTCCATGGATTCCCAAATAGTCTAGAATTTACTTTGTTCAGTTCCGGACCCATGTAAGATGTGTGTCCCATCTTTTCTTCGAAATGAGAGCCTGGGGGAAAGTCATCATCTTTTCCTTCATTATTAGTGGTTCCCATTGCATAAAACTAATTGCAGCATGCACTTGTTTATATTGGCACCTGATATTTATGTACGCGTTACTGATCTAAACGGACTTATATGATTGTTTTGATAATTTATGTAGTTGCATTTGCATGTATTTTTATGACTCTATATACCAGATGGTGCATACATTTTGGTTGCTATTTTTAGACTTTTGATCTAGTGTTGGATCTTGAGGATCTTGAAATTTTTTCTTTTATCCAACAAATGCTCCTAAACATGTGGGATACTTATTTGCCTGCAAAATTGTATCTCGCAGCCAGTTCAACATGTACCATGCCAAGAAGTTTTCAACTGTGGCCTTAGTGCCTCATAAGGCCCAGAGTGCTGAGCAACTAGCAAATGTTGGAGTTTTGGGGGGATCTACAATAAACAACCCACCTGTGTCTGGGGGAAGTGGAAAGCAACGGTTACGGTGGACTTCGGATCTCCATGACCGCTTTGTTGACGCCATAACACAACTTGGAGGACCAGAGAGTGGGTTATTCTCTATACAGTAATGAAAATGTATTGCTGGTTTAGTGCTGATAAAATAAAACAGGATCATAACTGGACTAGACAGACACAGATTCACACCTTGTAAGTTGTACCAATCAAGTGGTCTTGATTTCTCCTTGGGAGATGGCCAGTTTGGTTCACCATTGGAAATTGGAAAATTAAACCATTGTAACTTGTCATCCAGTGCCTGACCCTGGAATCCACTGCTGTGAAAATAAACATAGGAGAATCTATGGGTATTTCTGCAGTGTCATAGAATGACATTGTGTAATCAATAAAACATAAGATGCATACTAGAAAGGGAACTTCTAATATGAAGCCTCAATTGATTAAAAAAAAAAAAAAAACAAATCCATAATACGAAGAATGGTATTTGATTGCCTAGTTTCTCATGGGAACTTGAAAGCATTCCTCCATTCACCATTCTCAGTTTAGCCAAGCGGTATGTTTTCAATACGATTTACTGTCTTGTACAGCTGTATGTTCATTAAACTTGCTCTCCTTATCTCGAAACGGAACAATAGTTTTTGAGTATTTTTGTTATAATTTGGATATGTGGTGTTACAAACCATGCTGTGGTAGGTTACTTTACGGGCCCAGAATGCAGGTAGCCTGACCTATGACAAGAAATAGGATGACCAGGACCTACCCAAACGTGACCCATTGCCACCCCTAGATGTAGCTGTCATAGATCTTCGCCACACAAAATGGACTATTGAACCAAAGTTATGCCTCTTTGAAGCCAACGGCATCATGCACCCACTGAATTAAGATTCCCATTCTAGTCCAAAATTTCCTCAGTTGTGCATCTCTGTTCTTGCATTTCCATGGCTTGGATTGGTTTATTCCTAATCCTTCAATGAGTTTTCACCTGTCTTTGAACATGTTTGAGCAATAGTTGACCGCATTTCACTTTGCACTTTTGTGCTTCCTTGGCATCTGGTATTCATTTCACACTTTCAGAATCCACAATCTGATCTTGGGCTTATTTTGACTTTGATCTTTTGCTTTTGGGCCCCAGAAGATTAGTTTGACTAGCACTTAAATCTCTTTTGCCTGATTTTATTAGGCACCTTCTTAGGCTTGCAGATTTTATCCCATGGTTCCGAATATCTGTATTGTATGGACCAAGACGGGTGTATTGTGTCCATTTTGTCAAAGCCAAGACCCGAAACAGAGGTGAAGCAGTCTGACCCGAAAATTGGTGACTGTATTGGCCAATACATGCCATATCGGTACCTATACATCCACCCCATTTTCATTGCAGACCAGTACTCATATAAAGGCTTATTTTCCAATCTTATTCTTCTCTTTGTTTTTCTTCATATCAATCTTAAAGGAAGCTCATAACCCCATTTTCAACTAGATCTGGATCTATTTTGGATGCCAAAACACAAGCTCTGAGAAAAAATTGGCAATTTAAGCAAAGCAGACCATTTTGATGAACATTGTGGCAGTTAAGTAATTATTCTGTGCGCACACACGTGTGTGCGCGTTAAATAGCAGATGCTTTGTCTTGCATGAATATGCTAATTGCTAGATGATATCATGATGTTATGTCTCTAATTGGCAATCAGGACCCTCTAGTCTCCATAGGCCTATACTCTGTGCTCTCTAATTTGTAGTTTATTCATCAACTGATGGAGATGATAGTTTGTACTTGATATATCATATTGATTCACATGAATCAATCATAAAAATTTAGAGGTCAGACAAAGCTACTCAGCTTTCAACAGCCCGACAGAGCATTTGTACCAAATGTTATCCAATAAACCACTGAATAATTTCCAAAACACACTGATGTTTTTGTAATTTAAAGGGTTCTAATATGGGGGTTTCTAATAGGGCGGCCTTGTATATTATGGAGCGGGCTGCCTGAGGGTGCTTTTCTTGTGGTTTCTTTCTTTCATTGCCTGTTGTTGTTTGTGTTTATTTTATTTCTTTTTTTGGCCTTTGGCCTTGATAAGATACTCATCATTTAAAAAAGAAAAATAAAATAAAATAAAATCCAAAACACTCGCACAAAAACAAAATAGATTCTTGTGTTTCTCCTTTTCTGCTATTTTTTTGAAATTTTTCATTAAACAAATTTGACTGATACTGCTCCGATATGGCCCAATACAGCCCATATTCTATGGGTTATGGGCCGGGTCAATATGCCCCTCGAAATTGATATTTAGAACTTTGTTTTGCTTACATCATTCGGAAATCTTTGTGGCCTAAAACTAGTAAATTTTGCAAATGATGGATTTTAATAGTTGATGCATATGACATGCATTTGCCTCAAAATGATTGTTTCTTCCTGAGTTGGTCTTTTTCTCACCAGCTGCAACAATGATTGTTTAGATTATGTTTGTTGATTGATGCTTTTTGCAGTTTCTTACTGCAATGAGATCATGTAGGAGCCAGTTTGCTTCTTCCACAAACACATTGCGCCAAATGCCTAGGAAATTTTTGTTAGACTGTTCATTAATTTGCATTATGGACACTTGGATGTTGCATCAGGAAAACGTAAATCTCTTGATTGTCAGATGCCTACAATAGGAAATCTGTACTCTGCAATCAAACAAGTTTTAGAAATTTGTTGGATTTGATGGATGTAAACAAATAATAATCTGAAACGAGATTAGATTTTTTAGGGCCTTTTGGGTAGGGGATCCCGCATAATCGGGATTAAGTGTAATCCCAATTTGGCAGGCCCCATGCCCTCCACGTCAGATTTGCCACACTAAAGTGGTGCATTCCTCCACATAAATGCAATTAGTGACATTTCAAGTTTTTTCAGAAACTTCTCTAAAGGCCTGTTTGATTTTTCAAATTCATTGTAAATGCCCTGTAAATGCCTACTTATTACAATTTCACCCTGTTTGGAAATAGGCAAGTACTTCTGCTTGGGAAAACGGTCCAAAAGGATTAACTTAAATTTGTGGGCCCCACCATGATGTATATGACATATCCGTGTTGTCCATCTGCTTTACCATGGCATTTTGAGGCATGAGCCGAAAAATGAGGCAGATCCAACGTTGAAGTGGCCCACACCAAAGTAAACAGTGGCCCCAAGAAGTTTTTAACGGTGGGTGTTCGATTCCCTTTTTCTTGTGGTGTGGTCCACTTGAACTTTAAATCTGGCTCATTTTTTGGCCCACGCCCTATATTCAGTTGGCATAACAAATAGGCGGTGTGGATAGTCCACATACATCACGGTGGGCCCCACAAATATTTGGCAGCATCCTCGATTTTAGCCTTGAGAAAAGTAAGGGTCAAATCAATCCTAGACAACGATGCCATAATTACACATGGAAATAATTATTACCTATTTACAATGCAATTACGTTTACTTTAGAAAATCAAATAGGCCCTAATTGCATTTATGTAGAGTGAAACGCCACTTCAGGGCTGCCAATCCAACATGGATGATGTGGGAGCTACCAAAATCAGGATTAAGCTTAATCTCAATTTAGTAGGATACCCTACCCAAACAAACGCTTATGAGTTTAAGCCTTTATTCGTAAGCTTATGATCTATTGCCTCATGGACACCTCATAAGAAAGGGTTTATGCTCTCTTTGTTGACAGTCCAGAAATTTGCGATTTCAGTTGATAAATGTACCTAACTCATAAGCACAACTCATTCTTTGTTGCAGAAAGGACCAGCAACAAGATGCCTTGATGGTATGGAGTCATGCACACCATAGAATATAAAAATGTAGGGTTTGAGGGAGGAAGAGGATCTTTCGAAGAGGGTTCCAACAGTCCTCTAATGGAATCGCACCACTTGAAAAGAAATAAAAGAGCCATTCTTCTTTAAACCCCAATTGCTGAAGCAGAAATTCAGAATTTTTATTGATCTGAGCATGCCTCGAATCACCCACAGTGCCTATCTTCTAGATACTTTCATATATTAGCTCAACTGCCCAACTACTGAATTAAGAAAAATAAAATAAAATTTGTTAGCTCAACTAATGACATTTCTTTCATGCTGAACAAGTTAATAATAGTATATATATAAATTATTATTTTTTTTAAAAAAAAGGAAACCAATCTATCAAACTTGAAAATAGGAACTAAAGATAATATTTGTGCTATGACCAATGTGGGTCTATGCATGGACAATGCACCTAGGTGAACAATGTATGTGTCTGAGGCTACATTGATCAGACCATCTGTGCTTATAAGTGAGGCCTACTGTGTAATTGGCCTCAGATCATGCAAATGGGATTTGATCAGATACTTTCTAGGGATTTGATATTCATCCAGATAGGCTGTGGGGCCTACCCTTTGATCATCTGCGCTCCCTCAATGTGCTAATTGTTGTATCTGTTTATTTCAATATCTAGTGACATCTACTTGGATGTTTATATTCTCTTAATGATGGCGTACTTACATTTTATCCTTGTCTTGGCTTCAGGGGCAACACCAAAAGGTGTTCTAAGGGTGATGGGTGTACCAGGACTTACTATTTATCATGTGAAAAGCCATTTACAGGTATTTATATGGAATACATAATGCTCGATACTTTGATCTGAGTGTATCTATGGTTTGCTCAGGTTTTCATTTATGTAGGTCAGGCCCTTGGTTCAGTTATTGTATCTGTTAACATGGTGGCCCATGCACCAAATAACTTCTGGATGGAAAAATGGTTACCCTTCAATTGCTCGCTACAAAATGGATAGGTAGGAAAGAAAAACACAGCAATAGGGTCCTACATTGTAGGGTGCAATCATACCAGCACTAGTGCGCTATCTGATCCCATCAGAACAAGGTCTGCATTGGACCCAAAGGCTAAACATTTGAATGCTAGGATCTTCCTATTTTGGATATCTTTGGGATATGGGGCGCCTACGATAGGGCCCATTCATACCAAGCGTTTGGATTACTGAACCATGATGCCACTTGTATGAACTGAAAACTTGAGGTAGCTGTAGATAATCCTGTGTCAAGACCCATTGTTTAATTACGCATCATTCAATATCTAGGCTTTCTGCTGTTAGCTTTTGACTTTTGAGCCTTTCGTGAATATTGAGGGTTTTTGTTGTTATTTTTGACTTCTGTATAATGCCAACTAACTTTTTGTTGTTGTCTTTCCCTGTAGAAATATCGGCTGGCAAAGTACCTTCCTGAATCTCCAGCTGATGGTAAAGGTTCCAACCCTTCCATTCTGGAATCCATTTGAATGACTACTTGGTGTAGATTTCCTATCGGTTTCAAACAGCCTTGTTTGATCATTACTCAGTTTCAAAGCATGTGTTTCTTAGGCTCCAAAGAGGAAAAGAAAGATTCCAGTGATTCCCTCTCTAGCATGGATTCTACGCCGTAAGTAAATTGACTGCTTGTTGTGACCTGCAGACTGACTATCCTTTTAGGATATCCGGTAGATTAGAGTAATTGTTGACCCTTTTTTTATATATATAAACTTGTGATGTTCAATCCACCATGCACGAGGCATGCAAGCATCAATCCAGAGTGTCCAACTTGTAGGCCCACTGGAGATGGAGTATAGCCCCAAACTCTCAGATACCAAACCATCTTTGAAGTTTTCTTGAATTTGGACTACTGGCCATTGTAGCTTCTACCAACCATTGGATGGCCACCACCAAATTGGGTGGTTAGAATTGTTCAATCAGTGTGATATTCAGGCTATGAGCCGTCCAAAATGGACTCTCTACAACTCAGACTGGATTGATGTTAATGTTTGCTGCGGGTAATGAGACACCACAAGTTCTAAAATGGCACTGTAATATTGCTGTCATATTTTCGTTGATAGACATTACATGTCTTAGTTCTGTCTTCCTTATCATTTCATTGGAAATGGAACTATTAAGACTCCCCAGTGATGGGTGTTTTGTGTTGACAGAGGATCACAAATTAATGAAGCACTGAGGATGCAGATGGAGGTGCAGAAGCGGCTCCATGATCAGCTTGAGGTCTGGTCTGGTCTTGTCTTTTCAATTTTCCTTCCAAGTCCAAGCAAGTGAAGCCAATGTGCATTTGAAGTTCCCCTCTCTCATAGATGAATGCATTGTAGGTACAAAGACAGTTGCAGCTGAGAATTGAAGCCCAAAGTAAGTACCTGCAGAAGATCATTGAGGAGCAGCAGAAGCTAGGCGGGACTCTCCACGCGGCCGACGAAAAACACAAGCCACCCTCCCAACCACCTACAGGTTCTCCGCTCAAGAAACAGAGAGTGGATGACTGTGGGTTCCCAGGCCCGCATCCGGGGGATGACAAGTGTGATTTCATAGGCAGGTGGGATCGGAATATCTATGGGAGGGATGTTGTGGGGTTCGGCCTTGACATGGGGGTGGAGTTCAAAGAGGTGGGAGATGGCAGGCAGAAGCAAGCAGGCCGACTATTGGCCAGGCCCACTTGTGGTTCTGGGGGGGCTCCGTCTTAGCTGCTGGGAGACCCATGCCTTTTGCTAATGGGGTTGAGACCTGGCAGTGTTTGGTGACGTGCCCGATCGCAATGTATCATTTACACCGTAATCCATTTGTAAGTATATCTAGAATGTTTGTGAGTAGCATATGAGTGTTCGTGTCTTATAAATGTAGAGAGTTTTGCTCCACTATGCAGCGTGCAGGTGATCGCCTTCCTTTGTAGCGTGGGGTAGCCCTTTCCTCAGTAGTCTAACCATTTTAGTTTGGGATGTGGTGGTCACTGATCAAGTTAGTAGTCAATATGGTGGGACCCACTAGATAGGGCTTAGTTAGGGATGTGGTAGTCACTTATCAAATCAGTAGTCAAAATGGTGGGACCCACTCTAGATAGGTTATAGCCCTAAAACCATCTTGATTGGACGTTCCTAGTCTCTGATTAGCGGACATTTGTTCATTGAATCTGTTCATTCAACCGTCCAGTAGATGTCCACCAATCGGCGAGTAAGGAACCCAATTAGTTTAGATTTCATAGCAGCTATTATAAATGCTGTGCAACGCTGACTGTAGCTACACACGACTGTGTTATGTAATGAAGTGGAAGCTGTTTTAAGGCCATAGCGTTTTGGATTATACTGCCATCGTTTATTTAAAACCATTATTGACATGGGCTGAGGTCTGTTTGGTTCCCACTTGTAAAAATTTTAATTAAAAATAAAACATAAAAGAGAGAGAGTTCATCACACTTTATTTCATCTAATTATGTATAAGAGATCTTTTTATTTTTTGGTAGGGATTAAGATTAATCTCTGATACATAATTGATATTCTCATCTCTCTCTCTTTTTCCTTCTAAATTTTTTTTAGTGTCAGCCAAATAGGTCCATATGTTCCCATTCCACCTTTTTTTCATTTCACAGTAGCTGTTACTGTAATTCCAATTGGGTGTGACGGTATCATCCTAGTACTAGAACTCTATGACTTGTGGCAAAACACAGCCAACTGGATGCAACTCGGTGTAACATGATGACAGTCGATAAGAATGACCTCTCCTAAAGGGTACAGATGCACTGCCAGTGAGCTACAGCAGAGAGAAGTCTGCAAACTGCCCTCCCTATATTTCCCACTTCACCTCCATATCTGCAAACTGCCCTCCCTACCTTCCCCACTCTACCCCCCCCCCCCCCCCCAGCCACACTAGGGGAAAAAAAAAAAAATCCAGATTTCTTTAACAAAGGAGCAATGGATGAAAAGGTGATAAACCGAATCTACATTTCTCATACACATTACATACATTTGGGAGTACCAATGGATGAAAAGGTGATAAACCTGATGAGGACATCGTACACATGCATGGCCGCACACCACCACCTTTACGCACGTATGTACGCAGAAGGAGGATCCCATCATCGATCTGGCTCGATAACGATGTCCAGGGAGGGCCTCCTATCTAGTAGACAAGTTTTGGTTCAGAAAAGTAGGCCCGATAGTCAAGAAAAGCCCATCATGGGATCTCATAATCGTGGCCCACTCGTCGGATTGATTTCATTTTTTAAGTTTTGTTTATTATTATTATTTAAAACATTGTGAACGCTTTAGATTTCTGTGTTTGGTTTTTATTTTAGTTTACTTCATCACCAAGTAATAGGTTACGCATATGGTGCGAGTTTTTGGGTATAAGGTTTTCCCTATAAATAGGCACCCCTTGTAGTTCTTTTATTCATTCAAGTTTAATTAAAATTCCTGCTTTATTTTTCTGCTCTCTTCGTGAGTTGTGGAAGAATTCAAAAGTGGGTGCGAAGCCCTCCCTTTTCGAATGGCTAACTACCATGGTGCGAAGCTACATCGACCCCGATTTATTCCCATCCCCCATCATCTTTTTTTTCTATCTTCCCCCCACCATCCATATTTCGAATTCGTCCTTTTATTGCATCAGAGTTCTTCATTACAGCATGTTTCCAGATTTCGGCCCGTAGGCGAGCTGACACTTCGGCGGAGCACCATGCACAAGCCGTAGCTTGGATCGACCTGAAACTTCGGGGTTTTGGAGCCTCCCCCTGGCCGACCAGGGCCAAGGAGAGCTTTTCTGCAAACGACGCCCCCTCGCATGTGCGGCCGAATACCCGCGCACGTGCGAGCGCCCCAGGCTCGCTGTCCATACGCGGGATCGTCTTTTGGCTCAGGTTTTTATCCTCTTTTATCCTCTCATAACCTTTTTTCATGAAACCTAGCCCTAGATTACGTTTTTCCTAACTTATATGCCCATTTTCTTTCCTTAGGGTTCCTTGATTTGAAACTGGTGAATCCCTTGGATTAGGGACCGATTATTATGTATGTGTGGAGGATTATTTCTTATCTTTGAGTATCGTTTGCTTCATAATTTTTATTGATCCAGCCCTATCATGTATAGGCCTGGACCCGCATAGATTCCCCTTTAATTGAACGTTTGGATTTTCATGTGGGATGTGGAATTTGTGTAATTGTTTCTGAATTGGTATGATCTAAGCCTCAAATCTTGCATATCATATTTAATTTTCCATGTCTGCATCAAATTTGGTATCGAGCCTACTAGGTTCTTGTAGGGAATTCATTACATGTTTTAGGGTTTGATTGTTTATGTCCATTACGCATCAATTCTCATCATATATGGTACATTTTTAGTCCATAAACCCGACATAAAGTCTTTGAAATTTTTTATCCCCTTATTTGAATTATTTTAGAAATTACCTTAGCTTTCTATTTCTAGATTTAGAAACTTTCCTTTTCTCTAGTTGACGTTTTTAAAACTAATTTTTTATAAACTTTTTTAATCTTTTTTAAAACTAATTTCCTTTCCTTTTTCTTTTTTAGAAACTAATTCACTTTCCTTTTCTTTTTTTTTTTTTTAGAAACTAGCTTACTTTCAATTTTTAGAAACTTTCCTTTTTTTTTTTTTTTTTTTTTAAACTTTCAAAACTAGGTTGCTTTTTAAAAGTTTTTTTTTTCTTTGAATTTTTAGAAACTAGGTTGCTTTTTTTTTTTTGGGTGACTTTCTAATTTAAAAGCCTCAGCCAGAAACTTTAATTGAACGTTTGCCGGGATTTTGAATGGATGTGGGCTTTTCCCTACCATATGACCTCATGGATGTGGAATTTGTGTAATTGTTTTCGTGGCTATAGAGAGTGCACGAATGATCTTGTAATTAGATAGTTGATTGAAATCTATAATACCGGGACGTGGGATGTCGTATATCATATTTTATTTTCCACGTCCTGCATCAAATTTGGTATCAGAGCAAATTTGATGCAGGACATGGAAAATTAAATATGATATGCAAGATTTCAGGCTTAGATCATACCAATTCAGAAACAATTACACAAATTCCACATCCCACATGAAAATTCAAACGTTCAATTAAAGGGGAATCTATGCGGGTCCAGGCGTATACATGATAGGGCTGGATCAATAAAAATTATGAAGCAAACGATACTCAAAGATAAGAAATAATCCTCCACACATACATAGTAATCAGTCCCTAATCCAAGAGATTCACTAGTTTCAAATCAAGGAACCCTAGGAAAAGAAAATGGGCATATAAGTTAGGGAAAACGTATTCTAGGGCTAGTTTTCATGAAAAAGGGCTATGAGAGGATAAAAGATGATAAAAACCGGAGCCAAAAGACGATCCCGCGTATGGACAAGGAGGATCCCATCATCGATTCAGGGGCGGGTTTAGCTCCCACGTGAGCGGGTATTCGGGTCGCACGTGCGAGGGGGCGTGCTATTATTTAAAACATTGTGAGCATGCGTAAAAGCTCTCCTTGGCCCTGGTCGGCCAGGGGGAGGCTCCAAAACCCCGAAGTTTCGGGTCGATCCGATCTACGGCTTGTGCGCGGTGCTCCACTGAAGTGTCAGCTCGCCTACGAGCCGAAATTTGGAAACATGTTGTAATGAAGAACTCTGATGCAACATGTACGACGACCAAATATGGATGGTGGGGGAAGATGAAAGAAGCTGCAAGCAGCCGCTGGAAAATTCGATCCCGTGCGGACGAAAAGATGATAGGGGATGGGGATGAATCGAGGTCGATGTGGCTTGCACCACTGCAGAGTTAGCTTTTTTTCTTTCGAAAAGGGAGGGCTTCGTACATCCACTTTTGAATTCTTCCACAACTCACGAAGAGAGCGAAAAATAAAGAAAAATTTTTATTAAACTTGAATGAATAAAGAACTACAAGGGGTGCCTATTTATATGGAAAACCCTATACTCAAAAACTTCGCACCATGTGCATGCAACCTATTACTTGGTGATGAAGTAAACTAAAATAAAATCAAACACATAAATCTAAAGCGTTCATAATGTTCTAAATAATAACAATAAGCAAAACCTAAAAAATGAAATCAATCCGACGAGTGGGCCACGATCATGAGATCCCATGATGAGCTTTTCTTGACTATCGGGCCCACTTTTCTGAACCAAAACTTGTCTACTAGCTAGGAGGCCCTCCCTGGACGTCGTCATTGAGCCAGATCGATGATGGGATCCTCCTTTTGCGTACATACGTGCGTAGGGGTGGTGGTGTGCGGCCGTGCTTGTGCACGATGTCCTCATCAACTACCGGAATGGCCTCAGTAAATAACTTTACACGAGCCTCTGGTGCACTCTCTATAGCCACGAGGCCGCACATATTGTGCCCCTCAAAATAATGGTCTTGATGTCCCTCACGAGGTGGGGGTACAGGTGCAAGCCCATGACTGAATCCTTGGCCACCTCCATTCACTGGTCAATCCTCCTGGCCACCTGCCTGAGATTGGCCATCTTCCCTAATGCTGAGATTTGTTCCAGCGGAGGCTTTTAGTTGGGTAATGCGCGCATCAAATTGACCACAGCGTTGGTCAAAATATTGTTCATAGCGCTCACCCAAATACCCGATCTGTTGGGACAACTTGTTCAATGACTCTAGCAGTTGCTCTATGTTTAGTGTAAGGTGCAAGCCAAAATTCAGCAATATAATTGTCAAAATTTAAGATTTTTTTTTTTTTTTTTTTTTTTTTTTTTGAAGAAACAACCTAGTTTCTAAAAATGAAAGAGGAAAGTTTTTGAAAACAAATTAGGAAAGTTTCAAAAAAAAAGCAACCTAGTTTCTAAAAACGAAAAAAAGAAACTTTCTAAAAAGCAACCGTCATGTCCTGCATCAAAACCGTATCTACATTTCTCAAACGCATTATATACATTTGGGAGTACCAATGGATGAAAAGGTGATAAACTGATTCTACATTTCTCAAACACATTACATACATTTGCGAGTACCATTGAATGAAAAGGTGATAAACCGATTCTACATTTCTCAAACACGTCACATTCATTTGGGAGCAGCATCATCATCTTTTGATAGTTTCAGTGGTGAGTAACATCCCCTTCTCCCACCTAAAGGGGAAAACAACTCTCAACCACTCCAAAAACCTTACGAGGTCTTCCAAATCTGGGTTTGACAAACTCATATGGCAAGGGGGAGCTCAAATCACCTCCCTTCCTTACAAGAAAACTCGAAAAATAGGATGTTCACCCTATGGCAATTTTAGTTAGTCTTGGAAAGTTTCCTCTCAACGCTTTCTTGCCCAGCCAAACATCCTTTGGAAACCTGATCCTCTTACTATCTCCCAATGAGAAATCCTCTCCCTCCAAAAATTTTAATCTCAAACTAACCACTGACTTTCAAAAGTACAAGGCCTTATAAAGATATGAGTCCCTTATTAACCAACCTTCTATCCAAACTTCATAATTTTTTGAAGTAACCTTCCTCCAAAAACTGCCATCCTTTGACTTAAATCTCCAGAGCCATTTTCCCAGCAGTGTGGAGTTCATAGCTTCAAAATTTCTTAGCCCAACACTCCCTTCATCTAATGGTTTGCACACATTTTCCCACTACATCAGGGTGAAACTTACGCGTTTTTTTCTTCTTTTTTCACTCACTACTATAAGAAATTCCTTCTAAGCCTCTCCAATTTGTCCAACATAATCTTTAGATATTTGAAATAATGACATAAAATAAACCAGAAATTTAGACATTTGCTGTTGTTATTATTTTTTAAGTGTATTGTTGCCTTATCAACATCAAATTTCTATCCAAAGAGGAATGGCTGCTTTTATTTCAATAGCTTCCCTTCAAACATTTCATAACTTTTATCCTGTAAATGCTTAGTTGGTTTTTGCAAAACAGAGGGCTAAGATAGGATGAGGTTGAAATAACCCAACAACCAAAAACTTGGCTGGACTTGACCACTTCCTCCTTGGTAAGATGAACCCCCTACAACTTACTCTCGTGAATATTTACCTTCAAACCAAAGACGACTTTGAAGCATAAAATACTATTCTTTATATTATCCAACCTCATCTGTGTGGCATAATAAAATTACATCATTTGCGTGCTAAAGATGAGAGATTTGGAAATCTGACGTATCCATCTTCAAATATTCAACTAGCCCCGTAGCTAAACATTTATTGACCATTTTGCTTAAAGCTTTGACATAACCACAAATAGATAAGGAGAGAGTAACTCCCCCTGGTTCAATCCCCCATAAGCCAATAAAATTTTTTTTAGGGACCTATTCACTAAGGCCTACAAATTAGGCGACTTTTACACATATGCCTGAATTCGACTTCTCTTTTCACCAACCACTTGGACGATGGAACATGTAATCTAGAAATTCGTAATCTGTGTGATCATATGTCTTTCTTATGTTGAGGTTGAATATAATTTCATTTTTTCCTTTTCTTATGACATGAATTAATGTATTCATGAGCTACTAATGCATTATTCGCTAATCGCCTCCTAGCTACAAATGCTCATTGAGGCTTTGAGATTATGCTTCCGAAAATCATTTGAAATATAAAAGCTAGAATCTTTACCAAAATTTTTGAGGACACCCAAGCAAACTTGTCAGTCTAAAATCCACCAAACATTTTGTCCCTTTCTTTTTCGAAATTATAATAATGAAAGTTGCCCCCAATTCTTTAGTAATATTTCATTTGAACACTATTTAACTGTCTAAAAGTAGGCCTAAAGTCTTTCATAATGTTAGAGATAGCTTATGCCGTTACACAAGAGTACTAGATTTTGAACCTACTTTGAAAGATCCCTCATTATAGCTTCGATTGGGGTGATCTTTTACTCATTTGAAAGATAATTTGATATACTTTCAAATAGCATTAGAGTGATCTTATTTGGACAACGATTGATTATTCAAAAGTGGGCCCAAAGTTTCTAATGACATTAGTCTCACACGATCATGCGAGAGTATTGATTTTGAACTAACTTTGAAAGGTCGTAACTCCCTCAATACAGTTATGATTGGGTTGATCTTGTACTCGTTAGAAAGATAATTCGACAAACTTTTAAATAGTCTTTGAATCATATTATTTGGACACCTATGACCATCTAAAAGTGGGCCCAAAGTTCTTGGTGACATTAGTCACGCTTGCGCGATCACGTGAGAGTATTTATTTTGACCCAACTTTGAAAGGTCATAATTCTCTCGTTACAATTCCGATCAAGGTGATCTTATGTTTATTTGCAAGATAAATCAATAAACTTTTAAATAATTTTTGAATAATCTCATTCAGATTTCATTTGACTAACCAAAGGTGGGCCCAAATTTGTTACGTTTGCTCACATTTTTAGATGTACGAGATTCCACAAAAAATGGTCATAAATCCCTCATTACAAGTTGGATTTTGGTGATCTTGTACTCATTGGAAATATAATTTAATAAATTTTTAGATAGAATTAGAATCATCTTATTTGAATACCATTTAACTGTTCAAAAGTGAACATAAAGTTTATAATGTCATCAAATTATGTTCACTCTCATTTTGAGTATCAAGCTACTCACAAAAACGATCATAGCTCTCTCGTGTTTTGCTATCTCTTTTCTTTCATTATATTTGTTTCTATATATATATATATATATATATATATAAGACCCATCTATGCAAAATCTATTGGAAGAAGATGAAGAAGAACCTATGTTTTTAGGGGAGTGGATTAGATGCGACCCTAACTTCACCCAAGGCAATGTGCCTCTTATCATGGGGCCCATTTTGGTGTGGTTGTTTTATACGGACGCCATCTATATGTTTTATCAAATCATTTTAGGTTACATGCTAAAAAATGAAGCATATTCAAATCTTATGTGTACCATACTATAAAAAATGGTGGTGATTGAATATCCCATTATTAAAACTTCTTATGGCCTATTATAATGTTTCTGTAATACTTATTTACCATCCAACTTGTTTATAAGGTTACATGAACCTAAATGAAGGCTTTAAAAAAAAACAAATATTAACTTCATCCAAAACTTTATAGCCTATTATAAGTTGTTAATAGTCAATCACCACTGTTTCTTATGGCATGGTCCACCTTAGACTTGGATCCACTTCTTTTTTGGCCTCATGCCCTCATGCCCTAAAATGATAGGAAAAAAAATGGATGGACTGCGTGGATATAGAATCCATGCGTCAAAGTGAGCCCCACAATAAGGGTGTGATTGTCTTGGGTGATGTCGGGGTCATACCTAATCCATTACTCTTTTTTTTTTTACATGCATAAAAAATTGAAAAAAGATAATATAAATAAATAAAAGCACTTAGGTGGAAGAGTTTGTTAGAAACTAATTACAAAAGAAGATACCATTACTCAGATCTGAAGAAGGTGCTTAAAAGCAATTTCATCTCAGATAAAAGGCGTCAGTGTACGGACGTGTAAAAAAAGTAATGTTTTCAACAGTGATGCTATTTAAGTGCTCTTATGATATAAAGGGTGTATATTAGCTAAAAACCCAAAGAATAATGATGAAGAAACTTTCACACACATTGTTTCATTCATATGAGGTGAATAAATAGCTTATAGAAGATATAGTCAGGCCCCATCATGGAGGGGATGATTTCAAAAGAATAAGAAGTATAAAAATAAAATAAAATAAAAAATCGAAATATAAAATCCAAAGCTTACGTTACAAAAATTCAAAATTCAAAATGTTTTCTAATAATTCAAAATGTTTCCTAATATTCAGTAAATCAATTCCCACCGTTAATTTTTTGTGGGCCACTGTGGATGGAATATGCCTTCAAAAAGCTCCTTGACAGGATAATTTTAACCTTTGGATTTTTGGCACGCGGATAGACAAGTAGAATGCGGAATGTAGTAATGGTCCACATTCAACTGATGAAGGGTCCCATGTTGATCCCTGGAATCTACCGATTTTGGGGCATTCTTCATCCCCTGTCGGACACATGGGCCCCACATTCAATACTTGAAAACCTATGAAGACAATGGAAGCGGATTGGATGGTGACCCCAAGCTTGGTGGTGCTGGGCGCTGTGGGGCCCACCGTGGTGTATGTATTTTATCTGCGATCCATCCATTTTGCCAAATCATTTTAGAGCATGAGCCCAAAAATGAAGTAGATCAAAAGCTCTGGTGAACCACACCACAGAAAACAGTGGTGATTGAATGCCCATCATTAAAAACTTTTTTGGGGCCACAAAAGTTTTATATCCAGCTGATTTGTGTTTTCCCTTCATCTAAGTCTGTTTGACCTTATCAACAGATTGGATGGCAAATAAACATTAAGGTGGGTCCTAGGAAGATTTCATCCCACGTATCAGTATCTCCACTGTTTCCTATAGTGCGGTCCACTTGAGCTTTTCAATTGCTTCATTTTTGGGCTCCTTCTAAAATGAGCTGGCAAAAGCATTTTTGGGCTCCTAAAATGAGTTGGCAAAAGAGATAGGCATTGTGGATATAAAACACATACATCACCTCTTAACACCACTTAGCTGGGTTCTGTCATATGCAGATTGCTTACTGAGTAAACTCTGTGGGGGCCACCATTATATACATTGTACATTGGTTTTTTGTAGCTCATTTTAAGGCATGATCCCAAAATTGAAGTATATCCAAAGCTCAGGTAGATCACACCACAGGAAACAAGAAACAGTGGAAATTGAAATCCTACCGCTGAAAACCTTTTGGGGACAATAGAAGTTTTGGATCACGCTGATGCTTTTGCTGTCCCTTCATTCCTGTCTGTGAGATCTTATGAAAGGGTTGGATGAAAATTTCACTGTGGGCCCTGGAAAGGTTTCAACAGTGGTGGACGTGATTATCCCCACTTTCCCGTGGTGTGGCCCACTTGAGCTTTAGATATGCTTCAATTTTGAGCTCATGCCCTAAAATAAGCTGGTAAAACAGATGCGGGCATGGATAGGACATATATCACCGGTGGGCCCTATAGAGTTACTCAGAAGGCACCTTGATGTATGTGTTGTATATTCATCCTGTCCGTCCGTTTTGCCAACTCATTTTTTAGCACGAGGCCAAAATTATGCAAATCTAAGGTAAATCACACAACAGGACCACCATTAAAAACTTCCTAGGGCCCACTGTAATGTTTATTTGCCATCCAATCTGTTGATAAGATCACGCATACCTGAATGAAGGAAAATACAAATATCATCTTGATCCAAAACTTTTGTTACCCACAAAAAGTTTTTAATAGTCATTGACCATTGTTTCCTGTGTTGTGGTCCACCTGATATTTGTATCGCTTCATTTTTTTGACTCATGCTATAAAATGGGTAGGCAAAACGGATGGACGGCGTAGATATCCAACGCATACATCATGGTGGACCCCAAGGTCCAGGATACCACCCACATTAGAGTGTCCCAAAAAAAAAAAAACGTGAGACACTTTTCTTGGTAAGGACCAATCTGGCTGTGGTTAGCGTTAAGGACTGCCCTGGTCTGACCTACGTAGGGACGCCGAGGTCCTGACTTGAGCTATCTGGTCGATCTGTGGGACAAGGATGATCCACCTCGTCCATCAGATGCAATATCATATTTTCACCATGGATCTTAAATATTAGTCAAATCCAAGACTTTAGGTGGTCCAAATCATTTGAAGGGTATGAAATCATGTTTAAACTCTTAAATTCACATGGTGTGGCCCACTTGAGTCTTGGAATGTCCTGATTTTCAGTGAATCCATTCATCCAAGTGTGGTGTTTCAGATGAGTGGATTGGATGACGTATAGACACGACATTGGAACAATTTCGACCATTTTAATTATGGAACCTTCCATTTCAACTGTTTGGCCCACCTGAGTGTTGAATCGGCCTGATTTTTGGGCCTTTCTAACAAAGGGTAGTATGCCAGGTGGACGGTATTGATCTTGTCTACGTGAAGTCGTTCCGTCCACGTAAGCGAAAGTAACACCCCATGTATAGAGGAAAAGAAGCATCTTAGCTAGCTTACTATACAACACGTGCCAAGTTATCATGGGTTTAGGTGAAAACTTTGAAACTCTGACAGAGTCTGATAGATCATACGCATGCACGTAGAGATTACTTAAAAATTACATACGTGACAAATAAGTGATTCAAAATGGACCGTTTAAATTATGGGTCTCAAGCTGACTACAACTTCACGAGAATATATACGCTCTACAGTTATGAGTAGCTGTGTCTCAAGAGTCATATACTGCCGGAGTACCAAATAATGCCAGTAAATCACAGGTTAGGAGATGTGCACCTATAACTGGTTGCATGATATGACTCATATTTCTACAGGGTTGTACTCCAACCGAGTTAACTCAGTTAGCTCGCTCCACTCGACTCGAAAAAGCTTGATTCGTCTCAATTCGAAGTTGAGTTCGAGTCAAGTTGAGCTGACTTTTTAAGCTTGAGATTTTCAAATTGAGTTCGAGCTTGCCCAAGCTTAACTCGACTCGGATCGAATTAGTTCGGTGCTCGGCCACTTTGATATTGATGTTGCTCACCAAGTGTTTGATGAAATAACTCAACGAAGTATCAGCTAGTGGCAAGGAAGGTATATATATGAAAAAAAATATCATTTTTCCTTGATTTTGTTGTTGCATATAAGGTGTTTGATGAAATACTTGTAAACAACTATTGTTGTTTTATATACAATGAGAAATTGAAAGCGCATTGCATGTATTTGTGAAAATGCCATAGGGGCTCAATTTTGGATCGAACTCAACTCGAATTGGCCCGAGTTGCTGACCGAACCAGGTCAAGCTAGCTAGTCAGGCTCGAGGACTGAGCCAAGCCGAGTTCGAGCTAGGGTCATCTAGTGGCCGAGCCGAGTTCAAGTTGGGGTAGCTCGACTCGGTGTACACCCCTATTTCTTGTTTGGTAGGTGCTTAAAAATGAGTTTATTTTATTTTAGTTAACAGTAATTATATATTAAATTGATTAAGAAGTAGATTGTGTACGTCCTGCCCCACCTGGACCCTAATCTGTCCATTAAGGGACTGTAGGGCTCACCTTGATGCATGGGTTTTATCCATGCCATCCATTCATTTTTCTAAATAATTTTAAGTTGTGGGGCTAAAAATGAAGTAGATCCTATGTGGACTTTGCTTGTCCATCTATTTGCATTCCATTGATTTGATCCTATTAATATGGATCCAATGGACGGTTGAGATAGGTGATGCCAACAAGTCCAGATGCAACTAATTGCATGGAAATGAGCCCACAAGATCTTTTCTCCTACATTGTTAATGCTAACATGATCTCATTATGGAACAGAGATCAAGATCTATAATGCATAGTTACTGTTAATTAAAAAGAGATTTGCTCATTTTTAGGCAACTACCAAACAGGTTTGGAAAATATTCTGTGAGGCCGGTTTGGATGCAATGCAACTTTAGCAAAATGGACATTCCCACAAAATCAAGATTATTTCTTTTCTAATTATTATTTAAAGGACACTGATTGAAGGGTGCCATCAATGAGAATTTTGGGCCATGGTTCATCCTTTATGGGGTCTATAAGATCAACCGTCTGGATCATCCAATACAAACTAAGGCCCCAGCATAATCCATGCCTTCTATTTAGATCTTATATGTATTCATGAACAATCTAGTAGTTGCATTTGGACTCGATGGCATTCACATGGTCTTTCTGAACCGTCCATTGGCTCCATTCCCATCTTCTTCGGAACCCCAGAAGAGATCATGCCCAGATGATCCAAGCATCCATTCAGTGACATGAAAACTGGATGGACAAGATCATTTGTATAAGATAGGTCCACTCACAGATATTTGGGACAACCGATGGCCGTTAGTTCTACATAGAAGTAGAGATAAAGTGATAGGACCTAATACTCGGTCCAGATGGGTGATATGCTTGCCCACAAGTCCAAATGCAACTCAGGTGCACCGAAAGGTTCCATACACTTAGACCACTATATCGTTCCTCATGCACGTGTATAAGTCATCTCATGTAGACGCTACATGTTGCCAGCATGGCACATAGGGACCAGATCAAATCCATCCATCAAAAGGGACCCACTATATAGATGTTCTGGACCAAAAATCAGGTAGGCCATCTAATTAGGTGGGCCATAATTTCACTAAAATAATGTTCAACGTAGAAATACTTGCCTGAAGTTATTAAGCTGTCCACTTGTTTCTAGCATCATGGATAGTGTAGCAACTTAATATACGGAAGAGAATATCCTCAAGGTGGGACCCACCTGTTGGACGACTTGTACGTTCATGAGCCTATTTACCAAGCTAGAATACATCCGGATGTATTGCAGTATGATACATAGTGACTATAACAGTTGGATCTAGGGTCATATTCAGTGATCTAAACCGTTGATCTGATGAAACACAACAATGAAGGTGTCTTTATTTAAAATAAAAAAATTTAAATTTAAAAAAAAAAAAAAAAAAAAAAAAAAAAAACCTTCAAGATTGGAAGACCCTGGCATTAAGGATCAATGGCCACGAAACAATAATTAAGGAAATGGTCCATATTCAACAATTTTTTTAAATAGTTTAATAACTCAATATCCTCTATCTACGGTGACATTCATCTATTGAATGGTTTGGATCAACCAAAAGACCCTTAAATCTAACTAATATTATCCTTATTGTATTTTAATGCAATACTTGTGTATGTACTCTAACAAGAGGTCCTTATTTTAACTAATATTGTCCTTATTTAAAATTTAAATTTAAATTTAAAATAAAATAAAATAAAAACCTTCAAGATTGGAAGACCCTGGCATTAAGGATCAATGGCCACGAAGCAATAATTAAGGAAATGGTCCATATTCAACAATTTTTTTAATAATAGTTTAATAACTCAATATCCTCTATCTACGGTGAGATTCATCTATTGAATGGTTTGGATCAACCAAAAGACCCTTAAATCTAACTAATATTGTCCTTATTGTATTTTAATGCAATACTTGTGTATGTACTCTAACAAGAGGTTTGCTTGAATACATCCCATCTTGTTACACGTGTTGCAACATCATATACTGCAACTCGAAGCCTTTGAATCTGAATCATCTCTCAATCATCCAAATTGATTATACCACAAGTCTCAGCTTTTGAGGTGGACAAAAAGCTCTCTCAATTCAATTATTTCTGATTAGTTGGCTCTTTTGCTTTGAGAGTGAATGATTATCATAACCTTTGAACAATCAAATGGTCGAATATTCAATCATAACCTCTTAATTCAATTATTTCAACCATTTAATAATTTGGCTCTTTAAAAATGAATGGTTATCATAACTTCTATATAATCAAAGAATTGATATATTCAATTATTAAGTTTTTAAGAATCTCCCATCAGAAAGAGCCTTACCTGATAATTCAATTATTTCAACTCTTTGATAATTTATCTCTTTGGTTTTTTAAATGAATAACCATAACTTTTGTATAATCAAAGAGTTGAGATATTCAACAGTGGAGATTTTCTTAAGAATACCCCAAGATCCCACTCTTTTAGATCTACTCATATCTTTTACCAAGAAACTTTGAGATCGATCCTGACTGTCCATTAGATCCGTCACATATCATTGGCTACCATGCAAAAATCACATTGATATGATGATTGAATCAGCCCCAACAATTACATTCCTTTTATAGCCATATGCTTTCGTCACAACTATGGATGGAATGATTAGGATGTTTTTATAAAAGTGAAGGTTGGAACCATAAGCAATCATCATGACAGTCCCTAAGCTAAAAAATTTCAATAGACCTATTTTGTTATAAGCCAATCTTGGCCATCCATGTTGAAGGACAATGATCGGATGTGTAGAACCGTTGGATAGAGGCCAACTTTTGCATGATAGATCTTAGAAAGTATTCTTAACCTAACGTACGGTCCATTTATATTTCATAATCTACTAATCAAAGGCTAGATTTTATTCAACTTTTCTAAATAATATGAAAATTAAGATTCTATTACAAAGGTGATAATAGAAGATATTCCAACATAGGAAACCATTTGTTCTTGTATACCTTAGGTCTGAAATATACATTTAAAAAAAAAAAAAAAAAAAAAAAAAAAAAAAAACATACCTTCTTTCCCTTCCATGACACAAACTAGAAAAACCATATTCTCTCTCTCTTTTCATAGAGATGGGACACACACATCCATGTGGTGATCATGTTTTTGTGGGGCCCACATCCTTATTGGCAGGCATAGATTTGGACCGTCTCATCCAAGTCGACGATCCCGATCGATGAAATCGGCACCTGAACGAACCTTGATGAGTGGTTGGAGAGCACAGGCACTGGCCCACTAATCCCTCGCCTTTCGGTGATGAAACACTGACTGATATCATTTCTCCACCGTTGCTTTTCGGGGACACCACGTTTGAACCGTTGGATGCCATCTATCTATGATCCTCAGTTGAGATTTCTTCTCCTACAAAGACAAGAAGGGAGAAAATCAGACAAACCAAGTTGTTTTGGTACTAGGAAGAGAAAGAGAGAGTACAATTATCTTACAGGAAGTTGCAGGAGATGTGGATTTTTAAATGGACTTGTCGATGAGAGGACTATATAATGATCCTGGACCATAGGTTTTCATTTTTTTTGAATAAGTGGGGCCCATGGATAACTGATCCAGAACGTTGGTTTGATGGGCCACTTATAGACCTTGGCCCCCCCAAAAAAAAACTGATAGATTGGAATAAACTGGCCATGATAACTATAGCCCATTTCAGTTGAATGTGGACCGTTGTTGTATCTCTTTACTTAATAGTCTCTCATATCTACGGTCAGGATCAGTGAAATATACTCGGGCTTTGGAGTGGCCGTTGGATGCATATCCATCACTCCATTCAGTTGAATCTGGAGTACGCTTGATTCATTTATCATCTTAACCGTTCATTCATATGCCACGAATCAAAATATTAATATTACCACTGTCGATGTGATTTTGAAGACATGGGCCATACATGGTGCACCCCAACCAACGAACGGCACGGATAAGTGAACTGTGGGCCCCACTTCTAAGAAACGAAAACCCGAATATTATATACATATCCTCGGTCGGATAATGACGCAGAGCCGAGTAGGATACCACCACAAAAAAGGAGTAGAAAAGACTATAATAGTGTGAGGAGCATAAAGAGATTAGGCTACGAAAAAGCCTGTGGTGGAATGCGAAGCTGTAGATTCTCCACACAATAATCGAAAAATGATTGGATACCTCGCACTAGGTACCACTTGGGTTGCTTTCACTAGCCTCGAAGAGACAACTTAACTTTAATGGAATCCACACCGTTCATCACGTTTTAAAACTATTTTTAGACATTGATGTAGAAAATCTAAATGATCAAACAGTCATGTCGGTCACCCCAAATAAATTTATACTTAAAACTTATAAATTCAACTTGTGGCCCAATTGAGTTTTAGAAAAATGTAATTTTAGGGAAATTCTTTAATAATGATGAGGCAAGTCAGATGAATAGATTGTATAGCATATAAACACCATTTAGGGTCCTACAAAAAACTATTGATGAGCATTCCATCTTGACTGTTTCCTTCTGTGTGTCCTGCTTGAGTCTTTATTGATCATGAATTTTTGTTTCAATGGTTAAAATTAGGTAACGTACCGGATTAATGGTTTGGATCTGAGAAATTTCCAAAAACTTGGCTACCGGTTTGCAAAAGTAACTCTCGCAGCTGCCTAGCGCGAGTTACGTAAACGCGGCTCCACTATAATTTGAAAATATCACATTCGTCATCCGTTCCCACTTCCCGCCTTGAAGCACGGGAAAGATTTCTCTAACAACACCTGTTGTAGAATAACGGGTGAAACATCCGACCTCTGTTGAGTGAAAAATGATATTTTTATGAAATCCACTCCCTCCATCAGTTTATTAACCTAATTTTCACTGTATATAAGAAAACTCAGATCTTTATAATAAAAAATGGACCATCTAATCCAACTATTTACACTTACCATAAAAATTCTTGATTCATGTGCCTTGGGAAACCTGTTTTTTTTTATGGAGAGGAATTTTATCGGTTTCGATTCATGTTTCTCAGCTTATGAACGGGTTGGATGGTATATGAACAATGCGTTGGTCCCCAGGAAGGTGTCTATTGTGGGCGTCCCCATATCCACTTTGCCCAATGGTGTGGCTCACTTGAATTTTTATGGATCTAATTATTATATGATGGCCCTAAAATAATGTGGATAAACTAATGGACGGAGTGGATTTTACAAAAACATCACCTTGGATCCATTTATCTACTGCGTCGCATGCTCTTTTAACAACAGGTGTTGCAGAGGATTCGGGTCCGCCCTCTCCATAAACAGCAGTTGGGAACGCACGAATCGGGATGATATCTTTTTCCCTCTGTCGCGACTGAGGATTACCCGCATGTGTTGTCCCATGGAGCCCGGATATAAAAATGATTGGATAATCGGAAGCATTCATCCTGTGGGTCCCATTTTGAGTGGCCTATGATACAATAGTCACACTGAAATAATGAATGTGAGCCATTGAAAAGTTTAGTCCATATTAAGCTACAAATATCTAAGTTTAGAACCATCCATTTAATGTAAGTCTCTTCTTACATTAAATGTGGTGTACTTTGCAGAACATGGACGGTTCTGATCATCGGACTATCTCTGCAATTGTGCCAATGGCCCCACACATTATGGTTTTTTTTATAGAACAAGCAGAACCATCTCACTTGAGATTTCGATTTGCACAAGTGGCGCCCATGGATCAGTGATCCAGACCGTTAGTTGACTGATTGCTCTGATGTGGATGGCACATGCTAAAAATGTCCAAGATTTGAAAATCCCATCCACCAATCTTAGGCCTTCTTTAGTTAAACGTGGATTCTTAACCGTCTGTGTGTGGTCCACTAGATGAAATGTTAAGATTTTTCTGCCAACCACTCTTCTAAGAGCTGGTTTGTCCATTGTCGACCCAATAGACCATTGATCTGGCTTACTAGACCATGAGCCCACTTATCCATGCAGAAAAATCATAGTGTCATGTATGCCTGTTATGGGATTCACGGATCATAACAGCAGAGGAGATATGGGTTGGTAGCTCATTCCACTTGGCCACGTTGGACCTTGCATGCTCGTATCAATATTTTTAGTATATTAATCTAATCTTTAGTTATACAGTCATTTATTTTAAATGATGGTCTATTAACCTTATTCTTCTAAAATATTTATTTCTTTGTGCATATATGAACCATGTTATAGGTGGATAAATTAAAAAGATTAAAGAGAAAATAGGCATTTATTAATTTCCAAGTTACATAAAGCTAGGCCGTCGTCCAACTAAATTTTAATTATTTTGGGTCAGGCTTATGCATATTATGCTAGGCCAGACTCAAACCAAGCTTAGGTCTTGGGTCGTTAGTGTTGGACTAGGCCAAGCTTAGCTCAGCCTAAATTTGTTGCCTACCCTTAATATCGGAGTGTTTGATTTTTTAAAAATACAAATAATATTTATAAAATTATAATCATTGTTGGAATTATCTCTAATATTATCAAAATATCTTTGATATTACCATTATCTCCATCTTGACGACAACACTAGTAATAATACCAATGACACTGATGGTATTAAAAATTCTAAGCATCGACAATGTATTACTAAGTATTGCCAACAAATTGATATCGCCAATATTTTTAATTGTGTAAATTTCAAGAGTCGCTTATATAACTAATGTATCAATATCGCTAATGTATCGTCAGAATTTTCGACTATATAAATTCTAAGTAATGCTTGTATCACAAGTGTATCAATAATATTTCAATTTTGAAAATTTCACCAATTTTTCGATATTTTCTTACATTTTTTGTTATTAGCGATATCGATATTATTTTCATATCCCCAACCAACGAAACTTGTTACGTACCAATACTTCGAACATTGATTATAATAATGACTTCTACATATATTTGATAGAGAGGAAAAATGGTAAGTAATACTTAGATTTTCGTAATTGTAAGCATCGAAATCAGTTTGTTTGAGTGGTGCATGATATTTGTAGGGATGACGGTGGTGTATGTGTCTTATCCATGTAGTCCATCTGGTCATCCGATCTTATTAATATAGGTCATCTATTCCACTAGCTTACTTTAGGGCATGAGCTTCAAAGAGTGGCAAATCCAAAGCTCAAGTAGACCATGTTACAAGTAACGTTGATTTTAATGATGTGGACAGTTGAAAGTTATTTCCTTCTAAAGTTTCATATGTTTTTGGGTAGTTTAATTGGAAAAAGTCTTAATACTCTAATGATATATAACACTTTATATGCAGGCATTCAAATTGTACACATGGTATACTTTTACTCAAATTAAATCTACTCTGTTGTAGAATTTCTAAGCCACGATCCAAAGCTAAGCTGCTTTGAGCAATCCCCACCTCTGATGAGTAGAAGAATGCATGTTGAAAATGATCCAAACCATATTTTCATTTTTAACCGCCCTATAAATGTCCACAATCCAATAACGAGCTAACGAAATAAGTTTAATTTTTGGTTTATTATAAATCTAAATTGGGACCATAATTTGGACGGTTTAATTTTCTTAAGGTTATTGTACTTATGCAATTTCTAATCGCATGCGTATCATCCATCACAGTCTACCAGAGTAACAAAGGGTCCTTACTCTTGCTTGGGTGGTAGACTCTCAGAGTTTCAACTCAAGGGTTCGAGTACCCATAGGTGGTAAAATTCCACCAGCGTGAGTGCGTGGGGGTGTGTGTGCGTGTGTTAAAAATAATAATAATAAATAAATAGATAAATAAAAATTAAGTGACAAAGACTTTTCCCCTTCTCCTGTGGATTGGCATCCACTGTTGACCATATCATCCGCTCGAACTCCGAGCCACACGCTTTTCGAAATTCTTCCACCGGCGATTTAAAAGGACCTCGAGCGTAGAACGAGAGTCGTGTCCTGATGCACCTGTTTCCATATATAAGGTCCCAAATTTTGGAAATCTAGACCGTTGATTTGAAGGAACCTAAAAGGTACCGTCCATTATTTGTGCTGGATCATGTTATAGCTTGAACCCAAAAATCAGCTTGATTCAATACTCAAGTTGAGCACACCACAGGCGAAAAGTAGGAATGTGATAGCTGCCGTTGAAACCTTCTGGGCCATAGAAGCTTTGAATCAGGCTGATATTTTATATATATCTTCATCACAATGGTATTAAACATATGAATGGTTTGGATGTAATATGAACGTCACAGTGGGACCCAAGAGGATTTCAATGGTGAGTGTTACCATCATCAATTTCTCTTTTTTTGTGGCCCACTCAAATGTTTTTTTTGCTTTATTTTTGAACCGCATGTTATAATTATCTTCTAAAAATTATTGACGGATTGGATTTCACACAAACATCAAAATGGGCCCATAATGCAGTTAGATTTATACGTGTCCGTCTTTTTGTTTCGTTGTGCTTTACACACTTACCGGATGGCGGCTACTCGCGCGAATCATTGGAAATGACGAACCTGCCCCAAGTAGTTGCAGGTAAAGCGGCAACTGTGGGATAAGATCCAACGGCGGATAGAAGCTCTGTACGGTGGACGCGGATTGCGTCCTACATTACCGTCCGGGCAGGGATCTGTGGGGACCATCGTGATGTAAGTGTTTTATCCACGCCGTTCAACGCTTTTCTCACATCATTTTAATACATGAACCAAAAAATGATACCGGTCCAAGGCTTAAGTGTACCACAAAGTGGGGATTGAACGTCCACCATTAAAAACTTCTTGGGAGCTGGAGAAGTTTCCGATCAAGCTGATATTTTTATTTTCACTTCATACACGTCTACATGGCCTTATGAATAGGTTGGATGGTATAAAAAAACATCTTGTTGGCCCTAAGAAAGGTTTCAACGGTGGGTGTCATTATCAGTGTGGCTTCCCTTGGTGTGGTCCGCTGGAGCTGTGGACCTGCCTCATTTTTTTCGAAATATAACTTGAAATAATATGAGAAAATCGGTGAACGGCGTGGATAGAACACTAACATCACGGTGGGATCCACAGATACCTGGTAGGACGCAATTTGTGTCCGTGTACGGTGGTTTGTTGATGGAAACGGATTGGCTACTCCCCCTGCATCAGCCCTGGTGCTGGTGGTCGGTGCTCTGTGGGACCCACTATGTCTTTCATCCATTCCGTTCATCCATTTTTAAAGATCATTTTAGGGCTTGACCCCAAAAACGAGAGGAATAAAATCTTAGGTGGACCACACTACAGAAAAACAATAGTGATTGAATATCCACCGTTAAAATCCTCCTAAGGCTCACTGTAGTGTTTATTTGACATCCAATATGTCGATTAGCTCATACAGGCCCAGATGAAGGGAAAATACAAAGATAAAATATGTCGATTAGCTCATACAGACCCAGATGAAGGGAAAATACAAAGATCAGCTTGATCCAAAACTTTTATGACCTCCAAAAAGTTTTTAATCGTCGACACTCGTTCAACATTATTTCCTATAATGTGGTCCAATTGAGATTTGGGTATACCTCATTTTTTGATCTCATGCATTAAAATGACCTATAAAAATATATGAATGGCATGGATGAACACATACATCATGGTGGGGCCTACGGTGGAACGCCTAAGTGAATCAAAGGCCACGGTGTCTCCACACTTAGATGACTACAGCTGGCGTAAAACAGACTTTCGTCATTTCATTTAGTTTAAGTCAGCCATTGACATTTTATTATAAATGTGAAGTCATAAATCCTTATACTCGGTCTTTAAGAAAGCAAATCAGGGCATACCATGAGCTATGTTTAGAGTATTTATTAACACGGTGATGTGCCCAGCATTACTAGTAGAAGAAACTCACATAGAAAATAAATCCGTCACACATTTTGTGCTATGATGTTTTTGGTGTCTTATAAATCTTTTAAAATTAGAGATCTTTCAAAAAAATGTTTGGAGAGATTGTACCATTTGAAAAGATTTTAAAGATTCGAATATTGAACTGATGTCTGGTGGTAGACTCCAAGGAGTTTCAAACGCCTGGCTAAGGGTACGAGTATCCATAGGTAGTGAAATCCCACCACGGCATGAGTGTGTGGGGGTGTGTGTAGCAAAGGTGAGATCTCATAACAATGTCCTCATTCCAATGATTGATGGCACTCTCGCTGTCACGGTTTCGTAGCCTATATAAACAGCACTCACCCCCTATTCAATGGGCGGAAAAAAAGCTGAGAGAATCGGTTAAAGGTTTAGAGAGATTTACATCACTTTGTTTAATTCCTGCTCCCCAACCAATGAAAATTTTTTACTTAGAATGTTCTAGAACCCCATGCTCATGCCTAGGTACTGCTTCAGTCAGCCACATCAATCCAACTCACCAAGCCGATTAGTCAAGTCAGGATAGAGCTCGATTATTCATATTTTTATTCAAGAAAATTGGTGTTTAACTTTCCTTTTCTCTTTCTCACATCTCAATTAAGCTTAAAATGCTGTTCATTTTACACATTCCCTTCTCTATAAACACCATTTCTTTTCTTTACTATATTAATTATTACTTATTTTATTCTGCCTGACTACCCTGGATCTCGGGTCTATGAAGCAAGGCTAGGACCTTTTATCTTCTTTACTGCATGTCTATTTCATTTCGATAGCATGTTCAGTGTCTTTCAACTTTGTGATGCAAGGTTAGGACTCTTTTACTTTCTTTTTTCCTTGCCTACCCAACCCTTAGGTAGGGTTATGCGAAGTATGGCCATACAACTAACTTTCCTAGGGATATATGATTCCCCCAAAAATAGCACATCCCTTAAAGTAGAGACTGCACATAAGTGCAGGCAAGAGAAGTTGCTTAACGTCTTCTTCTCTCATAATTGAGACCCTTACGTAGATTGCATGTCAAACATCAAGAGTCACCGGGGTCGAGGAATTTCATGATTCCCCAACCCAGGACAAGTCCATGGACTCTAGCTAAACGTGGGTATACTGTAGCTTAACCAACTAGTGGAGACTCTAGTCTTTAAAAATGTAGTATTTTGAGGTTGCACCTTGGCAAAGGCATTGCACGGCTAAGGAAGTCGAGACAAGTCAAACTAACCATATACATTAGATCATCGTCACCCCAAAAGGATTAACCTCACACAACAACGAAAACACCTATCCCGTGAAAAGCGGTCTTCCACCGCATCGCAATCAGTCACGCACATGTGTCGAGGGAGGGCGTTCATAGAATGATGAATTGTAACATCCTGGATTTTCACTGTTTTTGGATTTTTTAAAAAATCCTTAAATTTTTTTTTATTAATTAACTTATAATAACACTCAACGACCATTAACACTCAATGTTAGTTTATGCAGGGGTAGTACAAGTAAAAAATCGCACAAATCCAATCAATCAACCGTAGGAAGCCAATGAATCCGCCCGATTACTCAAACATCGAGCTTAGCCCCATGATTCACTCACAGAGGGCCCAAATCTAGACCGCTCGTTGGCGGGCCTCTAGTTCCAAAACTATAGAATAATATCCGTTTTACTGGGCTTGACGTCCATCGCGAAACATCAAGTCGAGATCGTGACTCAAATCGCTCAACTTGGACTTATAAGGTCGGTGCATGAGTTGTGCGAATATTCTTAAAACTAACCAAGAACTTAAGTCACTTATCTGCATTCCGTCTTTGCCCAAGTTGAGGATTTCAGACCGTCCGTTTATGACCAAACTTTACTCGTGGAGTAAAGATATTTCTCTGCTCATATCCATATAACTGCGGCCTTTATCGACTATCGGTGACCATTGAATAGACTTCCCATCATATCCATTGATTGACACATCCAAATGGCGGGCCGATCGTATCCATACATAGATCATCATTAGGGTTAACTATCCTACGGTGTATATCGAGTTGTACACCCCATAGTGAGTCCTAGAGGCTAGAAAAATCCTCCCATAGGGCTAATATAGTAAAAACCCAAAACTTGGGGCCATTTGCACCAAATCTGACATTATATAAGGGGCTTCTTTTGGGCACCCCTCTCCCCATACGATTTTGCCCTAGAAAAAGGAAAGAGATAAGAGAGAAAATGGAGAAAAAAGAAAGGAAGAAGAGAGGAAGGGAGAGGAAGTGAGTCATAGTTAAGGTGGACCCAAGGGAGTTCAATCTTGCAACTCCCTACCTCTTCTCCAAGGAAACCCTCCACCACAACCACAAGAACTGCTTCCATTGATCGTCTAGGTAAGATCCATCACCCCTTTTCCTTGAAACCATTGTGTTGAGAAGGGATTGACATGGATTTCTAATATGCAAGTACTTACTTTAGGGATTTCGACCGATCGACACCGAGTTCGGCATCCCTAGATCATTTCCTAGAGCTCTCAACGATTCATAGGTGTGGACTATTGTTCTTAGGTGGCTTGGCACCAATTTTAGTATGAATTTAATGATTTTTACTTGGTTGGACGATGCATTTGGAGAATCTAGACAAACCTAGGGAAGACCATACCCTTGATCCTCTCGATTCACATGGAATGGTTATGAAATATTGTTGCCTTTCGTATGATTTAGTTTAAATGAATGATTGCATGTACTTATCTTGTTTGGTTCTCATATGATGTTGCCTCATAACATGTATGATCCATTAACTCTTGTGTAATTTGGTTCTATTAGGTATAGGAAGTGCTTAGCTTCCTCACTAACCCACACAAAACACATGCACTCTTGTTTCATGATATTGGTAGCTTTGCTTGATAGGAAAATCTAAATTGTATGTTGAAAAAATATGAAACATGATATTGTTTTATGCTAGATGATAACCCTACTGGTTGACATGCTATAGATTACCATCAAATCCTTGGGTTGGTCAGGATTATGAGTAGAGTGAAGGTGGTCCCATTGGTAGGACTATCCTGAGGCTAAATCCATGAATTTGGGCAGGTGCGTATAGGCGATAGTAATTAGACTACATGGATCGCTTATACCCAATGTCGTCTGTCACGTGCTTACCTGAATTCGTGCGGTCTAGCCTATTTACTGACCAATCTTATTTGTTAACCATGTTTGCTCGCATATTTATGGAACCTGTAACACCTTATAACCTTTGTAGCCCATTGCTAACCATTTGAAACCGATCCACCACCTCATGAGTCGGGCATGGTGGAATGGGACACTGTGTCCAAGCTGTCGGCCTACATTGG
This sequence comes from Magnolia changhungtana, assembly GCA_030180095.1. NCBI lineage: Eukaryota > Viridiplantae > Streptophyta > Magnoliopsida > Magnoliales > Magnoliaceae > Magnolia > Magnolia changhungtana. Next base: position 2,491,442 of record JASAUF010000364.1, on the reverse strand, counting down.
GGTGACACATCTCCCTGTAGTGACCGCGAGCGATCCCTTCTTCTCGGCACTCCCCATGTGCTTGAAGTCAGGGATGAGGAACCCGATGGAATCAAGGATCGCAGGGTCTTAGCCTCGCAACTAGTTAAGGGCATTGATACGTAAGGTGTATCAGATTCCTCAACCTGCTAAATGATTGGACTTAACTATAAACTCAGCTAATACGATCATTGCATCGAGATAGTTAGGGTGGCGACTCAACAGTCAAGGTCGCTCTGAGGGAGTGTTAATCATACGCGATCGTTAAATGGAGTCACTTGAGGGAGTGTTGGGGTGAGGGCAAGCATCATATCATCCGTCATGCATGCATATTAATAAGATTAGTTAGGTGTTTATGAATGATTTCTTTTCATTAAATTCATAATATAATTTATGCTTGTTACAACTTAAGACTAATAGCACCCACTAAGTTGATCACTCACTCCCACTCTAGGACGGTGTTTTAAAACACCAACCAGACTCGCCCGTAGATGCAGGTAATACAGAGTATGAGGAGCTCGACGACGCGAGCCTCAAGGAGGAGTACGACTTCTCCTACTTCCAGTTGATGAGCGGGTCTTCACCGGCTCGGTAGATGGGACGTTAGATCGCTGAGTAGTAGACTCAGCTTTATTCTTTTTGGACATATTATTCTTTTGTGATTTTGTTGGGCGACGCCTTGTGCAACCCACTTATATTCTTTTGGACCTATATATACCTGATCTCTTTCATTTTAGTAGACTTGTGTGGTTGTGCTTCATGTTCCAGAAAATTCTAGGCTGCGCATTTAAACCTGATTAAACGCATATTAATGAAAATCAGTTATAAGTGATACTCGGGAACTCGGGAGTCGAGTGTATCCACGACCCCCAATTTTCAGGGTGTTACATGAATCTGCTGGGAACTTGGTAGTGCATACCATTTTAAGGTCCAACTCGAAACAAAGAATGCACAATTTTTAAGGGAATCATGATATCTGCAACAATGGCATCCAATGCATACTAGTCCTATAATAACTAATTAACTTTCTAACCTTCCAGTTCACAGTGGTGTATTTACTTCTTTACGGGCATTCCTATACTTACCATAAGAGGATCACATGAGCATACAACAAGCGAGTTTGCATAAGAACATTCAAAGTAAGAGACCTGGTGATGAAGAAAATTATGACTCCTCACCTACCAGACCCCAGAGGCAATTTTAAACCCCTCTGGGAAGGGTCATTTGTTATTTAAGAAATGCTCCACGGAGACGTGCTCTACCTCACCAATATGAAGGGTGAAGACTGTCCTGAGCTAATCAACACTAACCACATCAAAATTCACTTTGGCGAGTAAAACAAGTCAAGAAAAGCTATCATAACAAAATAACCCCTATCCTCCATCTATCTAGCCCTCATAAAAAATGAGAGAAAAAGAAACAAGCAATAAAATAAAAAACACCCAAAAACTACGGAGAACAATAAGGGCGTGTGTGTGTGTGTGTGTGTGTGTGTATATATGGGAAAAATGGTTTTCAGCCCTCCATCTAGCGCCATTACAAAGAGCGTAAAAATTGCGGTCGTCCCACGTGAGGTCGAGCCGAAATTTGGGCTTATGTGGTTTCACCGTGATGCCTTTCAAAATCAACACCTTCCAGGATTTGCAATTTTGAGCCATCATCTTGCACCATTCCATAGTGGGCAATGGGACAGAAAACCCGTAATCCTAGCGTATAAGATGTGGTTAATCCGTGACTCGGGTGGTGCCACACCACATACAAAAACATGCAAAGAAAAAGGGGAGAGTCATCACTCGTGTACCATTAAAACATTCATAACCATTTTTGAGGGCCCACCGAGATGTGGTTTCGTAGAGGAAATCCAGACCATCCATTATATGTGTCCCACTTTAATGAGGGTTGGGCACCAAGTTTTTTTTCGTGCATGGAAAACTCAATTGGGTCCCACAACAATAAACATGCTTTTATATGTTCGAAAGGCATCACGGGTGCTCACCTCTAATAAGTGATTGCACCTTCTTAACGTGAGCACCTTAGGAACCCTGCGCACTTTAGCACACATGTCATGGGCACGGAAATCTTAAATCCTAGGAACCTAAAATGGTCCATGTGATGCGGCACCCCCCCATAACCCATTCAAAACTTAAGCATGGTTCAATTTTCGGAAAAATAGATCCAAAACTCGGTGGGCAGCCTCCACATGGCCATAACAAAGAGAAATGCAAATCAAGGGAGGTTAAATTGTTTCCTTTTAGTCATGGCCTCACCTTTTTCAATTCCCAAGTATGTTTTTTATCGATGCCCATGAAATTTGGGCTTATGTGGTTTCAGGGGGTGCTGCATCACGTGGACCATTCAAATTTTATGCCCATGACATGTGTCAAGGATTTGCAATTTTGAGCTTTTTATCATCTTGAAAAATAATCTCATGGACCGACAATGCAGAAAACAAGAATAAAAGAATAAAAAAATCGTACATCCTAGCAGTATAAGATGTGGTGAAAACCCGAAAGGGCGCCACAGGCAATAATGACGAAAAAGCTGGGTATGGTGAAAACCTGAAAAGGCACTACGAGCAAAACATACAAAAATAAAAACATAAAGAAAAAGAAAAAGGGCCAATTGGCCATCGTTTTATCATAAGTCATCACTCAAGTCCCATACACAATACTTTACAACCAATCGTTTCAAGATAAAAATGAAAACTACGACATTTCAAGAATTCTCAAACTCTGCCCCAATAGATACTCTCACCTCATACTTCTAAGGCTACAAACACCCTCAAGAATAAACTCTGGATCGTAGAGGATGAACACTTGGGGTAGTCATGTATTTGATCCCTACTATCTCAAAAACACTTATAGTACAAGCCACATGCACATAAGAAGGATGGGCACCACAAAAAGTTCTTTTCGTTCCTTTCACTTTATTTGCAATACAATTTTCCTTTCCAAAAAAAAAAAAAAGCACACAAAAAACAACAATAAACATATGGATACACAATATATGTAAATAAAATCAATACCCAACTCAAAAAAGGTATATGTACATATAGGCATGGAGACACCCTGCCCTAGGCTAATAAGTTGATTGAGTTTGAACTGATGGATGACAACCAAACCCCAATACCAAACCCTAACCTTAGAAGCCTAAACCTTAGGAACCCCAGTCATAAACCCTAAACTCAGCCCATTCAACCCAGTAAACTCAATCAACCTAGTCAGCCTAATCTTAAATCCTAGGAACCTAAAACCCTATAGCCTTAAGTCCGCTCAACGAGTCAACTGACCTGGTCAGCCTACCCCCCCATAACCCATTCAACTCACCTAGTTAAGCCTAAAACCAAGCCCAAACCCAAGCCTAATCGAAAAAATAGGTGAAACTTCAAAGCAACAACCTTCATAACAGAGCCTCCACATGCTTGGAAGAGGTTGCCTATTAAAGCAGGGAGTTCGAGAGGGGACCGGTGCTAGTTAGGTTACCTCCGGCCATGTGGCACTCCTCCTCTTTGGGGCGGCATCCTTCAAGCATGTGGAACTCTCCTTTTTCAATTTCCAAGTATGCGGTTGAAATATATTTACTCTGATGCCCATCTCCTTACCCAAAATTACCTATTTACCACCTCATCTAACCTATGAGATAATGCCATGTGGCAGTCTCTAATACCAACCCTTCAGCCACTTTTTTCCCCTACGATCATTGGGAATTACAAGAAAACTAATTTTAGAGACTATAAATAGTCCCCTCCCCTTCTTATTTCAAGCACTTACTCACCCCTATCCAAGACATCTATAAGAGATCTCTTAGCCTTAGCCTTAGCCACCTAATCATCCCTCCACCAAGGAGAGTGAGAGTGAGTGTGAGAGCCCAGTCCTGGTCTAATATAGCATAGCCATAGTCCAAGCCTCCTAAGCCACTTAAGTTTAAATATGAGTCACCCAATCTAGCCTTGCGAAACTACCATTCATCCAACAGTTCAAAGCTCAATTAGTTTCATCAAATCAGTGCATTAGAATCGTGTAACATTCATTCCCTTCTCAACCCCCTTGCTCCTCATATACACCAACATTATAGTGTATTTCGTTGTTTTCTCACACTTAACTAGTGGGCATATGCTCTGAGGCTTGCCGATATAATCAGATCTTGCCCACTAGAAACCTTAGCCAGTTAGTCGTTGTTTTAGCATATACATTGCATTCCATCATTTTCTCGTATTTGACTGGTGGAAGTATGCTCTAAGGCCTGCTAATATAATTAGAACAGGTCTACCAAAAACCTTAGCCAATTGGCCATCGTTTTATCATAAGCATCCATACAACATCAAGCATCCCATACACATATACTTTACAATCTGCACTTGATAGTTTCAAACATATGCTCTCGCTTTTCACTTGCATGATTGATTCGATATAGTCGAGTCCACCACAGTTGGACCCATCGAGCTTTTGGAATTTAGATCTTGATCAATCATCACTACCATTGCAATGTATTACATTTTATGCATGCGAGAACTAGCTTTATTCCTCAGAAATTAGTCAGATCTTATGAAGTAAAGATCGTACATCCATACGGGCAGAGTGGGTGCCTAACACCTTCCTTCTTTGTAACCACAGTCCCTTACTCAAAATCTATGGAACGTAAACTCACGAATCATCTTAAGGTTAAGGACCTTCGGGTTATCAATTTTAAGCATTTCTATGGGGTTTAGCCAACTGTAGAATCATAATAATTGGTTAGTGACTCTGGTCAAATATAATACCCTCTTACTCCCAAACAAAAGCTCTCGGGCAAGGCAACTAGTGAAAAAAGGAGAGTCGATCTCCCGTCCTCTGGAAAATCCACCCTTCAACGTTTACAAAGCCATCTCCCAAACTCAGTCGGTCCTCGGGTACTTTCCCTTGGGATCTGAAAGGGTAGGATCCTCAGGTATATCCATGTAACGCCCCGGTTTTTCGAGGCCCGAGTATACCACTCATCTCTTGAAAACCCTGGTGTTAACTGGTAAGCAAAAGGATAATCAAACCCAATCAAAATACGATTAACGGAACCAAGCGTAGTATAGATAAAACCTAAATAGTAACAATATCCTGGGACACTCAGTTGGGGTCCACATACAAAACCTTAAATCCCAAAATGAACTGAAATGATAATAAGCAAGTAGACTACTGATTTAACCTAAAATAAGTAGCCGCCTCCTGGTACGGCTCCTCGTTATAAAGCTTCTCCTCATTTTCGGCCACCTCTGGATCCTCCGCAAGTCCCTCTGTCCCTGTGTCTTTTGTATGGTTAAATATTGATGAATGAGTGGCCAGCTCAGTGTGATCTCCCCTCAAGATTACACACCGCCGCCCTAAACAAGGAATAACATAAAAGACATACAAATGATCCAAAACACAGTAGATGTAGTCTTTTTAAATACATGGATATATGAATGCAATCATCGGCCCGGGTAAAACATCCAGACGGCCTATGTCCTAGTTAAAACATCCGGACTGATATTGGGGTCGTCACCTACGGATAAGACTGGTCATCAGCGCAATATTCAGCGTAATCGCAGGGTATGATAATCCGAGTTAATATCACAATCGAATGATTGGTCATAAGCGCAATATTCCACGTAATCGCAGGGCAAAATGATCCAAGCCATCGTAATATCTCATGTATGCATGACTTGCAAGCCCATTATTAGTCCATTTGCAACCAGCCGATTTAAATAAGCTCACGGTCACTACGGGGGGTGCATGGCCTAACATAGGCCGACAACTCGAGCATAGTGTCCCATTTCCACCATCTCCGGCCCATGAGACTACCGTCTTAGGGTGTGTGTAGCACCCCCTAACATGTGGTCAATCAATTCACATAAAGGGGCTACCACCAATGCCAACTAGGGGTGAAATGTTAAAATTATCAAAAGTGGCGTTTTAAACATGTCGGTATAAATGGTTCAAAAACGAGTAAACAACGGTATTTGAAAGGGTTATGAAGTCCATCCCAAGTCAGTTAGGTGAAACCACACATGGATAGTAAACCCCATGGTCAAACACTACAACCAAAACATCCATGTCACGGGCCTACTTATGTCACAACCAATCTAGTTACACTCCAAGCACGGACTCTCCTTACTAGGACTTCCCATGGAGAGATTCTAACAGTATGTGTATCATATCATCATAACGGCAATATAGTTAGAAAAGAAAGAGAAGGATAATGCATCTATTAATACATACCACTAAGTAACATAAGATATACGACATAAGATTATTCACCCAGGCAGTTCAGAGTTATCAAAATCCTAAACAATAGTAAGCATGTTGAATAGATAGGTCCAATGAATGCAGTCTATTTCCACACACAACTTATCGCTGGTCTAACTAGTCACTAATTTAAATAAGCTGTTATTTTTTATTTAGCTAGGGATGGAAAGCTTATGGGGAAAGAAATCATCACCTAAGCTATTGTAGCATGTTCCTAGATGCAAACTCCTGTAGGTAGTTGGTGGCTCCACGATGCTCGGATAATTTCTTAAAGGAAATTTTGTTCATATTAGATCATCAATCTAAGGTTTTTAGAACACCAGGGTCAGTTGGATGACCCGAAATCACAATGGTTTAGTTCACATCAAAGGGGCTCCTAGGTCCAGTCGTAACCTGCTAAAAGAGTGGGCCCACACTAACCTGGTTGGACTCATCTAGGCAGTTCCCAAGGTGGTCCACCTGACTGTTGGTTGGATACAACATATATGCATCAAGGTGGGTCCCATATACATGGTCCATCAATTATGTGGATGGACGGCTCTGTGTCAGTAGCCCCTAGCCAAGCTAAAGGCAGGTGGGTCCCACATGGGGCCATCAAAAGCATTTATATATTATTTTTTTCTCTTTTTGCATGCAACCATGTCCAGTGGCCGGACGTCCCTAAATGCATGGACACATTATCCATAGGCGGACGGTCCAGCATCCATAGATGGACGGTACGAATATGAGGCTTATGTATGGCGTAGATACAAAGCATGCTGCACAGTGTACCCCACACATGGATAGCGTGGAGAACACATACATCATGGTAGGGCCTTACATAGCACCGTCCAGTAGTGGACGGTGCTGATTTTTTTTTCCAGGTGTGGGTCCTACAATTTGCCGATATTAAGGGTAGTGGGCGTCCAACAGATGGATGGCCCAACTATGGAATATTTTCACGCCATCACTAGCTACGTTGTATTACACATATGCGTACAATATAACAATATTATATAATATATATATATGTATATATATATTTTCCTTTAGATCAAAATGTCCAGGTTTGGACGCTGGTTGGTGGACGGCCAGGGACGCACTGTCCCTGGATGGACGATAAGGGGCTCCATATGGCATGATGTGGCCCACCGTCAGCTGCTTACATTTGGTCAGGCCCATCCCTAGTGCAGCCCAGCTGCAATTGGTGAGGCCCACCTGCATTTTTGCAAGTCCCAGGTCGGCAGACAGCCCACTAACTTGAGACGTGAACAGTTTCTTCTTCTGCATGTTGTTTGGAACTGTTTTTTGGTCTGGTTGCAGCTGGATTGAGGTCTGGTTTGGGACCCATTCATGGCCCAACTCGAGGCCGGATTGGAACTGATCAAGGGCCAGTCTGAGAGCTCTAACCAGTGCCCATTTATAGCTCGTCATTTGCCAAGAGGAGGAAGAACGTCCTCTATTACAGGCCATTTTTCGGCTTCCCTACTTTGGTTTTCAGCTAAAACTCCAGCTGTTTGCAATCTATTTTAAGTGGGATTTTTAACTATTTCAGGCTCTACTAATAGCCTAACCGAGATCCATTTTCGGCCCTGATTTATAGTTCAAACGCAGCCCATCCCAAGGCCATTTTTCGGCCTATATCAGAGCTCAAATGGAGCTTGTGTTCCTCCCAGTTTTTGGCCTGACGCTCGGCCATTATTTGGACGGGTCCTTACCCGAAATAGTGCTACAACGTGGTCTAATTCTCAGCCCATAACAGAGCCACCAATCGGCTCAGTTCCAGACCAGAAACGGGGACCCAACTACGGTTGGTTTTCCAGTCGGACCGACAACCATTGATTGGCTTGGTCTTGACTTAGTTCCGGCCATTATTTGGCTCCATCCTTAAGCTTGTTTTGAAGCTCTACTGAGAGCTCAAAACGACACTCAAATGGGCACCCGAAATAGTGCTTGGCTTGACTGTATTGCAGCCCGAAGTAGAGCCATTGCTTGGCTCGACTCCAGCATCCAACCTTGTTACGGTTAGACCGAACCCAGTCATTGTTTGGCTTAGTTTTGGTCTAGGCAACCATTATCTGAAACCACAAGGAAGCATGAAAATAAACAGTAGAGAGGTGGTTCACCTGGGGTGGTCGCTGATAACCCTTCTTATGATGGAACAGGGGGGTCGCTTCCCTGTTTTATCCACTCTCTACCCACACTCTTTCTTCTCTCTTTCTTCATCTCTTTCTCATCCGATCCTTGAGAGCTATAGAGCTCTACTTATGACGTGGAGAGAGAGAGAGAGAGAGAGTTCGATGGTCGGATGAGACCCATTGAGATGGTAGGAAACCGACTTCCGAAAGAGGAATCTGTTTCCTCTCCTTTCTACTACTAATGGACGTCCGGCTTCTTCTGGAAAATGACAAAACACTCCTCCAACGGTTGGATGGATGGAATTGCTTGGTCCTCATGATCTCGGCCTACCCATATGGCCACAGATGGGCCCACCTCCTCGTAACTCAGCCGCACACGGGTTCCTGAATGGCCTGAGATGATCTTCCTCATCCCTATGCACGACACCAACTTGCTATACGGTTTTGATCGTGTGGGTCCCATGAAGAGATTGGACGGCTCGGATGGCTCTGAAAGTGGCCGTGGTGGGCCACTTAGAGGCTTGAAGTGAGTCAGTTTAAACACAGAGGGAAGGCGGGAAGGAAGTTTGAGAGATACTCGGTCAAAGCTAGTTTGACCAAGCCAATGGTTTTAGTGCACCTCGTGCACATGCATTGCGTAGGGGACCACTGTAATGTTATTACCATAATCTACTTCATTCATTTGTATTGGGGGACATTACCCAGGGTCCCTAGCCCTATTTGGGTTGATGAAAGGCCCTAGGTGGGCCATTATATACACCTTTGGGCCGTTATTGGCCCATGTGACGTGATCTGTTGATCGGGTGAGCCTGATATTTGTTTCCAACGGTTAATACCAGGTACTGGTTACGATGGAGGCTTGTTTTGTCACTAACTATTTTTTAAGTTTTGGTGACTGGCGTGTTGTGCCAGTGTTAATTGACACAATGGCTTAAATTTTGAGTGCTCGAGTAGTCTCACCTCCCCGATTGACGTAGGGCATGCTCTGGCTCTTAGAGACCCTGATGGATGACTTTAATATCGACCGGAATCCCCATCCTGTGTATGTCGAGTTCAAGTTTTTGGTTAACCCAAATTTGTTTTAGTTTAGTGTGGGTTTAAAAGGTAACACCCTTGTACTGAAGGTACGGGGTGTTACAATCCAAGTGAAAAGCATGCCCTAACTTGTGTGAAAATAAAATTGTTTGGTTTCTTTCCTACTGAAGTCTCTCTCTCTTTACAAGGATTCTCTCTCTCTACCAAACTGAGGAATCATCCACTCCTGACTGTCTACAACCTTGGAAAGGAGGGCCATCTGAGAAATAAGAGGCCCATGAAGGGCCACGATCGCATTAGCAACCACCGAGCCACAACCACCAACGGAATAAGTGGAAGCAACATCAGCACTGGGAACTTGGGGAACTACCACAACTTTGACAATACACTCTCTTCATCCTCTCCATGCAAAAGCCAATTAGGCAGATGATGAACAGAATGTTGCACAATAATCCAACATTGCTACTCTACCGTCGTAAGGCTAGAAGGGTGGGTAGTAAGGCCCAGAGCATGAGTAAACAAGTTGCCCCTCCATGTATCACACGTATCTTGGCCAAAGGGCCAATTAAAACGTGGAACCTCTAAATGCCCAGGCCCAGAATATACAAAGGGGGACCACACCCAACAACTGGAGGTATTCCTTATCACTAATAGAATGAACGGAGCGGTTAAACGATAGAGGCATCTCGGATATCAACAACCCTATAAAGACATACATGTCCAAGGGAGTGATCCGTCATTCCTCAAATAGAAGATGGAGAGTGTGGATATCTGGACACCAACACTCAAATAGACCTATCAGAATGTGTCTGTCACAAAACTGGATGTCGACTGTTTAAAAGACTCATTCTCTTGCATTGAATAGATTGATTGTTTGAAAGGTCCATTCTTGGTCCAGCTGGATGTGCATCCCTAGAGAGAAGAACATGTGCATGCACCCATGCATTTAAATAATAAGCAGTGTAGACTATGACTATTAGGGGGATTTCTCATTGAGTTAGTCACTCACATCTCAAATTCAAAAACTAAACAATGGATGCAGGTAAATGGAGCAAGTAGCTTAGGACTGCTAAGATTGAGCTTGGTGATGAGGTGATGATCGAGTAAGGAGGTCGTAGCTGGCTAAGCTTTGGGAGCTCAAGCTGGTAGTTTCCTTTTGTGGCTTTTCCTTAATATTGACATATTTCTTTCATTGGTTTATTATTGGTTTGTGTTAGTTCCTATGGACACATTTTGGATTCATACACTTATTTGGATGTTTGCCCATGCACTTTATGGTTTTAGTCACCCTTACTTATCTCTGATTATCTACTAAATTTATAAGTGCTAATTCATTTGTTTATGGGATGAATTTTAATTTGATTAAGTGTATGTGTGGGAGATGTTCTCCACGTGCAACATTCGTATGTGGCACTCGAGTTTGCACAGCTAAAGCATTGTACTCAAGCAGTGAAAACAGGGGCATTATCAGTGCCAATGCCAATGCACTCAACCAATTTAGTGTTAACACCCCAGGATGCAACAACTAAGTCTCCGTACTCGGGTACCGGGTTTCGGGGTGTTACAAAAAGAATGTGAGATCTTACTAGGACAAGTGGAAGAACTTATCTATATGTGTTCAATAGGGGAGGGCGTCAGTCCGTATGTTGTGCTAGCCCTATTGATGCCCAAAAATTCACAAGAGTTTAATGCTAAGAAAGAGGCTGATAAAAATTTGGCTCCAAAAGGTATTTGAGGTGGGTGATAATGCACATAGTTTGCTTATACAAGGAGAGGTTTCCGATTATGACATATAAAAAATAAAGGAATTAGAAGATTAATGCTTATGTTGTTGATCCTCCCAAGGGTATGGAGATGTCATGGAATTTCATTGTGACTGACTTTTATGAGTTGCATGAGCCAATTCTGTTGAATAACTCGAGAACGAGTTCTTTCCAAGTAGAAGGGATTGATGTAGGACGTGACATAACTACATTCCTAGCATAATTGGATCAAAAGAAGGCCAAAGGAAAGCAAAAGTAATCCATCAGATCCAAGCCTAAACCTACTTGGGACATATGTAATTAGGCCTCCAGTGCATCCGGTTCGAAGAAATTCATTCCAGATAGGGAGAAATTGTCGTTCGAAGTGTGAACCATAAATCGACCATAACTTTTGATATGGGTATTATTATGGGTGAAAATAGACTGATCAAAGTTGTGAGGTCAGCTCGAACATTTGTGCATGCCGCATGGTCAACCAATGCCAATCATGACCAAGGAGCTCCTTCCACGATCCCATCCATTTTCGAGCTTCAGCTTGGACCATTTATTGGGAAGAGCCCCCGAGTCGTGATCCATCTCAGTTTTAATGCTCAACTACGACCCTCACGTGCGAGCAGGTTAAAGAGAGACCAAACCATAAGCCGCCAGAAAGCCCAACTCAGGACAATAAACTAAGCTCGAGGTGCTCTCCCCCCAGGAAGGCCATAGAGGGCAGCTCATATGCTCAGCTTCAGTCTCCTATCACATCTCCCGACCTCGACCTCGACCGCTTGATCTTATCTCCATCGAAGATCTCATAAAATGGTTGAGAAACGTCCGATGAATGTGTACCTCCACTGATCTCGTGAAGAAACGTTTGCTGAGCACACGCCTCTAATTTAGGAAATGTCTCTCTCTCTCTCTCTCTCTCTCTCTCTCTCTCTCGACTCCAGGCCTATAAATAGGGCATTCGTCCACAGGAAAAGGTACACAATTCACATTGTCGCGCAACCCCTACGCTACCCTAATGCGACTGGACTTAGCTTGCTTTTTGACTCAGGCATCGGAGGATCTCCCTGCTACAGCCAGGGTCTCCTTTGTCTCTTTCGTCTTCCATTGTTGCAAGTTCTCGAAAGTCCAACGAAGGGTGCACCAGAAAACTGCATCAACAGGTATCTTTACGGGACGCATAACCTATCAATTTATACCATAATGGGCCATCCGAGGTTAACCAACCCACTTTGTGGGTTGCGTTCATCCATTTTAGGAGAAAACACACATTTCCTATTAAAAATGAGATTTTAAAAAAAATTACTGTATTTAATAATTTCGATATTTTTTATATTTTCTTATTTTTAGAGTTTTAGATTTTCATCTTTTTTTTTTATAAATTACTTGTAATCATAGCAGGCCTCATCCAATAAGGTTTTTTTGAACTTTATATTTTTGGCAAATTAGGCTTTAGATGAGATTTAACTTTTATTAAGGTAATAATTTTATTATTTTTAGTAATTATGAATTATGATTTTATTTTTTATTTATTAGTAGTGTAATCGATAAATCATACACATTAGACATTAATCAATAGAATTATTTGAGTTTTTTTTTTCTCTCTCTCTCTCTCTTTCTTTTTTTTCCTTGTGGATTCAAGAAACTACCTTATGAATTCAAGGTTTTAATCACTTGAGGAAGATGGTGATTTTTCTCTTCACTTTTCACGCTCTTCCCTGCGTCATGAATTATTGTCCATCTGAATGTAAGTGAGAGTTTAAGAGAGGTTATCAGAAGTTAAAAGTTATACTAGTCACCGTAGCTGTTGTTTGCCAATTGTAACTGCAGACTGAGAAGGTGGAGTTTGGATGTAAGTAAGAAAAATCAGAAATGTAATTATTGTATATCCCACATGATGTTGTTAAAAGTGTATATGTTGGGACTCAATACCCCGACAAGCAATATTGAGAAGCGGTGAAATGACTACTTCGATACATTCGAGGTATAAAAGACTACGTCTTAACTTTTGAGAAGACATGGGCAAGTTGGTAGGGTATGTGAATTCAGACTATGTAGGCAGTATGGATTACAGAAAATCGACTTCGAGTTACTCGTTTGTACTAGCAGGTGGAGCAATCAGTTGGATGTCGAAGCTTCAATCTCTGGTGGCTCTTTAACAACATAAGCATAGTATATAATAGTGTAGTATATAATAGTGACAGAAACATTTAAAGAAGGTGTTTAGTTGAAAGACATGATAAATCAATTGGGACTTCAGCATGAGGTCATGCTGGTTAATTATGATAGTGAAGTTGTAATGCCCTGAATTTTTAGGGGCTGATTAGGAACTCGGCTCCCAAATTTCTGGGTGCCACGTGTGCCCTAATGGGCTCCAGATTTCAAAGCATTTGGGTTTATTTATAAGCAATGACGGGTTTAACAAACTATAAGCATGAGAAAATCATAAAATGTAAATACGGGCCGCTAAATAGGTAAGATATCCAGAATACAGTACCGAGAAAATCCAACCAGGAACTAGACCCACCCAAATAAATATTCCAAAATGACTAGGGATGTGACCTATGTCCCGCGACCATCCAACCATAAACTAAAAGAAACTGCCAAAGTCTGGGAGTGCGTCCACTCCTTGTTGTCATCTACACCGACATCATCCAGCACGTTTTGCTCCAATGTACTTGCATCTATACCAGATTCCGGTTGGTGTTTTAGAACACCGTCCTAGAGTGGGAGTGAGTTATCACGCCCCAAACTCAGAAAATGGGCTCATAAAATTTCCGATCGCCAAATCCGGAGCCGACAGCCTCCGTAGTGCCCCATTCTCAAATTCCGGCACTCACATGCCAGATTCCGATTATTGGATCCTACAAGGAGGATTTTCAGTATGATTTTTTTTGTAATGGAGCATAACCACAAGCATAACCAAGTCACAAAACAACATCACCACATATCCACTATATCAAAAACTTTAAGTACAATGCGGAAAGGGAAATACAAGGTGATCAAAAAGCTCCAAAATAGTCAGATGCGCACTCCTGCCTTAGCGCTGCTGCTGTCCAACGCTACCTGCATGCAACTGTCGTGCATAAGCATACAAAAGCTTAGAGGGTGGTATGAGTATGTGCGCAAGGCAAGTGCCAAGTATATAATATCAGAGTAATGCGAAAACATGCGGTAAGTCCATGAATGCTATCAGTTGTACCAAAGCTATATGATGCAAGGCATGAATGCTATCGGCCCTACTAAGGCCATGCGATGCGAGGCCTATGTAGCCAAATGTCATATGCGAGATGCAAAGCAAGTATGTCAGTCCTCATCAAGTACACATATCAGTACAGTTCCTCTCTGAATATCACCGGGGTCTAATACACTTCACATTGACTGCCTCCTCCCTAGCTGCACCGTCAGGCAAGCGGAATAGACCTCACTATCCGCCTGACCAGTAGTCTGTCAATACCTACCCGGCTCATCGATAGCAGACTCATTTACGAGCTGGTCAAACTCAGCCTAGCTTATAGCCCCCTCACTCGGGCAGATAAGGCCACACCCCCTTCTAACCGACCACGACATAGTGGGAGATGCGGCTTACTGGTATTCAGCACTCGGACGCTCGTGTATCCACTCAGTCTAGACGTTGGAGCATCTCCTAGTACCAAAAAGGTTCTGAGATTTTCATCCAAGGACATCCTAAGTGCCCACAATGCTATAGCCAATACTTTCGATATCCGATACGACCATCCACGATGTGCCTGTGGAGGCCACGACCCTGATGTTGCTAAGGTGTGTGGTGATCAAGACATACAAATACAAGATGCATGAAGCACACTGTCCAGTCATGCAACAATCTTACGCGTACCACATGCTTATGTGGGACACTCTATCTCATAAGGAGTCTCGTAAATGTCTCAACCCAACGGCTTATGCTATGATCAAACATTCCTCATATCAAGCATACATATGATGCGTATGGGCATAAATCATGGAGCTATACTAAGCATGTTATAAAGTAATGGACTATCCTTATAATGCAGATGGGCTTAGACGGCCTACACATAACAAGTATGAGCCTATCAATGGGCCTTAAGGAGAGTAACAATGCGGACATTTAACCAACATTAATCTTATAATGTGGACGTCAAACCAACATTGCTCCCAATGCATGACCCGCCATAAAACATCATTACACAAACTATGGAGGAATCACACATTGCAATGGACCCTAAGGGCATCCCATTGGGCCTTAAATACATCAAATGGGCCATATCACATGGATCTTATATTCATCAAGTGGGCCACATCAATGGGCCGCACCAATGGGCCTTATGTACATTGCAATGGGCCATAACCCATGGGCCTCTAATACATCAAATGGGCCTCAACCCACGGGCCCTAATACATTACAATGGGCCTCAACCCATGGGCCCTAAATTCATCACAATGGGCCTCAACCCATGGGCCCTAATACATCACAATGGGCCTCAACCCATGGGCCCCAAATACACTACATCGGGCCTCATCAAATGGGTCGTATCAATGGGCCGAAACAAATGGGCTTCTTGTATATCAATTGGGCCCACCCTTATGTATTTTTAAGATCCAACCTATTCATAAGTTAACATAGAGGTAGATGAAGTAAGAGCAAAAACATCAACTTGATCGGAACTGCCGTGGCCCTTGAGAAGTTTTGAACGGGCGATATCATTGTCCCTACTATTTTCAATGGTGGGGTATGCTTGAACTATAAATCCGACTCATCATTTTACCCATGCCGTAGAATAACATTTTAAAATGGTTGAACAGTTTGGATACAACGTATGCATCATGGTGGGTCCCATAGGGATGGACAACATGGATAAATCACATGCCTCATGGTGGGGTCCCCTCGCTGTCCAGCGGTCCAGCTAAAGTGGCTAGACGGCATGGATAAAACACATGGGCAAGGTGGGGTTCCACTGTCCAGGGGTGGACGGTGTAAATAAAACACATACATCAATGTAGGCTCCACCGTCCACAGCCGTAAACGGTGTGAATAAAACACATAATTCATAGTGGGTTCCACGTGGGGCCCACCACAATATTTATTTGCAATCCAACCCGTTAATAGGGTCACATGAGCCTGGATGAAAAGGAGAAACAAATTTCATATTAATCCAAGACTTCTATAGTACCCAAACAGGGTTTCAATGGCTGACGTTCAATCCCGCTGTTTCCTATGATGTGGGCCACCTGAGCTACGTATATGGCTGATTTTTAGAGGGCCCACTGCCCTAAAGGGGCCCATTAAAATGCAGGGTGTTGATGATGGACACACATCATGGTGGGGCCCACGACTGGGACCGTGGGTCCCTACTGCCCTTCCGCCAAAACGTAGCAGCGTTTTGCCGCTGCATCAGCAGCAGCAGGCACTGCCTGCTTATTTTATTTAATTTTTTAAAAAAACAGAGTTTTCTCGCCATTTTTCATGCGTGGGGCCCACATTGGAAGAATCTGCTCCAGCCATTGCACTCTACGGCTCAAGACAGATCAAATGAGCCCCATATGATACGTGTTTCGGCGTGTAGAAAAATTAAAGTGAATTTAAAAGGTGAAATTCACTATTTTCAAAGGTATGGCCCGTCCGAAAGTCGGATTAGCCCTATTTTTCAGCTCAATACCTAAAATGGTATGGGAAAAAGGATGGACGACGTGGATTGAATTCATACATCGAGGTGGGGCCTACATGGACAGCCCTTCTCAAAACCATTTTCTTTTTCTTTTTTTGCTACTGACATTAGTACACCCACTGTCAGCTCACTCTTCACTGTGTAGCCCATCTAACGTCCAGGGACGCTGAACGGTTACATATAACACATTTAAGGTGGGCCCCACCCATAGACGTGCTACTAGGGTGGGCCACCAAATGGTTGGATGGTGTGTGTAAGGCACACATCAAGGTGAGGTCCATTAGATGAATGGTTTAGACATCTCATAGCTCATTAAGTGGGCCACACAATCACATCTTCACACACAAAACAAATGAAAAAGAGAGGGAGAGAGAGACACACACACACGTGTGATGGAGGGACCCCGACATTATGGGGCCTCCCTTGCATGATTTAAAACATACATCAAGTGGGTCCTATTTCATATGGGCCCACAGATCAAAATCAACGGTGAAGATCCTTTCTCCACTGAAATGGAGGGTCTAGATGACCCTATCCATGCAAGGAAAATAAATATCATGATGGGGTCTATGGAGAATGGCCCCATCATGAAATGATCATGAGGATCAAGGTGGGCCATCAGCCACATCTTAGGGTCTAAAGTGAGATACATACCATTGATCGGTAGGCCTCACTTGGTCCATCATAAAAACATGAAAACTAGCCTATAGAAGCACCCACCATTCGATCTTCTTAGTCCGATGGAAAGCCGATCTCCTTGTGTCTCACTTTGATAGTGGAATATGAGAAATGAATGGCTAGGATGAAGGTTTTTGGGATGGGAAGTGGGCCACACACATCTCACTTTCTCTCTTGGAAAACCATGGACGTGCACTCTCTTCCCTTTCTTAGAAAGTGTGTTGGGAAATGAGAGAGAGAATGGGATATAAGGAGAGAGAGTGATGGGTGAGGTGAGTGATGTACTTGACATGTATGAGTGTGTAAGAGAGAGGGTGAGAAGAGTTGACTTGGTGGTTGCTTGACTTGGGGAGAAAGAAAGCATTGATTGATTGATTGATTTGAGTGATTGATTGATGGGACATGTTGTAGATATTCTCGCGCGACATTTTCTTTGAAATAAACGCCGGCCCACAACTCCCTTTAAGGGTATCGGATCGGTATGCAAGACGTGACGTTGGAACTACGGTGACGGTGCGGTCGCAATGGTACAAGTCTCAGATTAAGCCAGCTCAAATCTACAGGATACGACTTAGGGTCGCGTGCAAACATCGATTATACATCGCAGATTGCCAAAATTTGACGAAAAGTATCACAGGAGTCGAAGGAACAATACGGACTAGGATACGGGTCTTACATGAGTGATCAACTCAGTGGTACCATTAACAATAAGCCACATAAATTATCATGCATAGAGTACATTCAATGAACAACATACAATATAGAACCCTAAATACTGTTGTTAATGCAAATGCATGGTTCAATAATATGATGCATGCCCCTCACCACCAACACTCCCTCAAGCGACGGCATCTAACGTTCGCAATGACCAACATTCCTTCAATTACGACCTCGACTGCCTAATTGCCATACAATAATAATGCAATATCATGAAATATGTTAGCCAGGTTGGTTAATTAAGTTCATTTGTCCAACAGATTGGGGGAACCAGAATACCCTTAATGGAGTTGTTGCCCTAGTCCGATCGCGTGACTCAAGAGCTGTGGTCATATGATTCTCACAATCCTTAGCCTTATATGGCGTCGTCAATCCTGAAAATCATAATCTCAGACGAAAATAATTGAGACTTAAATGTCCTACTTGCGGTCACTATGGGGAGGTCATCACCCCAGTACAGGCCGACAACACGGGCATAGTGTCCCATACCACCGTCCCCAGCTCACGAGTCTAAGTTCTCACTGGACACCACGAGGAGGCTCATTACCCCAACGTAGGCTGACAACACAGGTATAAGGTCTCATACTACCATCCCCGACTCATGAGTCTTGTGGGCCGTAAATTACAGTTAATAGTGGGCGCAATGGTCTTAGGATACCTTGGAATTCTGATATCGTCTATTAAAATTTCATCATC
This sequence comes from Magnolia changhungtana, assembly GCA_030180095.1. NCBI lineage: Eukaryota > Viridiplantae > Streptophyta > Magnoliopsida > Magnoliales > Magnoliaceae > Magnolia > Magnolia changhungtana. The sequence goes on along the minus strand of JASAUF010000364.1, from coordinate 2,472,513 downwards.
CCCTTCCTAAGTCAGAGTACGTCAGAGTGCATCATATTACCATAACCCAGGTCCAGTTTAATTTAAATCATGCTCTGATACCATCTTGTACCGCCCTGAAAATCGGGGGTCGAGCAGGAGCCCAACTCCCAAGTTCCAGCACATCACTTATACAACATAGATAATGATGATTAGATGTTATCTGTATTAGTGCCTTAAACATGAGTAGGATTATACCAAATCAGCATATCATACTCCAGAGACAGTTAGATTTAAGCAATCGGAAGATTGTGATAGATAAATAGAATATATAAACTGATGTGGGTCTCTAGAGTGTGAACATGTTACCAGGTTAAGTATGCACATGTATACTCCCAAAATGGACAAACTATATATACATGTGAGTTCAAAAATATAAAATAAAAAGGTGTAATGGCAACTAATCAGCATCCCTATAACCCCGTAGATCAGAACATGGTCTACATAGACCCGCCTGTTGTATATAGGAGACTCCTCATCATCACAAAAGTCAGGGTCTGCTTTGTCAGCTTCGCCATCATCTACACTACAACAGAGTCTGGTTGGTGTTTTAAAACACCGTCCCAGAACGTGGGAGTGAGTGATCAACTCAGTGGAGCTATAAGGCAAAGGTTAACATGTTATTAATTCAATCAAGCGGTAATGATAAAGCAATACAATAAAACATCTCTAAGTATTTTGGTTAATGTAAACATTATATGTATTAATGATGCATGCCCTCGCCTGCACTCTCTCTGTGATCTTCCTCTTACGGTCGCGGCATGCACCCCTTCCTCTGTGCTCAACATCAACGACAAAGGCACATGCAATGCGATGCATGAGCGTGATTACCAAGTTCTTATTAGACCTTTTCATACAGCAGAATTGGAAAGCTAAGGTACCTTCCTTTATATTATTTTACCCAAACAATGATCCATCTAGGGTCGTCAATCCTATTTTATCACATAGGATAGGCAAGTTCGGGAGTTTATACTGTAGGTTACTACGAGAGGCTCATCACCATCAGTGTAGGCTTAATTCACACTCGAGGGTCACCCCACCAACGCCCTACCAACTAGCAGTCTATTTTCAAAGGCTCATCACAGACCCGACTAGGGACCACAGCTAGGCTGCGCTGGGGTAGGCCTATTTCACACTCGAGGTCACTCCACTAACGCCCTACTAACTGGCAGTCTATTTTCGAAGGCTCGTCACCAGCCCGACTGCGGACCACAGCCAGGTTGGGCCAGTGTAGGCCGATAGCTGAAATACAGTATCCCATACCACCATATTCGGCTCACGAGTTTGGGTTACTCACTGGACACTATGGGAAGACTCGTCGCCCCAGCGTAGGCTGACAGCTCGACCACGGTGTCCCATACCATCATGGTCAGCTCATGTGTAACGCCCCGTTCATTCCATACCATTTTTGATGAATACGTACACAATGATTGACGCCCTTAGCTAGACCTGGATTGACCATTCATGGTATACACTCATCTGACCGAAACCCTAAGGCCTCGAAACCTATTTCATATCGACCGCTCCGTCGCTACGGTTGCATAGGTACCACCCATGCATCTATACGATACTCCGTTAGTGAGATACGCCGTGAAGAATCGTTAGTGTATCATGTGTGCAAGGCACCATGTACTTCATTCCACACATGTGCACAACACATGTCATACATACATGCACATACCACACATGGGTGAGAGAATCTCTACCCATGTGTGTGATGTCACACACCCATACCTCTCATCTCTCATGTCTCCCCAAAGTCAACACCTCTCCATTCCATACTTTAAGCATGACATCATCACACCATGCCATCCCATGCTCCTTTAATCTACCATTAATTGTAAATCATGAATTAATTGATATAATCCTAATCTAAGCTAACTAAGATCACATTAATTAAATCTAATTACATTTTTAATAATTTCTCTACATATATCCCTTCAACCCTTAGCATTTTACCATTTTTCCTACTCATGGAGAAAGAGAGAGAGAGAGAGAGAGAGAGAGAGAGAGAGAGAGAGGAGTGATCTTGGTGGGCCATCAATTCCATCAATCCCATCCCTTCCATCCATCTCAACCATCAATTCCATCTCTTCTATCCATCTCAACCATCCATCTAATTCATCAAGGTGAGTACACCCCCCTCCACTTTTGTGGTTTGCTTTCTTTGTTGATTAATTGTAGTAATAATGTGATGATAATGATAATGATGATGTAATGGGACTCACTAACCATGGCCCCCACCATTACATTTGGATGCAATCTGAACCCTTCACGGAACCATGCCTATTTAGATGAAGGGAGCATGCAGATATCATTTTGATCAAAGACTTGTGGCCCACTTGGATGAAGATGAGGGACCCATAACTCACACATATACACCCATGCACACACACGTGCACACAACAAAAATAAATAAATAAATACATAAATAAATAAACAAACAGAGAGAGAGAGAGGTCTGCTGCACAAGATCCAACTAACGCAAGAAGCGAGAAGGCCCCATTTCGCATGAATACAAGGGAAGGGGTTGTGGGTCCCCAAAGGCCCCACCCATAATGTATGTATTAAATCCACACTGTCCATTCAATTTTTCAGATCATTTTAGGCGTTGAGCCAGAAAACGAAGCCAATCCAGTTCTCTGGTAGGCCACACCATCAAAAATCATGTGAAAACATGATAAAACATATAAAAGTATTTTCTGGGGCCCACTTGAAATTGTTATGCATCTGAAACTTGGACTGAACCCTCCACCACGTGGGACACACACAACAGATGGACCAGATCATCCTTTTGTGGGCCACACATAATTTTTTTTAAAAAAAATAGCACTGACGTTGTTGCTGCCAGCGTCTGACGCTGCAGCAAGCAGCATCTATGCCGACGCTGGAAGGAGGTGGGCCCCACCATAGGCCCCACCATGATGTGTGTCGAACATTAGCCGCATGCATTTGATGGGTCCCGTTTAAAAACGGGTCACCTCTAAAATTCAGCCGTACACGGAACTCAGGTGGCCCACACCATCAAAAAAATAAAAATAAAAATAAATTTATGAAGCTGAATAAATCAGCAATTTTCATGGGTCTGATCATGAGGTATATGTTATATCTAAACCATCTACCAATTTGGTGAGCTTGTCTTAAGGCTTGAGAAGAAAAATAAGACAGATCTAACTATCAGGTGGTCCACACTACAAAAAAAAAAAAAAAAAAGTAGGGTTTGAACACCTACCATTGGAACCCTTTTTGGGTCAAAAGTTTTGGACCTATATGAAATTTGTTTTTCCCCTTAAATTTAGGTCTTTGTGACCTTATGAACAGATTGGATGGAAAATAAACGTTACAGTGGGCCTCGTGAATGGTTCAACGGTGAAATCATTATCCTCACTACTAATGGAGGTGAGGTCCAGATAATCTTTGGTTATGATTCATTTTTTGGATAATCCTCTATAATGATCTCTAAATATAGATAAATAGTATAGATATAGTAAATACATCACTATGGGACCCATGTAATTTTGATCTCCTTAAACCGTTCATGCAACTCGAGCTCAAGTATATAAAAGAACTTGTGAGGTCCATTTGAAATTTGGATGCATCAGAAACTTGGACTGACCCCTCAATTCAGTGATACACACATAATGGATGGGTTGGATTTGTGATCCACACCTCAGTGGCCTGACAAGTAATCATTTATGTTTTAATGGAGGGTAATCCTCTTAATTTTTGTGTGTGGTGTGGCCTACATGTGTCATAGATTAACTTGATTTTTATTAGCCCCAGGTCCACTATGAATTGGTAGCCTATTAATTATGTAAATTGGATTGATATGTGAATGGTTCCGATCTCTGTTAAAATTTCTCCACCACATAGAACCCATTTGAATTCCATTAATGTGTGGGTCGAAGAATGTTAAGGCCCATTTTGAGTGAATGTCATGTGAGCCCATCAGTAGTAGTCTTGTTTGGGCTAACCATTAGCCCTCTTTGGTAAGAGTTCGTGATCCACATGTATTAAATGTATGCTATATTGAAACATGTGAAATTGTGTTATGTGTATAGCCCTTCACCACTTGGTATGTGACATATATTGTATTATGTTGCTGCCTTAGAATACCTAATTATATAACAAGTGCACAACCTTTCACCACTTGGCACTTTGGTTAGAGTGCGGTCCTAAGTAGTAGAATCATACGACATGTGTTTAAACCCATAAACATATTCAATTATAACAATTAGGTAGACTTTAGATGTGTGAGGGTGCGATATGTATTTGGCCCCTTAATCATGTGGGCATGTGACGTATGTATGGCCACCTAATCAAATGTAATTGTGGAGTATATGTGGGCGGTTAACCGTATGATTTCGAAATTCACACAAGTTCAACCAACTATATGAAGCCAAGCGGCATTATTAACCACCCAATGTTATGATCACCACGTGCTTATGGGCATAGCCATAGTCACCCAAACCATGAACAATCGGTTTGTACGTACAGATTTTCTTAGTCATGAGAATTATGATATAGGTTAGATTATACAACTTGATAATGGGGTGACCCTCAATTCGGTATCATGCGACATAAATACAACCCTTACATTATGCTCATAAATGAGGCAGATGCGGGGACCACTAAATTATATCTGATGTGATGAAAACTAGTTTTTGGCCTCTTGATTATGTGACATCGAATCTGAGTCATTCTCCATATGAAGTATTGAGTGGTTACAGTTTAAGAGTTAGTGTAACCAGGAATAGTGGGTATGCTTGTGATTGTGCCTTGGATGCTTTGAGATGCGGTCACTAGACCGGGATACTAAGTGAAATTATGGCATCGGCAACCTGACCATGTGGGAGCTTAATAAATTGGTTGCCCATAGATGTATGAGTTATGATAAGTAACCATGTGACCTCAAATCATTTAACAATGGCAAGTAGAGAGACATTGTGTGACCACTCAACCATATGATTATGTGGTGCTTAAGTGACTGCTAAACTATATGAAATTGTGGTACTAGTCGCCTGACTATGTGAAAGTTTAGTAAAGCAGTTGGCCTATTACTGTGGCCCATTGATGTAACCCACTTGATGAGTATGAGACCCATTAGTGTGGCCCATTGATGTAGCCCACTTGATGAGTATGAGGCCCATTTGTGTGCGGCCCACTTGATGTATATTAGGCCCATGTGTAGGGCCCACCTATTATGTATTTATGGCCCATTAGTGAGGCCCATTATAATGTAATTCCGGCCCATATGTCGTAGCTCATTGTGATGTATTTGGGGCCCATGGGTCATGGCCCATTGTGATGTATATTAGGCCCATATGAGTGGCCCATTGTGGTATATTTCCAGCCCATATGATGAGGCCCATTGTGATGTATATTAGGCCCGTATGAGTGGCCCATTGTGTTATATTTTCAGCCCATATGATGAGGCCCATTGTGATGTATGTTAGGCCCATGTGAAAGGCCCATCATGATGTGCGTTAAGCTTTTGAGTGAGGCCCCTTGTGTTGTATAGTTGGCCTTATGTGAGGCCATGGGTCCACCATATGTTTGGCTCTATGTGGGTCATCCCTTAGGGGCAATGTTAATTAAATGTCCACATTGTCGAGGCCGACTATTGATGTCAGTTATTGATACCGATTATGAGTATGTGACAACATAACATCATAATACATGCCCATATGCATCATCTGCATGTTTGTTATGAGATGTGATTGACCATTGCATAAGTCATTGGGTAGGTTGTTATGAGATTCCCTGATCGGCTGAGATTGTCTCACATGAGCACATGGTATGCACAGGATTGATGCATGACTGAATTGTATGATTCATACATCTTGCATTGTATGTTGTGAGTACTGTATGCCCTAACAACAACAGGGTTGTAGCCTCCACAGCCATATCGTGGATGGCTAAATGGGACACCAGAAATATTTGGTTCTAGCATACGGGCGCCATAGATGTCTCTGGGTGAAAATCTCTAAACCTCCGTGGCCAGGAGATGCCCTAACATCGAGACCGAGTGGATATATATGAGCGCATGAGGGTCATATACTAGTAGGTCGCGTCTCCCACTATGTCGTGGTCGGTTGGGAGGGGGTGTGACCTTACCCGCCTGAGTGAGAGGGCAATGTCTAGGTTGAGTTTGACCAGCTTGAGGAATGAGTTCAATATCGACGAGCCGGGCCCGATATTGACAGGCGGATAGTGAGGTCTCTTACGCTTACCCAGTTGTACGCTTGGATAGGGGCGGCAAGCTGGCTAGAGTGTAATAGACCCTGGTGATGATCCTAGAGATGAACCGTACTGATATATAGACTTATTAAGCAGGAGTTGCATACTCATTCATTCATTCACTCACTATCCACTCGAGCTGGTAGTGCGTAATTATTTGTTATGTGTACCTTCGCAATGGCCAGGATTTCGGTTGGGGCGCGCGACTAACTTGAGATCAGGAGTTTACCACATTGAGTCTGACTATCCAAATTTAGGTATGGGACTGGTTTGGATAGAAGTCCCTTGTGATGGACCCCATAGCCTACGATACTACATACTATCATCCCGACTTCACACTCCAGTATGGTTATTCCATTCACACCGTATATTGTATTACATCCGTGGCATATGACATTTTGGGTTACCTATGTTTCTACATTTATATGATTTAGATACGGCATCTGATATTTGACTTTTTATGATTCTTCATTTGTATAGTTGATCTGTATTGCATATTCTGATATAGTTTGACTCATAGACTTGTCAGTATTTCTGATATTATATAATTATGGCATGATAATATGATGATGATGATGATATGATTACAGATGCGTGTAATACGGTTATGGCTGTGGTATAGGAGAAATGAAAATATATGACTTGGTGATGCTGGTAGCATTGACTTGGAGTATTACTATGATGCATATGCATTGCATTGGCATTGACATCAAACTTTACATGCTACACGCCTTTCACATATATGATTTCCTTGTAACATATTTATCTTGCTTGCATGTAGGACACACTGTACACACGTATGTACTTACTAGGCTTTTTACCTAAGCTTCTTATTTCCCATTTTTTTCAGGGCTAGAGTAGCTTAGGAGACTTTGCTTTCTCGATGCATTGCATCTATTTTTCAATTTGGCAATGTTGATGTTGTGTACCTTTTGGAAAGTATTGTGCTTGTAACCATCAAGATTTTCATTGGAGAGTGTCGCTTAGTAATTTGATCATGGATCTTTATGCTCAGGTATTATCATATATGTATAATAAAAAAATTTTCAGTCAAAAATCTTCCTTGTGGTTCACCAAACTCAAGACTTGGTGTATGAAAGTCGAGTGCCGGATTCGGGGCATCACGGAAGCTTCCGTCCTTGGGTTTGGGATGTGACATCATGAGTCTTAACGGATCATGGTATTAAACGAGGCATCAGATTCAAGCAAAGTAGTGTCCATACATGGTAAACACACAATAGGCCAATCCTCCAAGTTCAACTCGGATTTGGGGTATTTATATCGTGACATCATTTAGATCTTAACCATATTAATTGATTGGAATGTGGTACCAAGGTTACATGGACGTGATTGTAACGAGCTCACAATTCTTGGTTTTATTTATTTAGTTTAAGGGTGCATTTGGATGTCTTGAAATTAGGAATGTGTCTAACAATCACGCTATATACAAGTCTCATAATGTATTTCATATCAAATTTATTTTATTTTATTTGCTAGGGATATAGAGACCCTTGATAAAGTCTTTCAATAAATCAAATCCCTAAGTAGATGTGTACATTAAACAAGTTCATCCTTATATGATAGGGGTCGATAAATTGCAGCAGTATAGATCCTAACCCTGGCATACCATGTAGTGTAGTAGCATACCATCTCACCCTCTCTTCCATCCTCACACGGTTGTCCATCTCTCTCGTATAATGGCTCACACTAGGGAGTGAGCCAGTTAATGCAAAGGCATTTTCACACCAGGTTCGAGTGGGGTGGCCTATAGGATGCAGGGGCACACTCGGGGTGGGTGGCCCACATAATCCATGAATTTGGGGGCCGTGTGAGGTGGGTGGCTCGTATAGTGCGGAACACATTGATTTGGGGCCCACGAGAGAGCAAAACTCATGAACTTGGGGCCACAAGGAGAGTTCGGCCGAAGACGTAAACTATGAATTTGAAGCCTGAGCTATGAGATAAAGGGATTAATTCGTCATGATCTAATAGTTCGAGCTTTTAAAGCAAGTGGTTAATTGTCATGCATCACCGTGACTACATCATAGCCCCAATCACACTTCAAACGATAGCATTCACAGTAATAATCAATGACAGCATGTGACAACCAAATCTAAATATAAATCTTAGTTGAGCATTTCAACAAACACATAAAACACATTTTATCTTACATAGGCATTTCATCCGTACAACACATAGTAGTAAGATAGGTTACATAAAGAGAACTATAATTATAGAGAAGGGGATTGAGAATTCTATCTCAACACCCTTATTAAATACACTCCAACAAGCATTTCCCCATTCAGGCATTTTATCAAACACTTAGACTACACATTTCAACATACATGTATTAAACTAGTTATAACATATATCCTAGCAAGCCCTTTTACAAAGGAGTTGCCACATACACAACAAGCATATATTCATAGTTAATAATCATGGCAAACATAAATCCAAATTCCATATTCATTTAATCATACCAACAAACACATAGAATACATTATATTCTACATAGTTCATATATATGTGTAAAGCGCGGGAAACATCGTATCTAAGCATGTAATAGTGATCAAGTCAGTCATAAATCATTAACTGACATTGAAAACCTTGAAAACCATAACTTAAACGTTTATAGTCCGCACCTTCCGTCGGTAAACTCATATTGAACTTAGTTCGATCATCACGCCTTTGTCTACGATACAACGGCTACCTGAATCACGAAATAGGTTAGTTATTTCATCATTTACTCTATTTGAATTCCTAAAACAAATTAGCGTTAAGATTTCTTACCTAAGAACGAAGTCGGAATCGCCGGTATAGCGATATAGATAGAGTGGTTAAGCATGCAGAGTGGCAGGGAAGGATCCCAGGGACAGTATCTCACTTTCTCTCTCTTTTCTTCTCTTTCTTCTCTTCTCTCACCTAGGGTTTCGAATTCGTATGGAATAAGAGAGTGGGGGCTTAAGGCCTTTTTATAAGCCCAGAACTTATGGAAATGGCCCCAGGGCCAAGGTATACTTAGGTTATAGCCAAAGGGCGACAGTTTCAGTCCAACAGAGCACTTCTGGAGGCCCCTTTTCTGCATGTGGTTGGACATAAGCTCCCTAGCGTTAGATCTTGGTCAAGCTAAGTTTTCGGTCCGATCGGATTTACAGATCGACCGCGGTGGACTAGTTTCAGTTCAACGGTCACCGGTACTCGATCAGGGCCACAAGTACACTGACGTGTGTTAGAAATTTTCTCTGATCTAAGGGTGTACTTGGGTCAGATTCTGATGATCTGAATCCTTAGATTTGGCCTGCAAGCGAACGACTCAATTCACTTAAGTCTGAGTTCATTTTCTAAATATATTCGCATTTCTTACACACTTCCCTCCAGGCTCAAGTTGTGCATTTCAGCATATTATCTGGACTTGATTTTCGAGGTGGTTATCAATTCCAGTAAGGCAGTCATAACCGTATAGTTTCGTGGTAATCGGACTTTCGACGCGCGGTCCAAGTCTGATACGGAGTTTCGATGTGCTCCCGAGAGCAATTGGGTTTTAAGATTGCTCTGAGGTCTAAAGGTAATATTAAGTCAGTGATCCTAATAGTTTTGGGTTTGGCAGTTCATATAGAAAGTGGTTCAAGCCAAATCCACCACTTATTTAGTTTAGTACTTAATTAAATTATACTATAATTACAACAGAATAAGGTCCTAGGGCAGTTCTAAGCCCCTTTTTGGCACTTTTAATTAGTATATCATTTTAATTATTTTTTACTAGTTCTTCATCAAGTTTACTTCATATTCACCAAATTTCATCAGATTTCGTGTTGTTGAAAAATTCTAAAAATTCTAGAAGTAGCCGCTGTCCAAACTAATAATTTTCAAATAGTAATCACGATAACCTAGATTTAATTATATTAAATTTTTAATTATATTTTTATCTTATTTTTATATAAAATTAGACTTATCAAGCTTTAATTTGGCTTTTGAATCACCTAAATCGGAGTTATAACAAAGGAGATATGACTTTTTGAAGTCGATCGAAAAGTGTAAAAAATCTGTAATGAGAGTGCACCAAAACTTGGTCCTCCGGCGGTGCCTCCGCTCGGGCGCTGTGAGGCCAAGCGGGGCCCCGCCGATCTAGCGGAGGCGCCACCTGCCCGCTGTATTGTTTTTGCCCTGTGATTTTTAAAATGGACGTATCTTACAAATCGGGATGAGTTATACGACATACAATATATGATTTTGGGGTAAGAGAAGTTGATCTATCCAAATAACCTATTTATTTTGTGAGATTCCATAAGGTTAATGGTTAAAAACTTATTTTATTTATATATTTACTATTTATAATAAATTTAGTTTAAGTATTATTCTTCCTCACCTAAACTTTAGGATTCATGTCTAATATGAAAGTACTAGGAAAATTTTAAAGAATAAGGTGGTGAAAGATGAGATTTTGAAGAAAATGGGTAAAAATGGGATTTTAGACTTTAGGAGTTAGTTATGAGAAGGTAATAAGGTATTATGATCAACCCATTGCCTAAGGACGTCTAACTCCAGGTTGACAAAAAATCTGGGGCGTTACATTCGTATCCTACATGACATGCAAATCAACAAGTCATATGTTTGGGGTATTGGGGTCTAATCCCTTTTCATAATTTCAGCGATTCCTAGTCCATTATCCTATTTATGTAATCCAAATGAAAATTCAACCACATGCACTAAGAGTTTCACCAATCACACTCATTAAACCTATGTTAGGCGCGATAATCGGCCACCTAAAGGTAATGGTCCGCACATATTGTTGACCGGAAGCCTTTGCAAGTATCCTAACATCTCCGGGTCCCCAAGCTCAATGTGCAGGGGCCCTGTATTGTAAGAAAAGGGCAGTAAGATCGAAATTTCTGGAGTTGCAAGGGCGATGGGTGCGGGGAGTTACGATCTCCAAGCACAGCGTGCAACCCTTCATCCTCACTCCTCACACACACACACACACACACACACACTCTCTCTCTCTCTCTCTCAGCAAAATGAGGGAGAGAGGGATGGACTTTTATATGTCAAGAATTGTATTAGTTGACCCTACAGTTTGGTGTAATTTCCCTAATGGCCCTGTGGGCCCATTTTTTATCATTGGAGCTTCCCTGATGGACCCCTGGCCCATCTGATTCATGGAATACGTGCCCCATGACCCGATGAAGAGTTGAGCAAAGTTTGATCACAAACAAATGCGAGGTTTTGCTGAAATGGTCCAATTTACGATCAACTGTCACCGATCCTCGATCAATGGTCAGATTTTACGAGCGAGTGCAGGAAAATATTTCTAGCCTATAGTGCAAGTTTGGGTGAAATTTGATGGCTGAAATGTCTTAATTTATTGTCCTAAGTGGCAGGGCCATTTGCTTTAAAATTCAGATTTTTGGCCAATACTAGGAAGAGTTGCATTTTACAAATGCCGACAGGACAACGCAAATCGTCTGTTTCCAGGCGTCGTTTGAGTCCATCGTCCGCAATGGACCATAAGTCCAGTGAGAAGGGCATTACTCTATAATTTTTTGAACTAATGGCCGACTAATGAGCGGTCTAGAGCTTGTTCCGGTAATCGGGGCACGTAAGGAATAAATTGGGTAGAGAGACTTCTTGGGCGCAGTGGTTGACGCATGGATAAATTACGTTCACGGTATGGCCTATTCGAAATTAGAGAAAATGGTGATTCGGTCATGATCACTCTAAATCGTCGGTTTTAGGCTAAAAGAGTAACTTGGTTGTTCGGTCCATTAATTAAGGTTAGACCCATAGTTAGCTCGGGTTTGGGTAGATCTCTAATTAAGTTATGGTAGTTTGATTAGTCAGTGGCAAGTCGGTTAGATTTGGGCCCTATGTGAACAGATCATGGGGCTGAACTCGATGTTTAAGTGATCAGTTGGATTCATTGGTCTTCTACGGTCAATCAATCTTATTTGTACGGTTCTTATTGGTACCAGCCACGAATAAGCCCACCTCGAGTGTCAAAGGTCAGTAAGTGATGATGTGGCTAGTTATATATAAAAAATTTAAGGATTTTTAGTAATTCAAAATAGCAAAAATTGGGGGTGTTACAATCTACCCCCCTTAAAAATAATTTTATTTTTGAAATTGCCTAACGTAAATAGGTAAAGGTATTTTAAATTTTCCTTGTGGCCTAAGTGTCATTGATTTCAAATTCATGTGCATGATAAGGTACATACTATTTATGCTAGTCTGACTCATTTTAGTCTACTCCCCTTAAAACTTTTTCACCCTGATAGTTTACTACTATTTATTTATTTATCTATTTATTTTTAAACATTTGAATTCATGACGATAATTCCCCTCTATCTAGAGTATATATATATATATATATATATATATATATCAATGTTAGAACAACACGGAAAGACGATTGTAGTGGGCTTGAACCCGATACATCGATCATCTACCTGACTAGGGTAGAAGGCTCATTGTATCCCTTCTTAGTCCTAGTGAATCCCGGTCTTCTGTTCGGTCAAAGCAGTGAGTCCATTGGTAGTCGTCAGGATTGAGAATTGGGTCAAGCCGCGAATGCTTCGCAGGTGTATACTTCCGTAACTCCGTAGTCCGATCAACCTAAATGTTTAGGGCATGCCCATCATTGAAAAGTTTAAGCATTATATTTAGAAGGTTATCATCCAGGCTTTGGTCAATGAGAGTTCTCATTTTAATTCTTGTCTAGATTAACAATTAATAAATCTTTCACTACGCCTATGGTTAAACGATTATCATGGAAAGGTTTTTAAGAGCCTAAAGTTTTCTCTCGATGTTACTATTTCGATCTTATAGCCACTGGGTTATAAACAAACTGCGCTTCGATTTTGTTAACTTCGAGAGGGATAAAAGGATCGAGAGTTCTAAAATATTTCAGAGGTTTGGAATATTAGCGACATAAGGAAGGCCAAGGAAAAGGAAATCAGAGGGACTCCTCGACGTGGTTTGAACCTTAAATTCACAAAAGAATAAGAAACTCATAATATTTTACTGTAGTCCACCTCTAACATGAGTTTACGAAGTATTAAACTATGAAACTCAATCCCACTCAAGGGTCCTAATTTAATTGCACCAAAAATAACTTAAACAAATATATATATAATCAAATTTAATCATGAGATGATTCCTAGTACGATTATAAGTAATTCCTAAATGGACACCAGATACAAATTTTTAATATGAAAAGACATGACTAGTCTATTGGCAACTCGAAGTTATAGAAATTTTTTGTTTCAACCCTTCTATTATTTGTAATATATTTGTCACCTTTAGTTACTATATTATTTTTTTTATAACTTTTTTATAGTAATCCATCATTAAGCTTACTTTTATTTCACAAAATTTTGTTTCGTTTGAAGTTTCATAAAAATTATAAAAATTCAGGAAGTACTAGTTGTTCAAAACCAACGGTTTTCTATTTGTTTTACAAATACCTCTACTACTTGTAACATTTTTCATACTTAAAGTAACTAAATTATTTTATAAGTTTTTATAGTAAGTTATCAGTAATTTTATTCCCATATTACAAAATTTCATCTCATTTTGAGTTATAGAAAAATTATTAAAATTCTAGAAGTAACAGTTATTTAAAACTAATGAATTCTTATATGATTGTGAAATGCCTCTATTTCTTGTAACGTTTCTTATACTTTTAGTACTTCAATTATTTTTAAAATTTTTATAATGATTTATCACTAAGTTTAAATTCATCTCACAAAATTTCATCCCATTTAGAGTTGTAGATAAATTATTAAAATTCTAGAAGTAATAACTGTCTAAAACTAATGATTTTTGGATAATTGTCAAAGCATCCTATATTTAATTATATTAAAATTTTAATTTTATTTTTATATGAAACTAGACTTATCAATCTTTAATTTGACTTTTGAATCACCTAAATCGGAGTTATATTAAGAGAGATATAACTTTTTGAAGTTGGCCTAAAAAGATAGAAAATTGCAAAAATCCAGCGGACTGGTGCCAGCAGTGGCGCCCCACCTCTTCGGCGGTGGTGCTGTCACTCTCTGGTGGTTCTGGCGGCGGTGCCGCCGGTTCTGGTGGTGGCTCTGCCACTCGATATTTAAAATTAATGTATCTCTCAATCCATAATGAGTTATTCTACGTGTCATACATGATTTTAGGGTAGGTGAAGCTAATCTATTCAAATAACTTGGTTATTTTGTGAGACTTCATAAGGTTAATGGTAAAAAAATCATCTTATTTACATTTTTTACTATTTATAGTAATTTTTTGTTTAATTATACCTCTTCATCCTTTGAGTTTTAGGATTTGTGTTCAACATGAATAGTGCTAGAAAAATTAGAAGAATGGATGGTGAGATTTTTAAAGGATATGGGTGGAAAGGAGGAGTTGAGACTTAGAGATTGGGTTTGGAGAGCTTGGGAAGAGAATGGGGTGATGATTTCAGAGTGAAAAGGGTACAAAGGACTAGAAATGGGGTATAAATGAAGTAGAATTGGCCCTAGGTGAAGCCCATAGCGTTTCTATGTCATTTGTGAGAGCAAAGAGGGGTCCCTTCTATAACTGAACCCTAGGCTAAGACTTCAGTGTTCAAATTATCCGGATGGCTTGGTCCTAGGGTCCTTTACATTGCTAAGTTTGACCGCTCCCTCCTAAGTCGATAAGGCGTTATGATAGACCCATTGCCCAATGCCCAACTTAACCCGAACCATGCTTTGATACCATCTGTAAAGCCCCGGATTTTCAGGGGCTAAGTAGGAACTAGGCTCCTGAATTCTTGGGTGTCACGTATGCCCTAATGGGCTCTAAATTTTAATGCATTTAGGTTTATTTATAAGCAATGATGAGTATAGTAAACCATAAGCGTGAGAATATCATAAAATGTAAATACAGGCAGCTAAACAGGTAAGATATCGAGAATACAGTACCAAGAAAATCCAACCGGGAACTAGACCCACCCAGATAAATATTCCAAAATGACTAAGGCCCTGGCCTATATCCCACGACCATCCAACCATAAACTTGAAGAAACCGCCGAAGTCTGGGAGTGTGTCCGCTCCTCCTCCTCGTCGTCTATACCGACATCATCTAGCGCATTTCACTCAAAGGTACCTGCATCTATACCGAATTCTGGTTAGTGTTTTAGAACATCGTCCCAGAGTGGGAGTGAGTGATTAACTCAGTAGTACCATTAGCGATAAACCACACAAATTATCATGCATAGAGTACATTTAATGAATAGCACGCAGTATAGAACTTTAAATACTGTTGTTAATACAAATGCATGGTTCAATGATATGATGCATGCCCCTCACTACTAACACCCCCTCAAACGACGACATCTAACGTTCGCAATGACCAGCACTCTCTCAATTGCAACCTTGACTTCCATATTGCCACAATAATAATGTAATGTCATGAAATATGTTAGTCAGGTTAGTTAATTAGGTTCATTCGTCCAACATATTGGGGAAACTAGAATACCCTTAGTGGAGTTGTTGCCCTAGCTCGATTGCACGGCTCAAGGGCCGTGGTCATATGACTCTCGCGATCCTTAGCCCTATATGGGGTCATCAATCCTGGAAACTATAATCTTAGACGAAAACAATTGAGACTTAAATGTCTTATTCGCAGTCACTATAGGGAGGTCGTCATCCCAGCACAGGCCGACAACATGGGCACAGTGTCCCATACCATTGTCCCCGGCTCACTAGACATTACGGGGAAGCTCGTCACCCCAGCGTAGGCTGACAGCATGAGTATAGTGTCTCATGCCAGCATCCCCCCCTCATGAGTCTTATGGGCCATAAATTACAGTTAATAATGTGTGCAATGGTCTTAGGGTACTTCGGGTTCATATAAGCGTAATCAAACATGGTTAACGTACAAGGATGGTCAACTTAAGAGTCAATATGCCCCGACGGGCTGAACCGTAGCTAATCGGCCTAAAAACACTATCTCATGTAGTCCAACTACGGCCAACAACCTACAGCTTAGCTATTCAGGTTAGATTCACTTGCAGACAGGCCCAACAAAGACCGCCCAAGAAATTCCGGGTAGTCGGCCGATCCATGAGGAATATGCGTCAATACACAACAAGCAGGGTCATCATTGGATATAATTCATTACAGGATAGACACAATTTTAGTATAATCAGTACATGGATAACAACATATTAAATTCCACCCAATTTTACAGATTATACTAAACATATTCCAGCCTATACAATCACATAGATGGTCATAAAACAATACACCACACTTAATCTTCCATGGACCAACATAAATCACATAATTCAACCATATATTGAAAATCGAGGCAAGTAACTCAACTAGTCAGTCAATTTATAACATCTCATGCCTTCACCCAAGCATAGTTAATCACAATATTAGGGAATCAACCACCAATCAACAATTTACAGCAATTCATGTCTTCATTCTAAGCAAAATTAACAACTAATCAGGAAATCAACAACCAACTAGCAACAATTTGGAGAAATTCAAACATTTGTATCCTACATGACATGCAAATCAATAAGTCACATGTTTGGGGTATTGGGGTCTAATCCCTTTCCATAATTTCAGCAATTCCCGGTCCATTATCTTATTTATGCAATCCAAATGAAAATTCAGCTACATGCATTAACAGTTCACCAATCACACTCATTAAACCTACACTAGACGCGATAATCGGCCATCTAAAGGTAATGGTCCGCACATATTGTTGACTGGAAGCCTTTGCAAGCGTCCTAACGTCGCCGGCTCTGCAAACTCGACGTGCAGGGGCCCTGCGTTGCAAGAAAAGGACAGTAAGATCGAAATTTTCGAAGTTGCAAGGCGATGGGTGCGGGGAGTTACGATCTCCAAGCACCAACGTGCAATCTTTCACCCTCACTCCTCATACACACACACACACACACACACACTCTCTCTCTCTCTCTCTCTAAGAATTTCAGCTGCTGAAATTTCAACAAATGAGGGAGAGAGAGTTGGACTTTTATACGTCCAAAATTATATTAGTTGACCCTACAGTTTGGTGTAATTCTCCCAATAGCCCTGTGGGCCCTTTTTTTTTAATCATTGGGGCTTCCCCGATGGACCCCTGACTCATATGATTCATGGAATATGTGCCCCATGGCCCGATGAAGGATTGGGCAAAGTTTGATCATAAACAGATGTGGGATTTTGCCGAAATGGTCTGATTTACGATCAACTGTCACCGATCCTCGATCAATGGTCAGATTTTGCGGGCGAGTGCAAGAAAATATTTTTAGCCCATGGTGCAAGTTTGGGTGAAATCCAACGGCTGAAATGTCTTAATTTATTGTCCTAAGTGGCGGGGCTATTTGCTTTAAAATTCATATTTTTGGCCAATACTAAGGAGAGTTGCATTTTACAAGTGCCAACAGGACGGTGCAAATCGTTTGTTTCCAAGCGTCGTTTGAGTCCATCGTCCGCGATGGACCATAAGCCCAGTGAGAGGGGCATTACTCTATAATTTTTGGAACTAGTGGCCCACTAACGAGCTGTCTAGAGCTTGTTCGGGTAATCGGGGCACTTCAGGAATAAATTACGTAGAGAGACTTCTTGAGCGCAGTAGTTGAGGCATGGATAAATTAAATTCACGGTATGGCCTATTCAAAATTAGAGAAAATGGTGATTCGGTCATGATCACTCTAAACCATCAGTTTTAGGCTAAAAGAGTAACTGGGTTGATTCGGTCTATTAATTAAGGTTAGACCCATAGCTGGCTCGGGTTTGAGTAGATCTCTAATTAAGTTATGGTAGTTTGATTAGTCGGTGGCAGGTCGATTAGATTTGGGCCTTATGTGAATAGATCATGGGGTTGAACTCGATGTTTAAGTGATCGGTTGGATTCATTGGTCTTCTACGATCGATCAATCCTATATGTACGGTTCTTATCGATGCTAGCCGTGAATAAGCCCATCTCGAGTGTCAAGGGTTAGTAAGTGATGACGTGTCTAGTTATATAGAAAAAAAAAATTAAGGATTTTTGGTAATTCAAACTAACGAAAATTCGGGGTGTTATAGAAGTGCTATCAATTTGGCTTAAAACTATATTTTATCATTACCGTACTAAACACATTAATGTTCGTTACCATTTTATCCGACAGGTGCTTAAGGAATGAGGCATAACTCTGAAAAAGATTCACACCAGCGTGAATCCGGCAGACATGCTCACCAAGGTGATTCTTACAAAGAAGTTCAAGTTATATGCAACTTTTCTGGGCTTGGTGAAGGCATAAAAGGAGGACGAAGTATGCATGAGAAGCGATGATGAAGGTATGATGCAAAGCATAGATGAGAGAAGATGACAAGAAACTACGTTTGATGATAGAAGAGATGGTGGAGATCGTTGTCTTTTGAAGTTGTAAATCATTCAGAAACAGGGTTTGTTGATTGCATTGATAGACAATTCGATGTCATTGAGAATTGTTCGATGCCGTTGAACAGTGCTTGATCCCATCGAGAATTTTCAAATTTTCTCCAGTTGGTCACTAGACTAACTGGGTACTTTTTCAATGTCATTGATGATAGTTTGATGACATCGAAAATCAGTTTGATGTCATCGAAAATGGATCGATGCAATCGAAGATAATCAAATTTTCATGTCTTGTCTCTAGACTGATTGAGTATTAGTTCAATGCCATTGACATGGTTTCGATGCTATCAAAGGATAAGTTTCGATAATATCGAACGGATCCATGCAGATTTATGCAGAGTTGCAATTTTGCGGAATTTGTTTCTTATTATGATTGTGATTCTTCGAAAGGCTATATATTATGGAATAATAGGGATTATGAGGTATTTAAAGCTTTCTAATTCGTTCTAGAGTTTCAAGAGTGTAGCTTTGGTTGATTTTAGGTTGTTCGGATTGGGTAATCTCTTTACTCTTGTAAATTTCTAGTTTCATAGTAATATTTGTTGCTTTATGCCATGGTTTTTTCCTGCAAGGGTTTTTCTATATTAAAATTCAAAGTGTTTTCTTTGCTCTTATTTAGTGTGATTGGATTACTTCACTCAATTCATCTTTGTATGCTTCCATGGTCTCCCAACAAATCCTAGCCCTTTAATCCCGGGCTGTCCAATTGATACTGGACAGCTAGAAAGAATATGTTCTACTGCCTATATTCAATCCAATGAACATATAGTTTAGTTTGTCCAATCAACACGATTTCCAAGCTATCTCATCAACTAATTGTAATGATTTCAACGATCAGATCAAGTGCTTACTAATGACTTCCCAAATTTAGTACTTGGTGGCAAAAGCATGTATAAGTGCAACCCTTTTTTATTACTCTTTGGTAGGTAAAGTGGGGATGAAGACAAGGCACTTCGGATTATGTTAAAACAAAGCAACAGGCACCATTGCTAAGTAAACAACATCATCATTATAAATAAGAAAGTGAATTATATCATAATTTAGGGTTTTCTTTTTCTTTTTGTTATTTCCTTCTTTAATCTCACTAATAATATGACAAATCTTAAAATTCTTCATCGATCGCAGTCGCGACTCGCGACGACTTGGATTGGCTGGTTCGCCCCTCAGTCCAGTCGCGACTCACCTGAGTCGGGACTGAGCCAACCGAACTCGTCCGAGTGAGGGTTGACATGGGTGTGGTGCCTTGTCGTGTTGAACCGAATACTCCCCCAGCCACCAGACAGCTGGTGGTCAGTGCTCCGTGGGTCCCACCATGATGTATGTGTTTCATCCATGCCATCCATCTATTTTTCTATATCATTTTACAATATGAGACAAAAAATGAAGTATATCCCAATCTCAAATGGACCACATTATAGTAAACAGTGTTGAATGAATGTCGACAATTAAAAACTTTTTGGGGCCATAAAAGTTTTGGATCAAGCTCATCTTTGTTTTTTCCCTTCATCTGGGTCTGTATGACCTAATCAACAGGTTGGATGTCAAATAAATAGTACATTGGGCCTTAGGAGGATTTTAATTGTGGATATCCAATCATTATTGTTTTCCTGTGGTGTGGTCCACTTGAGATTTAGATCACTATAGTTTTTGGGCTTAAGCCCTAAAATGATCTTTAAAAATAGATGAATGGAACGGATGAAACACATACAGCATGGTGGGGCTGATGGCAGGGGGAGTAGCCAATCCATTTCAAGGTTCTACCGAATCTGAGTCGACTCATCTGAGTCATAACTGACTCGGACGAGGCTAAAAACATGCTCGTTTGCAGGGAACGCCGATGCTCTTAATGAGCCATAGGGGCACATATTGCACAGATGGTCCAGCAACTTGGACCGCTCATGCAGTTGGCCCCGATTTTTTATGGAAGCCGATTGGCTGGTTTACCACGCACCAGCGATTTAGCTGGTGTGGGTACGTCAGCAAGTTATGTGGGTCCCGTCATGAAGTATGTGTTATATCCAAACCGTCCATCCATTTGGTGAGCTTGTTCCAAGGCTTAAACCTAAAAATAAAATAGATCTAAACATCAAGTGGACCACACCGAAAAAGGCAGTAGGGGATTGGACGTCTACCATTGAAACCCTTTTGGGGTCACAGAAGTTTTGAATCAATATGATATTTGTTTTCCTCTTCATCCAGGTCTTTGTGACCTTATGAATAGATTGGATGGAAAATAAATCTTATAGTGGGTCCTACAAATGTTTCAACGGTGAAAATCATTATCCTGCTTCTATTTGTGGTGAGTCCATCTGAGATTTGGATATGATTCATGTTTTGCCTCATGCTCTAAAATGATCTCCAAAGATGGATGAGCCGTGTGGATATAATAAATACATCATTCAATATGATATTTGTTTTTTCTCTTCATCCAAGGTCTTTGTGACCTTACGAACAGATTTGATGGAAAATAAACGTTATGGTGGGTCCTACAAATGTTTCAACGGTGTGAATCATTATCCTGCTTCTATTTGTGGTGTGGTCCATCTGAGATTTGGATATAATTCATTTTTTGTCTCATGCTCTAAAATGATCTCGAAAGATGGATGAACGGTGTGGATATAATAAATACATCATTTTGGGGCCATGTTACTTTGATCTCCATTGAACCGTTCCTACGACTAGGAGCACGTTCGCACGACACGTACCCACATCATCTATATCTCCGTTTCCATTTTTTATGGGCCACTTTGAGAAGCTCATTTAAGTGATTTGATTGAAAGTTGCTAACCTCCCAAATAATGGTCTATAAATTCTTTTTATAAATGTTTATTTTTCGGCCATGCATGTGATGATTATGGTCGTCTTAATCAAAATGGTTCCTTGAAGCATTCCATTATCCTAAGTGGACTCAATCAAATGAATTATTATTGATAATCAGACCTCCTTTTATCCAAACCATCCATTTTTGCATTTGATGGGATGGAAAGCTCTTGTGGTTGGTGTGATTTTTTAGTCTTGGCCCATAAAAGTGCCGTCGTTCAGTGGACGGTCCAGATTGATGGCGACTATCCGAGCATCTAAAAGCAGTCAGGAACATCAGCATTTCTATGCATGCCGTAACTATTGAAGTAGTGAAATGTTCACCTATACAAGTAATTGCATGTTATGTGCAACCTGATAGATAGAGATGTTTCAAAATCAACATCTCGTGTGGGGCCCACTGAAAATAAAAGGATAAAAAGAAGGGGTGTGTGAAGTTTCTTTCCCAGTCCCTTTGAATAGACTACCATGGACGTGGATTAGGTGGCGTTGCCAACAAGCAACAACACCCTGATCGATAGCTAAGTGGTAGACTGAGTGAAAGATACGTTGATTTGTTGGGAGCTGTGGGGCCCAACTTGATGTATTTGTTTTATATCCATGCCTTCTATTGGTTTTTTTAGATTATTTTAGAGAATAATCCAATAAATCGAAGCAGATCCGATTTGCAAAATTTTTATTTTTTATTTTTTTTTTATATTTTATTAAAATATTCGGGCAGGCCCCAATAATATAATATATATCAATATAAAAAGTTTTGGCTAAAAAGACAAATGCTTTTGGAGACCACTTTTAACTAGAGAGTCTCAACAACAAACCCAACAAAGGTAAACTGGCAGAGAGAAAAGAAACCCATAGATGATAGTCAGGAGAGGCCAAAGCTGTAGCGGAAACGAAACAGTTCCAACCTCAAACAGCCGCTTCAATCTAGAAGAGGCAGCCAAACACTCACATAATTGAAAACTGTAGCAGTAGACAACCGAGCAGAAGCCGAGCCGAGAAGAACGACACTCAGCGAGATGGGAACTCCGTGAAAAGCTAGACATCCCCTCCAGTGGATGAAGAGAAATGAACTAATCCACAACCGAGCCAATTCGAACTGCCCCTAGGCCCAGCCTATCAAGGAAGAGGCTACCCCGAACATGCCGGGGGAGGAGATTAGCGCTCTGATAAAAGACAAAGGATTGGGTTTCGCTACCCATCCAAGCCATACCATTTGCTGGCCCATTCCCTTCTCTAAAAATATGTAGAAATTGCAGGTGACCAATAGTATGGAATATCTGAATTCTCTCAATCCAATAAGTCCACTTCCAGGAGGGACGCAAGATACCATTAAGGAAATCAACCACGATCTTGGAGTCAGATTCGACGATGATATTAGAAATGGCAGAACTGAGATAAAAGAAAATTCCGTCATGAATAGTACGAAGCTCCGCATATATGTTGGAAGCTAACCCGTAGCCAGCAGAAAAAGCAAAAATAAACTCACCCTTGTCACCCCTACAAATACCACCTCCACCTGAAGGCCCCGGATTCCCCCTGGCTGAACCATCAGAGTTAAGCTTGTACTAGCCAATACACGGTTTCTTCCATGTGACCACAATTGGAGGACAATGGAGACGAGTAGCCTCAGCTATCCCCAGAAAAGTCCTTGAGGATCTGCTTGGCGGAGGGAATAGAAGATCAGGGGCTCGCTGAACAAGCAATTGCAGCCATCGCTTCACCTTGTACAGAATCTCTATCTCATTCATAACCTTGCCATCGAATTTGGCTGAATTTCTGCCCTTCCAAATCTCCCACATCAAAAGAGATGGGGTGATCTCACTAATCGAGAAAGCCCACTACTCCTCTCTTCCACTCAAAAACTTAGGTTCTCAACGATTGACGAATTGACGAAAAACGGGATCCTAAAAACCTCCCCCAGCCTATGCCAACAAGCAGAAGCAATTGCATTGTTGATGAAAAGGTGGTGCAAAGATTATGCAGAATGCCCTCTAGAAGAGGCGTTAGAGCAGCACAAACACTTAGAGGCTAGAGAAACCCCCCGCCTCTGAACACCAACGTCAATAGGAATCGCCGAATGCAAAACTCGTCAGACGAATGGGGAGATTTTGGGTGGCAACTTAGCATGCCATATCCACCTAGACCAAGCCCTACGAGGATTGGGATATCTACAAAGCAACCACGCCGACTTGACCGAGAAAGCGCCTGACGCCGTGAATGGCCATATACGACTATCAGGCCTTTCCGCCAGGCAAAAACCACCCTTGGCCGAAAGCAGATGAGGAGGAATCTGGCAAGAGGAGTGATCGGAGAGCGGACCAAGACCGGACCAGTTGTCAGACCAAAAATAGCAGTTACCACTCCCAATTTGTCAGCGCACATTGCTATCTAAAAGCGGGAGCAAAGAATGGATTTGTTTCCATAGCGGGGAGGCGAAAGAAGCTAAAGAAATAGGACCTGGCAAAGATAAGAGCTTGTATGTCCCATTAACGAAAGAATTCCACAAGTCGTTCTCCTCCTTGTACTTGGCCGCCCAGCCCAACTTCAACCAGAGAGCTTTCATAAAGTCTTGCAATTTCCTAACACCCAACCCTCCCTCAGATTTAGGCACTGCAATAGACTGTCAGCTCTTCCAATGCAGTTTTTTCTTACCATCAGACCAACCCCAAAGAAAGTTCGCGAAATGACGCTCCAGCGAGATGAGAACATTGGCGGGAATGCGCGTGGTAGCCATGGAGTGTACAGGAATGCTCCCGAGACATGATTAATTAGCACTAATCTACCAGCCTGGGAGAGGAAGTGCGCTTGCCACCCATAGATACGGCTCTCAATCTTCTGAATAAGGGGCTGAAAGGTACTCGATTTGATCCTACCAAAAGCTAGTGGTACTCCTAGATATGTCAAACCTGAAGAGCACTGCATGATGCCCATCGATCTTTCGATTCTCCTAATGTTGACTGCATAGAGCTTGGTTGGACAATAAAGAGCGCATTTCTGAAGATTAATCTTCTGGCCCGAAGCTTGCTGATAAGACTCCAAAAAAGCTTTCAGGCCACGGAGCGAAGAGAGGGACCCATTACTAAAAATCAGAGTGTCATCCGCATATAATAATTGGGAGATCAACGGACAGCCCCTTCTGAGCTTAAAAGGGGTACATCTGTTTTGCGCGACCAGGGCGAAAATCCCTCTACTGAGAGCCTCAGCGACAAGGATAAACAAACTAGGGGACAGGGGGTCTCCTTGACGAATACCTCTCAAAGATTTGAAAAATCCCATTGCTTCACCATTGATGAGAATTGAAAACCAAGCATTACTCTAGCAGTTTTCGACCATTGTCACCCAAGAAATGCTGAAACCAAATCTGAATAGAACTTGCTTCAAGAAATCCCAGTCTAGCCTGTCATAGGCTTTTTCCATATCAAGTTTAACAATAATATTGCCCCCATGTACTTTTCTGTCTAAATCTCTAACCATTTCCTGAGCCAAAGCAATGGACTCCGCCATCGATCTGCCTCTGACAAAAGCGCCTTGCTCAGGTGAAATGAGCAAAGGGAGCACCGAAGCCTTGCACGATAATGTCGAGGAGATAATCTTATAAATACATTGCAACAAATGCCGATAGGCACCTGTAATCTGAGAAGGAGGTAGGGGCGGCCTTCTTTGGAATGAGGCAGATAAGAGAAGCAGACATAGCTCTAGGAAAAACACCACCGTTAAAAATGAAAACTGCAGCTTGGAGGAGATCGTTGCCAACAATCTCCCGGCAAGAGGAGAAGAAACTGCCTGCAAAACCATCAGGGCCAGGCGCAGCATCCTTGGAAATGTTCATCACCGCAGTTTGCACCTCAAGAAGCGAAGGAGGGGCCACCAGGATCGCATTCATATCCTGAGAGACTAAGGAAGGGATGGTGGCCAGAATGGAATCATCAATCTGCCCAATATCTGCAGCAAACAGACTCTCGAAATGACTGCACGCTGCATTTTTAATCTCAGCCGGATCTTCCAACCTGCGCCCAGAATCTAACTCAATAAATCTGATGAGAGACCTTCTTTGATTTGCCTTAGCTGAAGCATGAAACAGTTTAGTGTTTCTGTCGCCCTCCTCAAGCCAACTGACTCTGGCTTTTTGCTTCCAAAATATTTCCTCCATCAACTCCAATTTGCTGAGCTTGGCGGTTGCAGCAGCTAGCTGGCACTGGAAAATACTGTCCAAACTCGTGTCCAACTGAGAAGACTACAAATGCAACTCAAGGGCTGAAAGATCACGTTCAACTTGCTTAACTTGAACAGAAATGTTCCCAAAAATATTATTGTTCCAATATTTTAACGCCCTCTTAACGTTTTTCATCTTGAGAGTAAGATTGAACATGGGATGAGAGGATTCCGCCGAGTTCCAAGTAGATCTAACTTCCTGCTGAAAATCTTCATGAAGCGTCCACATACGCTAAAAACGAAAAGATTTTGGGCCCGAATATGATTGAGAGGGAAGGACCAACAATAAAGGGGCATGATTAGAATTTAAGCTAAGGAGATGCTTCATATAGAAAGAGGGAAAAGAAGATGACCATGAACCATTGATCAGTACCCTGTCGAGCCTCGCCCAAACTCTGGAACTACCAGCTTGGTTGTTGCACCACGTAAATCTCGGACCCACAAAACCTGCATCTAGAAGACCAGCATCATTGATCGCTTTAACGAACTCAGCTGAGCTAGGGATGGCCTGCTGACTTCTGCTTCTTCTCTTGGAAACATCAGACACAACATTGAAGTCTCCACTAATAGCCCAAAGGCCCTGAAACGATCTAGAAAGAACCGCTAGCTCCTGCCATAGCAGCCTTCTGATACACCTGTCGCAGCTAGCGTACACAAATGTAAGGTTAATAGGAGACTGTAAATGCTAAATAGTAATAGCAACAGATAGAAATTGGGAAGATGTCAACAAAACTGAGAGGGATATATCATTATGGAAAAACAACCAAATCTTGCCACCAACAGCCACATTGGAGCAAGAGAAGTGAAAACTGAGTTTTAGACCGGTTCTAACCCTCTTATCTTCACCAATCATAGGCTCTAGAATTGCAACGATCCAGGGATGATGAGAATTAATCAACCTTTTAACTGATCTGATAGTCCTTTGATTTCCAATTCCCCGAACATTCCAAACAAGAATACTATCCATGAACGGAATTTCCCTGAAACCGTATTCACTGTTTTATCCTCCTTAGCTTGGGTTCTCTTAGTTCCTTGTTAGTGGGGTCTGAAGGAAGATGTTGTGTTAGACTTCCTGTTGCTGGAGAAAGCGCGCCATCAGAAATGATGTTGGGCATTGGGATTGAAAAAGCAAATCGAATCAACCTCTGCATTAAACATATCTAGCCCTGTTGAAATAAGGAGAAGGATCTACGAGAATACCACAGCTGCGATCTAAGGATAAATCCTCTCCATGATGGGAATTGGGGACTAGCTGTTGGGGAACAGGAGTGTTTTTAGAAGATAAGAGATTGATGAGCTCCTCCGGTGGTGGTTTAAGCGAAGAGGATGGAGAATGGTAGGGAACGATTTTCATCCCTGAGGTTGGGGTTGAAATAGGCAAGTTACCAGTGGATCTTGATTTGATGAATTGCCTGCCAACATTGGAAATTTTTTCCCAAAATAGGGTCTAGGAGCGTTTTTTGATCACAGCCGAACTGACGAGAGAACTGAGATAGGGGTGGACTTTCATTCCTTTTGTTGACTCCTGATATGGTGTTGGTGTTTGTCGTTGTAGAACCTGCGAGTACATGACCTTCTACAAGATTCAGAGTTAAATATTGATTTTGTGTTGCAAAATATTGATTTTTTAAATATATTTTAATAAAATAAATAATAATATATATATATAAATAAAAGAAAGTTTTGTAAAAAAGATTTTTGGGGGTTTTTAAGAATAGTCCCAAATGGGAAAGGGAAGAGAAGAAAAAATGGTTTAAATGAAAACAGTGGAGTATTATAATATTTGCCCACCTAGTCCAAGGACTATGGACCTACGCACTGGAACACCCGTGCTCGAGCACGGGCTCTCAGGCTCGGTGTGAGGGCGTGGGCATGTGAGGCAGTGTGGCTGTAGAGGCATTATTGGCGCACTTCGCACGTGTCGCAGAGGGTCGCTCCCTTCGCGAATTGGAGCAAGACGTGTGAGTTCTTTGAGCGACTCAAGTGGCTAAGATGGTTGGTCAAGTCAAAGAGATAGAAATCCAGAGAAATCCCTCGATATAAAAGGGATTGAAAAGAGTCACATTGACAGAAAACACGTAATAGTTGTGCCATTGGTGTAGAGACCAACTGTAATTGCTGCATGGCTAGCCCAACAACTAGAAAACGACTAGCTACTATCTCACAACAGTCACATGCAACAATGGTTATGACTCATGCACAACAGTCAGAAAACGACCATAAAATAGCTAGTTTTCCAACAGCCATAAATGGCTTAATGGAATTTATGTCTCTGGACCATAACCCCTTAGCCACCATAGCCTTAAAAGGAGGGTCTAGTTGGGTTTCCAAACCATCTCTCAACACACTCCAGTAGACCCATCCGAACTGAGACAGCCCACTACTCCTCTCTTATACTCCAGTGATTCCAGCAAGACCAAAATAGTAAGGGTTGAACCTTTATTTGAAGAACAGACCAACGGTGTGGTCTAGAACAGTTCAACTGAACCATTGGCTGAAGAACTGACCAATACAGTGGTCTAAATCCAAAGAAATTTCTTCTTTTTCTTTCTCTTTTGGGATTTTTTCTATATTATAATTCTACCAGATATTGTGTAAAAGAGTTCCATTTGGTGGGCCTTCGTGTTTGTTGAACGCAGACCCACACCAGGCTCGTCGTATCTTAGAAGCGGTTTGCTTGTAACCTATCAACATACTCAATTCATTTGAGTATGGGCAAATAACGCTTTAAGGACAGTGTTTTAGATGTGCTTCAGCCTGTCCTTATTCAAGCTAATTTTATTTTTCCGATTTTCATATTATACAAAAATTATATTTAATTGTATAATTTCTAACAATCTTGAAGCGTTATTTGATGGAAGCCGACAGTGTTTCATCCATCAAGTTGATGAACCAAAACTTAATACGTCTTGATCGGTTCGATGGAACCAATTTTACAAGATGGCAAGACAAGCTGAAATTTCTTCTGACGGCGCTGAAGATCTATTATATATTAGATCCAAATCTTTGCGTTACCTCAGGATTAACAAAGACACCGAAAGGTAATGGCACTGACCAAACAAGAAGACAAACTCTTGTGTCGAGGACACATTCTAAAATTCTCTCCGATCCTCATGGATTTGTACCAACATGATGTCATCATGAAAGGAGATTTGGGCATATAGTTCAAATACAAGGTCAAGAAGAAGGTACCAACAGGTTTTCATTGCCAGTATTTTGATTTCAACATGGTAGATAATAAGTAATAAAATCCAAGAACTGTGATAATAGTAAACAAAATCAAAGCTATAAAGATTGATCTTCCTGAATCATTCCAAGTCGGGGCTATAATTGCCAAATTACCACCGATGTGGAAAGATTATAGAAAGACGTTGCTGCATAAAACTAAGGACTATACACTGAAACAAATCCAGAAACACCTCAGAATTGAGGAAGAATCCCATAACCGAGACAGAAAGAATGATAACGGAAATGCCTTGTTCAAGGTACATGCAGTAGAGAACTCTAATAACAAGAATCCCGAGAAGGACGATTCCCTACAACCCAATAAAGGAAAATTTAAGAAAAACGCCTAAAAGAAGAACGGAAAGTTCAAAGGCCTATGCCATGTCTGTGGAAAAATCGGGTACTATGCTCAAGTATGCCGATATCGTAAATCTAAAAAAGAGGCAAGTGCAGTAGAAGAATGTGATATTGTGGCAACGATCACTGAGGTGAATACCATCTAAGGCAAAGTTCCAAGTTGGTGGTATGATATTGTCGCTACAGTATATGTGTGCTACGACAAATCAGCCTTCAAAACCTATGAGGAATTGACTGATGGTCAAAAAGTCCAAATGGGTAATAAAGTCTAATCAAAGGTCATCAGTAAAGGAACTGTCGAACTGATATTCACATCTGGGAAGAAATTGATTATGACTAATGTATTGCACGTCCCAGACATGAGGCGAAACTTAGTTTCTGGGGATCTTCTGGGTAAACCAGGCATAAGGGTGGTGTACGAGTCAGGTAAACTGATTCTGTTCAAGAATGAGAATTTTGTCGGAAAGGGATATGCTTGTAACGGGATGATCAAGTTTTCTTTGAATGAAAGTAGCACTTCATATATGGTTGAATCCATTTCGACTATGATAGACTAGCCCATATAGAGTATAGTACCTTGAAGTTCATGACTAAGAATGATTTAATCTCATACATAGATAATGAAACCAATAAATGTGAAGTGTGCATAAGATTCAAAATGACGAAGAAACCTTTTCCAAGTGTTAAAAGATCGTCTCAAGTATTGGATCTTGTGTACAGTGATATCTGTGAGTTAAAGGACATTCTTACGTATACTCATGGAGGTAAACGATACTTCATAACATTTATAGATGATTGCTCTAGATATGTGTATGTTTATCTGTTAAAGAGCAAAGATGAAGCATTCAACATATTTAAACTATATAAAGCAGAAGTAGAGAATCAACTAAATAAGAAGATAAAAATTCTCCATAGCGATAGATGATGAGAATACTTCTCGAATGAATTCGATAACTTCTGTGAAGAACATGGACTGGTACATCAATGTACAGCACCATACACACCTCAACAAAACGGAATAACTGAAAGGAAGAATAAAACATTAGTAGAGATGGTTAACTCAATGCTAATAAGAGCAAAGTTGTCACTAAGTCTATGGGGTGAGGCACTGCTTGTAGCATGCCATATACTAAACAGAATTCCGTCTAAAAAATATAAAATATCTCCATATGAAACATGGAGAGGTAGAAAACTTAACCTAGGATATCTAAAAGTGTGGGGGTGTCTTGCATATTACAGAACTCCTGATCCAAAAAGATCTAAGTTAAGACCAAGAGCTATTAAGTACGCCTTCGTAGGGTATGCACAAAATAGTAAAGCTTATAAACTTCTAGACATAGAGTCTAATACAATAATAGAATCAAGAGATGTTGAGTTATTTGAGAACTTACTATCCTTAGAGTCAAAGGATAATGAAATCCAAACTCCTAATACAGAACCAGATAGCACAGCTCCACAGATAGTGGAAGCTCCTGTTGAACCTCGTAGGAGTCAAATGACAAGAATAGAGAAGAGTCTAGGAGATGACTACATAGACTCACAACGTATCATTTTTCATCTTGTAGAAGGAGATAGAGAAAATGTTATAAGAAAAATACCTATAGTAATGATTATAGAAGATGATCCTAAAACATATAAAGAGGTTTTATCCTCTAGAAACTCAGCTTTCTGGAAAGAAGCTATAAACGATGAAATGGAATCCATAATATCAAATCAAACATGGGAACTAGTAAACTTACCTCCAAGTTCTAGACCCATAGGTTGTAAGTGGGTATTTAGGAAGAAATAGCACACTGATGAGACTATCCAAACCTTTAAAGCTCAACTAGTAGCTAAGGGTTTTAAACAAAAAGAATGAATAGATTACTTTGACACATACTCTCCTGTAGCTAGGATAACATCCATTAGAATATTATTTGCGCTAGCTTCTATACATCATCTTCACATCCACCAAATGGATGTAAAAATCGTATTCCTGAATGGTGACCTCAATGAGGAGGTATACATGAAACAACCTGAAGGATTCATTCTTCCAAGAAATGAAAACAAAATATGTAGATTAGTCAAATCTTTGTATGGATTAAAACAAGCACCAAAACAATGGCATGAGAAGTTTAATTCCAAAATACTATCTCATGGTTTCATACATAATGTAGTTGATAAATGTATATATTCTAAAGTAAATGGTAGTTGTATCTTTATTATTTGTCTGTATGTTGATGACATGTTAATAATAAGTAATAAAATGGAAGGTGTGACTGAAACAAAGATGTTTCTATCTTCCGTATTCAAAATGAAGGATCTTGGACAAGTTGATACCATCTTAGGTATTAAAGTTAAAAAATATTATAGGGGTTATGCTTTGTGTCAATCTCATTATATTGAGAAGATACTAAACAAGTTTAACCATCTAAATATAAAGGAAGCAAAAACTCTATTTGATCCAAGTATCAAGTTAAAAGAAAATACCGGAAGAACAGTTGCACAATTAGAATATGCGAGCGCTATAGGGAGTCTTATGTATGCTATGCAATGCACTAGACTTGATATCGCATATGTTGTGAGTAAACTTAGTAGGTTTACTAGTAACCCCAGTACTGAACACTGGAATGCAATCAGTAGAGTCCTTGGTTACTTAAAAGCAACTAAAGACTTAGGATTATTTTATTCAGAATTCCCTGCCATATTGGAATGATATACCGATGTGAGCTGGATATCGAGTACAGGGGATAACAAGTCTAGTACAGGGTGGGTATTCACTCTAGGAGGTGCAGCTGTATCTTAGAGATCTAAGAAACAGACTTGCATAACACACTCGACTATGGAGTCTAAATTCATAACCTAGCTGCAACAGGCAAAGAGGCTGAGTAGCTAAGGGATCTTCTATTAGAAATCTCTTTATGTGTAAAGCCTATATCGACTGTATCACTACATTATGATAGTGAAGCCACATTAGCTAGAGCCTATAGCAACACTTATAATGGTAAGTCTAGATATATCAGTCTTCGACATGATTATGTCAGACAATTGATTCGAGATGGAATCATTGCTATTTCCTATGTGAAATCAAGCAATAATCTAGCAAATCCTTTTACTAAACCTCTACCGAGAGAGGTAGTAAAGGTTACATCTAGATGGATGAGGTTGAAACTCTTCAACTAAAGTTTCACCAGTGATGGTAACCTAACCTAAAGTTAGGAAATCTCTAATTTCAGGTTTAATGGTAGAAACAAGTCACTGATATGTGGAAAATTTTTCAGCACTAAAATATAAAAACCTCATCTATAATAGATAAGTGCTGAGCGTTACGAAAGATGGTTGAGTCTTAGAACTCTTAATGAAATCCAGTCTATAGGACAAGTGTCTTATAGTAACGGAGACATTAGAAGGATTTCACCTATATGAACGTAGAGATACTAGTGTGTCAAGAACTATGAGAGTTAGGAGTTTTCTCTATCTTTCTTTATGTATATAAAACGGATCGTTCACGAATTAGGATAAACATATGACCATTAAATGTGTTGAGCAAGATTGTGAGAACTCTAACAAACACATAGCGAATATGTGTGTGGTTTCTCTTCATATTTAGAGATTCAAAACTACGGCTTTCTCATTTGACAGAGTTTTGAGATACTTACACTAAGGAAAGATTAAAATCGAAAGATATATTTCTTTATGCATATAAGTTGATTAATCTGGTAAAAATGTTTAACCGAGAAAATATATTTTTTAAAAAAATCAAGTGGAGGATTGTTGCAAAATATTAATTTTTTAAATATATTTTAATAAAATAAATAATAATATAATATATTAAAAAAAGTTTTGTAAAAAAACTTTTTGGGGGTTTTTAAGAATAGTCCCACATGGGAAAGGAAAGAGAAGAAAATATAGTTTAAATGAAAACAGTGGAGTATTATAATATTTGCCTACCTAGTCCAAGGACTATGGACCTTGCGTGTTCCATTTTTCCGGTTTCCATATTTGGTCTCGATTATATCTGGGACTTAGACTGGACTTTCACAATCTCGATGCTCAAGTGGGAGGGCATGGGCATGTGAGACAGTGTGGCTGTAGAGGCGCTAATGACGCACTTTGAAACATTTCTTAGGCCACCGTAATATTTTTTTTATCATCCAAACTATTGATAAAGTCACTCAGACCTGGATTAATGGAAAACATAAATAAGAGCCTCATCTAAAAATTTTGTGGTCCCAAGAAGGTTTTAATGATGGGCGTTCAATAACCATTGTTTCCTCTGTTGTGGTCCAATAAAGCTTCAGATCTACTTCATTTTTGGGTTCATGCACTAAAATGAGGGGATAAAAGGGATGTATGGCATGGATATAAAAACAATACATCACGTTGGGCCCCACAGAACCCAACACAACAACAGACCACCTGATCCAAATCCACTACCAATATTATTTGATTGCCATCATGGTTACAAGACTCGGTGGCAACTTGTTGAGTCCTTAATGGAGTTGGGTCTGAATCAGTGGTCGAGTCATGGCACAGAACCAGCTCTGATCTGATCGAGTCCGAGTCGACTCAAACGAGTTGCATCAGACTCGTTCGAGTCTTAAAACCATGATTGCCACGGTGGAGACATGTGGCCCCCACCTACTTGGACGACTATTTTTTTTTATTTAAATTTTTAATAACTATGGCACGTTACAATGGGTCTACGTGATGAATGGCTGGGATTTTACACTGGCTCCGGGCATCACATGAACCACTAATCACATCTTCAATTTACTGTGAATTGTGTGGAACCGTACCACTTTCTGGCAAACATGCTACCTGTTTAGGACATCAGTACCACAACAATGGTGGGCCCTACAATGAAGATTATCATTCTCTAAAATCAGGTTGTTCTGTTTATTACATGGGCTACACTTGCATGTTGAGTCAGACCATCCGTTGTCCATTGATTCCAATTGTGTGGCTTACCTCCTTGGAAGAACAGCCTGATTTTTGTCTCAGATGATCTTCATGGTGGGGTCCACTGTTTTCATGGTACAGATATTCTACATAAGTGGCATATCGGTGTCTAGCGGCATGGCTGGTGTGTGTTATTTCATGCATCCATGCAAATAGGCCAACCATGTGAATGCCCTTATTGGCTCAATTAGCTTATCTTTGTTTCTACTTATTAAATTGAAGTTATTAAGTAAATTTAAGTAAAAAAGTTACTTATAATTGATCTTAAACCAAACTTACTTATTATCTATTGATGTAAGTAGAAAAGTAACTTATTTGGTGGTGTCCCAATGGGTCCCCAGAGTCCCGTGAGTGAGGGTCGGGCACATGCCTTGAATTTTTATAAATATGACATTCTATTTCTTATTAAGCAACTCATGGATTATAAACACACATTGATGATTTTATTCTTCTTAAGTATCTATTTCTTTGTGCAAGCGTTTGAAATATCAATATCGCATTATGTATCGCATCTTTAGGATGCAAATACATTATCGCATGGGATATATCATTTGTATCCAATAATTTATCTTGTTTTTTGGAAAACATTAAGAAAATTATTAAAAATTTCAAATATACTTTGAATATTATTAAAAAAAGATCTTAACACATGCTTTTAAATCATAACAATTCAAAGAAATAGGGCACCTAATGGGTTTCTTTAATATAGGATCCTAAGCTATGAACTGTTAAATGAAATTACATTTAAATTGAATACATAACATTTAGAGTTCATGTGGCAATTATTAAATTAAACTCCTAAATACTTCAAAATTAGTTATAATTAACAATTGCTTAAGGAAAAATTTAGAAATAAATTTTTTAATTAAAAATTTATTTATACTTTTAAAAAATTGACAAAAACTTAACAAATCAATAAATCAACCCTCATACAAATCAATATATCAACCCTTATATATACTTGCTTTCATGTTTGGAGCGCAATGTTGCAAGCAATTTAGGAGAAATTATTATTATTATTTTTAAATTGCTTTAAATATTTTGAAATCAGATCACCTACACTCAATTTTTTCAAAATTAGAGTGTATGTGATAATCATTTCATTGACGGTTGGTTAAAAGAAAATTTTGAAAAAATCAGAGTGTATGTGATAATCATTTCATTGAAAGTTGGTTAAAAGAAAATTTAGAAAAACAAAACATGGAGAATATGAAAAACCAATGAACATCGAAATTAAAAACTTTATAATTCTTCATACAAAACATAAAAAATTAATAGATTTGTAATCATTTGACACTGATTTAATATAATTTTAATAAAAGCTAATTGAAAGTTGAAAATGCTCACTAAATCAAACATGTGGAATATATCGATACTACTTATTATGTCACACAGGTGGAATACAATATATATCGACCGTTATCATCGATATTTAAAACATTGTTTTATGCATTTATGACCTACTTGATCAATAAATAGATTAAGGGATCATTTGGTAGCTTGTATTAGATATGCATTAATAATTACCATAGTATCTAGGTGGATTGAAATCACTACTCATACATAACAACTTGTAATTGAAATCTACTTAAATCTAGCTATTTGATAATCCAAATCACTAAATTGTATTAGGTGGCCTGTATTTGTAAAAGAGAGAGAATGGAAGTGAGAGAGTTGATTGCAAGCTACCTAAATCTAGCAATTTGGTAATCCAAATCACGTATTTATAAAAGAGAGAGAATGGAAGTGAGAGAGTTGATTGTGATTTGAAAATCCATAATAATCAAAATTCATGTAAAATGGAATAACATCGTTTTACTATAATTTCAAAAAAGTATCTTTCAATGTTGTTAATGTGAACTCAATTTCAATTCAAGTCAAATATCCTCCCCCCAAACGCCCATTTCACACTCCCAAATGATATCA
Organism: Magnolia changhungtana; assembly: GCA_030180095.1. Taxonomy (NCBI): domain Eukaryota; kingdom Viridiplantae; phylum Streptophyta; class Magnoliopsida; order Magnoliales; family Magnoliaceae; genus Magnolia; species Magnolia changhungtana. Next base: position 2,436,360 of record JASAUF010000364.1, on the reverse strand, counting down.
ATTTTCAGGTCGGGCCAGGTTGGGTGGGCCCAGGCGAATGGCCAACCAAAATTGTAGGCCTTGGGCTTGGGCCTGGGCCTGCTGTACTAGGCCCAAGTTAACCTGCATGTGGCCAAGCCCAGACCCGGCCCATCACTGATACTGCAATCCATAAATGGCACTTGAAGTTACAGTACCTTGAGTTGTATGGTTATACATGGACACCTTAATAGATAGATCTGGACCATAATTTAGGTCCGGCCTACAGTTTCATTGTCGCATAGGAAAAATCAGACTGATAGGACAATCCTAACCATTAGATCAACAGCCTTTAAAATGGACAGTCAGAACGGAAATTAAAACGAATAGAAATTTTGAACCGTTCATTTGGCAGAGCATATCATGGATTGCTTATGGTTGTAAGGAACCATTTTGATGAGGCGATGCCAAGCTTCTGATACACTGTTTTCTGTCTCGAAAACCAACGGCCACAAAATAATAGTGCTCTTTTTTTGATGGACAGGATGAACCAATAGGTTTGACTTTCACATGGTAGATACTGAGCTATGCGGTATCGACCTCATGAACGAGAACCATGCACATGCAATCAGCCACCTGACACGTGGCATACACTTACATAAGTTCAAACGGATCAAATAATGAGTCCCATTGGAGAAATAGCATAGACAAACAGATAGATTTATTGGAAGATCCTAGACGTTGATTACTGGACATTTGTTTGGTGGATTCAAACCAACGACTGTATTCTATTTTAACCATCCATTAGATGTATAGCTACATTCTAGCTTGATTTTCAAATTATAGAAAAATAGACTTCTGGAACACGATTTCAACGGTTTGGATTGAGGTAAATACATATGAATCATACATTTAGATTTATGCATGTTCATGGATCGTCAAACTCCGCACAGTATAAAAGAGACGGCGAGCGCCCATCTCGGGCATTAAAAAAATCCACCATTCTAAAAAGGCAGGGATTTCATTCCAAAAGTAAAGAAATTCAAAATCAAATAAAAGTTACAGTGATCGCGGGAGCACCGTAAGTTATCCAGTGCTCCTTTGCTTAAAAGTGTGGAATATCGGCGGAGCGGGGAAAGCGGATCATCCAGTGACCTGTCATGACCAAACTCTGTGGGGCCCTCCGTGATGTATGTGTTTCATCCACGCCGTTCATCCGTTTTTCCAGATCATATTAGGGCTTGAAAGAAAGATCAAGTTGGCCCCACCAAAGGAAACGGTGGGGATTGAACGACCATTATCAAAAACTTCTTGGGGACCACAGAAGTTTTGGATCAAGATGATATTTGTTTTTATCCTTCATCCATTTCTGACGGACCTTATTAGCGGATTGGATGAGAGAAAAACATCATGGTGGGGGCCTTGGAAGGTTTCAATGGTGGGTATCATTATACACACTGTTTCCTATGGTGTGGTCCACATGAACTTTGGATCTGCTTTATTTTAGGATTTTTATCATTAAATGATCTTTAAAAATGGATGGACGGCGTGGATGAAATACATACATCATGGAGGGTTCCACAAAGTTTGGTCTAGGTCACCAGGCAATGGGATTCCAGAGGCGGCCTGCAAACCGACCCTATCTTACACACGTATTACGCATTTACACGTGCGAGGTGAGTGCAATTTGCATTTCTCGAAAATTCAAAGAAACAAAAGGTTGCTCTGTTGAAAATCTCTGGAAATCGAGTCAAAGAGAGCTATTTTTCTTGCAGCAGAGCTTTTCGAGAAGAAAAGAGTAGAAAAAGAGAGAGAGAGAGAGAGAGAGAGAGAGAGAGCAGAAAAGAGCTCAAAGAAGTTCTGAGAAAATTAGGGATTTTGGTGTCTGGGTTGGTCAAGATTTCGGAAGAAAATTGCCTGAAAACGATCGGAATAGACGAGTTGAGGAGCTGTTGGAAGATTTTGGAGATTTTGGGTGCTTCGATTTTGGGATTTTGATACCTGGGTTGATCGAAATTTGGATAAAAATCGTCGAAAGCGAGATGGTAGAGGCGGCGATTTGAGGAGCTTTTGGCGGATTCTTGAGATTTTGGGTCTTTGAGTACTTTGATTTTGGGATTTTGGTATCTGGGTTTATTGAATTTTCTGGAGAAATTACTCGAAAATGAGCCAAAATGGAAGCTTTTAGAGATTAGGGCTTTTGGGCACATGGATCTTGTTGTAATGCGGTGATTTGGGTTGAAAAGATTGCTGTTTTGGAGTTGGATTTTTGGGAGTTAGGTTTTCCGATATCTGGGTTTGTCTTGGATTTGTAGGGATTAGGGTTTTAGGTTTTATTAAGATAATTTTGGGATCTTGGTTTTGTTTTGTTTTTTTTTTTTCTTTCTTTCTTCCTTCCTTTTTTAGAAGATTGGGTTGGTGGTGGTTGTGATGATAGTGATAATGATGGATGGGTAGTAAGAAGCAAGGGACAGGCGTGATGCCGAGCTTCGCTCCTCCTTCATTGGCAACGCAGTCACTGTAATTCTCTCTTTGGCTCTTTCACTTGATTGCTTTCAGTAATTTTCTGTTGTAGTACTTTCCCTGTCTTTTCTTTTTTATTTTAATTAATTTTGCTTCCTGGATATGTTTACTTTTGAGCTGGTTTGATTAATGTCCACACTATTAAATGGTTTTGACTCATTCCAATATAGTTAAACACGAATCGTCCAAAGTGTTGGCTTTAGTGTGCATGGATCACAGCCTGAAAACTACACTGATCAGACCACCTTTACCTGCCTGTTGAATTTGGACAGTGTGAATCGTTTGATATTGTGATTTCATGCTCTAGTCCATTTGATGCGACTACAACCACTACCCAAATGAGTCGCCACCAAAATCAAAACACTATTTCGATTCCAATGGCACATGGAATATGCAAGGATCATGTGCAATAAATAAAAAGAAGATACTGGAGAAAAAGCCAAACGACAAACCACAAAAGAACACAAGATATATGTGGCTCATCCCTTGGTTACATTCACAGACAATTCGGACAAGAAATAATCCATTATCCACTATAGTAAGTAGGAATTACAAAGAACAAGGTATGGAGTACCTTTCTCAAGAACACAACAAAAGCTTTTTGAATCCAAGCTTAAAAAAAGGAAATCCCTCCACTATTGTGTATGCTATCAATAAACCTTCTCACCTTGAACACTCCGAGGAGAAGACCTTAGAGCACTTTTGAGCACCTCTTGAGAAAGCCTTGGAACCCTCGAACTTTTCCTTCAAGAAGAAGAAACCTGTCTTGAACCCTCTCTTGATGTGTGCAAAAGAAAACCCTTTCCAAATTCGTAACTCCACCTTTTCCCCTATAAAACATACCCTAGAAGCTTTGTTTTGATGAGTGAAATACCAAAAATACTTCTTTAAGGGTCCACGAACACTTGGGCCATGTTTACTTATGTATAGCACAAGTTATATGGGTAATGTTTAAAAAAGTTATATGGGCATAAAAGGTAGTTAAAACCATAGTGATTATTATGTTTATTATTATTTTTGAATGATAGCAGTCACTTTCATTAGAACAGGGAAAATTACAAAAGAAGAGACAGTCCGCTGAGATAGTGGAGCAATTAGTCACCAACTAAAAACAAATTACAATCTAATGGATGGATGACAAAAACGGCCCATTCAATAATATAATAGTGAATTCTAGTCACTATGGACCCCACTGAATTGGTAACTCCCTTAAAACACCTCTCATTTCTTTCTTTCCACATTGTCCATCAGACGGCCAGGATGGTCATTCTCCATAACATGGTTTTTTGTTTGCCAGTGGTGATACCATGCCAAGCTTTTAACAGCCTCCTCATCGAATTTGGAAAGGACCAAGACATACCGAACCAAGATAAAACTGTTGACCAAATCTGGCTGATGAAAGGGTAGTGGATGAACAGATGATTCACAGATTCTGCATTTTCCATGCAGCAAAGATAGATATTCGTGATTGTCATTCCCTTTTTTCTCAAGTTATCAACTATCAACACCTTTCCCTTACCAACAAACCAACCGAAGGCTGCAATCTTTGGAGGAAGCTTATATTTCCACACTTTGTCAGTCATAATCTCTTCTGAAACATTGACTTTCCCGCAGATTAGACTATATAAGATTTGACCGAAAGTGTACCAGATTTCTCGAATCTCCACAGCAGCCTGTCTAAGCAAGACTGATCAGGCTTGCCATTACCGATGCGATTGAGGAGGGCCGCCAATTCACCCATTTTCCAATCTTGAAGATTTCTTCTACAAGCCAAATTCCACACTATATCCTTGCCTTGTATGTGATAGCTGTCAGCTACCGAGATAGCTTGATTTGGAGCCAATCGATAGATATTTGGAAAATCTTCTTTTAATGTTGTTTCTCCCACCCAGATATCTTCCCAGAACCGAATTTTTTCACCTTTAACTACGATGAAGATGATGCCTTTAAGAACCTCCTACTTCGTAGCTAGCACAACTTTCCATAAAGCAGAAGCCTTATAGGCAGATGAATCATTAGTCCACCGCCCACCTGCTGATCTACCATATTTGTTTTTAACCACACAGTTCCACAGATTTCCATCTTCTGTACCCGATCTCCATATCCACTTGCCTAAGGGGGCTCGATTCATACTCCTAAGGGTCCCGATACCTGCTCCACCTTCTTGGATTTGCTAGCACACCATCTTCCAATCAAGCAGGTAGAAACTCTTCTTGTCCTCCTTACCGTACCACAAGAAATCTCGTCTCAATTTTTCAAGCCTGTCTAAAACCGTTCCCGGACATTTAAATAGGGACATGAAATATAGCGGCAGATTGGAGAGCGCCGCTTTAATCAGAGTAAGACTGCCGCCCAAGGACAAATATCTACATTTCCATCTAGCTAGATAAGACTCAAATCTGTCTATAACTTTATCCCATAAGAATTTTGGAGGCTTTCCCACACATAATGGGAGACCAACAAAAGTGGTCAGGAGACTACCCATTGAACAATTAAAGAACTCAGTGAAATGAGCTGTCTCGGCTTCGTCCATGTTAACTCCGAACATCTTTGACTTGGACAGATTGACTTTGAGACCCGATACTGCCTCGAAACACTGAACTACCGTACGTAGATTATAGATTTTGTCCTGGTTAACTTCACATAATAGTAGAGTATCGTCTGCAAACTGGATGTGAGAAATTGGAGAGTCCAATCCATTGTTTTTACATCTGCTAATGACGCACGTATCTTGACCTTTTTAAAGCATTCTGGAAAGAGCCTCCCCTACAATAAGGAATGGGAATGGAGAGAGTGGGTCTTCTTGTCGCAAACCCCTAGAACTGCCAAAGTATCCTTTGTTGGAACCATTGAGAAGAACCGAGAAAGATGCAGAGCCGACACATTCCTTGATCCAACTGCACCATTTGACCCCGAAGCCCATCTGCAACATCATATATTCAAGGAAATCCCAATCAACGTAGTTGTAGGCTTTTTCTAGATCGAGCTTGCATAACAGACTTTTGGCTCCAGATTTATGGCTCGAGTCAAGACATTTATACACGATTAAAGCACTAACTATTATTTGTCTACCCGGAATAAAGACGCTTTGATTGTCGGAGATAATCTTTCCCATCACCCCTCTCAATCTGGAGGCCAAAACTTTTGCCAAAATTTTGTAAGGGGCACTAAGAACACTGATCGACCTAAAATCTTGCATGGATTCTGCTCTAAGAATCTTTGGCATCAAAGCTAAGAAGGAAGCTCCAAGCTCTTTTGACAACCGACCTCTCTCGTGAAATTCATTGACGATGGCCATTACGTCTCCCTCTAAGACCTCCCATGCCTGGAAGAAAATAATCGGAAACCCATCTGGACTTGGAGCTTTATCTCCTCCCAGCGCATCCACCGCCTCCTTAACTTCAACAGTCGAAAATTTGGATTCAAGAATATAAGCTTCTTCTCCCGATAAAGAATCGAAATGAAGATAATCGAGCTTTAGTAATGTAGGGGCATTTTCACACTGGGCTCGAGTGGGGTCGCCTGTGGGATGCAGGGGCAGACTCGGGGTGGGCGGGGCCAACGGGGGAGGTCTCGTGTTCAAGACTCCTCACCAGGGGTAATTAATGCGCATTTCACACCGGGCTCGAGTGGGGTAGCCTGTGGGATGCGGGGACACACTCGGGGTTGGCGGCCTGTGTGAGGCGGTGCCCATGTGATTTGGGGCCCACGAGGGGGGTTCGACCGAGGTCCTAATCTATGAGATGTGAGGCCTAGGTTATGAGATAAATGGTTTAATTCGTCATACTCTAATAGTTCGAGCTTTTAGTGCAAATGGTTAATTTTCTTGCATCATTTGGTCTGACCCACTCTTTTTTGTGGAAGAGCTTGCTGAAGTAAGAAATCACCTCTTCAGAAATATCTTGCTTATCTTCTGTTTGGACCCCATTAACCACTAAGCTGTTGATTTTATTTACTCTTGCACGAGCACTGGCAATAGAGTGGAAATATTTCGTATTTTTATCACCTTCCTTTATCCATTTACTTTGTGATTTCTGCTTCCACGAAATTTCATCTAACAGGACCTTGGCTAAATAACTTTGAATTAATTCCGTTCTTCTTTTCCATCTTTCCCTTGACATTGGATCTACTTCTGCAGCAACATCTATCGCCCGCAACTCAGCCAGAATTGCACTGGTTTCCATCTCCCTTTTTCGAAGATCAATAAATTTCCACTCTTTGATCTTTTCTTTCAAGAGCCTTAATTTCTTGTAGATTTTGAATCCGGCATAACCATCTACTACGAACCCTGCCCACTAATCTTTAACCATCTGCTGGAAGCCTTCTAACCTCAGCCATGCGACATCGAATCTGAAGGGCTTCGGACCCCAATTACCATTGTCAATGGAAAGGATAACAGGACTATGATCTGACGTGGGTCTAGGAAGGAGAGATTGAGAGACTAACGGGAAGCATTCCTGCTAGTTAGTCGAAACCAAAAATCTATCTAGCCTAGCGATAATAGGATCAACCCTATCATTTGACCAGGTGAATCTGGCCCCTTGCAGCGGAAGGTCCACCAATTCGTGATCGTCAATCCAACGTGAGGAAGATCGCATCGTCGCAGAGACATGTCATTGTTTTAACGACCTCCATCTTGATAGCAAAATTACTTTCTTGCCCTACTAATCCACCATTATTACCTTGCCTTGAAGCCTATAGAAGTCAAGCTCCAATCCAACTTCTCTACTTGAATGGTCTTTGTGAGCATGTCTACTACATTCTCCTTTGTTCCTTCCTTCAACAGACGAATTTGGCCATCTTCAATGACGTGACGAATGAAATGGTGCTGAATTGCAATTTACCTGGTCCTCTTGTGACTAACCAGTTTCTTCGCCAAATAAATGGCATTCATATTATCACAAAACAAATTCATAGGTTGACAAATAAAGTCTTTCTCCCATTAGTCCTTGAAGCCAAACCGCCTCTTTACAAGTTTCTGTGCTACCATGTACTCTGCATCCGTAGTTGACAATGTTACTGTCCCTTGAGGCTTTGACATCCAACTTATAGGACCATTTCTAAAATGGAATGTATCCCGTAGTCGATCTTTGCCTATAAAGATCACCGATAAAATTCGCATTAAGAAAACCATGCATCACCTCTATTCCTTTATGATAGGTAAGCATATAATTACTTGTGCCTCTGATTAAAGTACCCATTTTGCTACCTCCCAACGTGGTTTCCCCAAATTTGCCATAAAATGACTAAGCTCCACCCCAACCACATAATTTATATCCGGCCTAGTACATACCATAGCAAACATAAAACTTCTAACCACGCTTATATATGGAACCCGAGCCATATATTCTTTTCCGCTCCAACTTTGAACTTCGTTCGGAAGATAATATGAAATGAGCAACCATTGGAGTCTCTACAGGCTTTGCCTTGCTCATACCAAACTTGTCAAGTGCATTTCCAATGAACCCTCTTTAAGAAAGTTACAAGGTTTTACTTTGTCTATCCCGTCTATCTCCATTTCAAAGATTCGATGTGTTGCCCTAAATCCTTCATATCATTTTTTTTTCTTCACTTAATTGAGCCTTCAACTCATCAATCCTTACTTTATCTTTGCATACCAAAAGCATGTTATCAACATATAAAACCAAGATATAAAAAATTCCATCACCAAAAAACTTGAAATACAAGCATGGTCATAATCACTTTTTAATATTGACGAGCTAACATAAAAGAGTCAAAACTTTTTGTACCATTGCCTTGATGCTTGTTTGAGCTCATATAATGATTTATTCAACTTGCATACAAAATTTTCCTTGCTCCACAACAAACTCTTCCGGTTATCACATGTATATCCATTTGCTCAAGCTTTAAGTCTAGCAAAGCTACAAGTGTAAGAACAAACCAAATAGAAACAAGTTTCACAACCGATGCAAAAGTTTCCATAAAATCAACACCTTCCTTTTTTGTGCAAAACCTTTGCCAACTAGCCTTGCCTTATGTCTTTTGATTTTATCATTTGCACTCTTTGATTTTGTAGACCCACTTGAAACCAACCGCTTTGCGACCCTTTGGCACAAAAAACCATGTATGAATTTTCCAAGTGCAAGTGTTTATTCTTCCATGGCCTTCTTCCAATTTTCATAATCATCACCTTGCATAGCTTCTTCAAAAGAGTTTGGTTCTTGATTTTCTGTGACTGGTGTCCTTAATGTTGTAGAATCCACATAGGATTGCATTTGCCCTTTGGGAATGAGGCACTGTATATGCTTTTAGGTGGATATTTGGTGCGGTAATAGGCACTTCAAGATATCCTTCCAAGATTAGCTTCTCTTGCATCGCATTGCTTTGTTTCAGTTGCTCAATGCTACTCTATATGTGGTAGTTCTGTTTGGAGCCCTCCGTGCCGTAGGAATCTAGCAGACGATGAGTTCATAGAGTTTATTGACCTTATGGATTGTCTCAAGAATGTTGTTCCTTCGTCTTAGGAAGAGGACACCTTCATCTGGATTGGTCAATAATTTGGATAGTTCTTTATTCATTCTCTTTACAGCTTAATTGCCAACTCCTCTCGCAATTCCGGCCCTTCCCATGCTTTCCATCATTCGCTCTACGAGGCCCTTTGATGCAGGACAATTAACCACTTGCTCTAAAAGCTCGAATTGGTAGATCATGGCGAATTAATCCCTTTATCTCATAGCTCAGGCTCCAAATACATGGGTTATGTCCTCGGCCAAACCCTCATCGTGGGCCCCAAATCCATGGGTTCCGCCTCACATGGGCCCCAAATCTATGGGTTCCGCGGGCCACCTACCCCGAGTGTGCCCCTGCATCCCGCATGCTACCCCACTCGAGCCCTGTGTGAAAATGCCCCCGCATTAATCACCCTTGGTGAGGAGTCTCGAACACGAGATCTCCTGCTCTGATACCAATTTGATGCAGGACAATTAACCACTTGTTCTAAAAGTTCAAATTGGTAGAGCATGGCGAATTAATCCCTTTATCTCATAGCCCAGGCCCTAAATCCATGGGTTCAGCCTTGCACGAGCCACCTGCCTCACACGAGCCCCAAATCCCCATGGGTTCAGCCTTGCACGAGCCACCTGCCTCACACGAGCCCCAAATCCATGGGTTCTGCAGGCTGCCTCCCTCGAGTGTGCCCCTGCATCCCACAAGCCACTACACTCGAGCCCGGTGTGAAAATGTCCACCCCCCCCCTCTTGTTGTGGTTTTTGTTTGGCTAGTTGGTAGAAAGAAAGTTTTGGCTATTGATGATTTTCAACGGAGGTATATAATCCTTCTAAATATATTTCTAATGTCTACGGAAAATGTGAAGTCTATTGACCACTTATTTATCCATTGTTCTTTTGTCCGAAAAGCGTGGGACTTTTTCTTTGCGGCATTCCACATGGATTAGGTAATGCTGGAGTCATTAGAGGTTCTTCTTTAGGTGTGGCAAGGAGGGGGAGGTGGGAAAGCGGGTAAACAGTTTGGAGGCTTCTCACCATGGCTATTTTTTTGGGATATATGAAGGGAGTGGAATGAGCGGTGTTTCATAAATGAGAGGTCCTCAGTGGATGGGGTGATTAATAAAGTCAAGGGTTTGGGTTGGGCTCATGTAAATGTAACTAAGGCTGCTATCTCTTAATATCTTTTTTAGTCTTGCGTTGTATTCTTTTCATGCCCTTTGATGGGTGTCTTAATAAATGCTTAGTTATCTTTAAAAAACGTTCTAGGATCCACATAATTTGTAAGATATGTCGGTCGATGGATTTTATGACATGGATGCTCGATCAAAGGTTGTACTCATTCTTCATCATCGTCTTAATTTTCTTCAATTCCTTCAGTTTCACATTGATCATTTTCTTGATCCATGGGATTTACAATGTTCAAAACTGAACATTCCAGTGTATCTTCAAAAAGTTGAACATCATTTTGCCGAGGACTTTATTTTTCCCCATGCTGAACTTTTGAGTCTCATAAGGACATGAGACTCGTCAAAATGTACATTTTGACTGATAATTTTCTTAGCTATCATTTTCTACAAATGATAAGCTTGTTGCTCTTTTGATAACCAACAAAAATGCATTTCTTGGATTAAGGTTCTAATTTATTTCTCTGACAACTAGGATTTAAAGCAAATACATCACGACAAAATATCTTTAGTTCAAAATAATCACAAGGAATTCTAGTCTATACCTCTTAAGGTGTTTTCTTCTGTAAGCTATGGATGGTGATTGATTGACAAAATAGCAAGTCATTGATACGGCTTCGGCCCACCTTTCTTCTTCAAGTCCCGCATTGGCCAACATGCTTCTAGTACACACTCCATTAGTGTATGATTCATTCTTTCGGTCATGCTATTTTGTTGAGGAGTTTAAACAACCATAAAGTATTGCTTGATTCCTTCATCTTTGTAGGACTTGAAGAATTCATTTCAAGTAAATTGAGTCTTGACTTAGCGCCTTGTTTGCTTCTCCACCACGACCTTAAGATACTTGAAAGCCATGAGCACATCATCCTTGGACCTTAATGTTTTCACCCACACTTTTCTTGAGATGTCATCAATGAATGAGACAAAGAATAGTGCATCACCATATGAAGCAATTGGTGACGGTCTTCACACATCTGTGTATGTAATCAACTATGCCTTTGCTACTGTGACTACCTTTTGAGAACTTCCTCCCATGGTATTTCCCATAGAGACAATTTTCATAAAATTTCTTTTCTCCAAACTTCATCATGGGTATTAAATTTCTTTTTGCCAACACTTCCATACCCCCCTCGTTTATGTAACCTAACCTCCTATGTCATAATTGCAATGAAAGTCCACCATTCTCAACAACTACATTTGCCATTGCATTTGTCACTGTACTTCCTAGCAACTTCTACAAATTTCTAACCTGGACGCCTTTCATAATGACACATGCTCCTTTGGAGACTTTGAGTACTCCCCCTTGCCCTATAAATTTACAACCATCTGAATCTAGTTTAGAGAGTAAGATCAAGCTTCTTTTTAGTCCCTATACATGCCTCACATTTTCAAGTCTTATAGCCATTCCATCAAACATCTTCAATGCAATTGAACCAACCTCAATTGTTGTGCTAGTTGAGTAATTTCCCATTGATAAAACACCACCTTCATGTGATTCATATGTGTTAAATGGTCTAAACCATAATCTATGAGAACTTGTATGATGAGTCGCACCACTATCAAAGTATCCAATTTTGATAAAATGTCGTGTTAGAACCTGCCATCAACACCCCATCTTCAATAAGAGTCCAATGTTGATACTTTTACTTGATTGGCTACATTCTTGGATTCAAAAAAGTTGCTTACCATTATTTGAATTTGATTTTTTTCTTTTCCAATAATCTTTTTTCAAGTGACCTTTCTTTCCACATATCCAACAAGCAGTTTTGTCACCCCTCAATATTGATCAGCCTCACGACTTGCTTCTTGAAGAATCATTTGGTTTGCTCCCACAGTGATTTGGCCTTCTTCTTGTTATAAGAGCTTCCACTTTTGAACCACATGAACTTCCCAAGGATATCCTTTTTCGAAGTTCATTGGTAAGCTATGCACTACAAATTATATCCTAACCGAGTGAATCTTCCTTGGTACAACTTAATGATGTAACCAAGTTGTCATAAGACTCCGGTAATGTACATAACAATGCCATCACCTTATCTTCTTCCTCCATTCTCACACATATACTTTTAAACCGACATATAAGCCTTTTGCGATCTTCTCACTAATTATGGTAAAGTAAACATGATCTGCCAAATACAAGCGAATTGTTGACAATGCCTTCAGATCCATCTCTGCCCAATAACCTTCAATCATAAATTCTGGTTTCTTTGCGTTATTGAGCAATGCCTTATATTCTCCTTGTTGAACTAACAAATCTTGAACTCTTAATTTCCAAAGCTCAAAATTTTTATGCCAATCAAATTACTCCACCTCAAATTTACTACTAGCCAACTTTTCCAATTTATCATACAAAACCAAGTGTTCTGATACCACTTGATGCGACTAGAACCACCGCCCAAACGATTCACCACCAAAATCAAACACTATTTAATTCCAATGGTACATGAAATATGCAAGGATTACGCGCAATAAATAGAAAGAAGATAATGGAGAAAAAGGCCAACCATAAACCATAAAAGAACGCAACATATGCACTGTTCGCCACTTGGGCTATATTAATGGACAATCTAGCAAAGAAATAATCCACTATAGCAAGTAGAGATTATGAAGAATATGATATATGGTACATTTCTCAAGAACACAACAAAACCCCTTTCAATTTAGGCTTAAAAAAGGAAATCCCTCCACTATTACATATGCTAGCAATAAACCTCTTCACCTTGAAGACCTTGAGAAGAAGACCTTGAAACACTTTTGAGCACCTCTTGAGAAAGCCTTGAAACCCCTTGAACATTGCCTTCAAGAAGAAGGAACTCCTCTTAAACCTTCCCTTGATGTGCGCAAAAGAAAACCCTCTCCAAATTCATAACTCTACCTTTTTCTCCATAAAACTTACCCTAGAAGCTTCCTTTTCGTGAGTGAAATACCAAAAATACCTTCCAAGGGTCCACAAACACTTGAGCCTTGTTTGCTTATGCATAACATAAGTTATATGGGCTTAAAAGGTAGTTAAAACCATAGTGATTTTGGTGTCACTATTTTAACAATCTCCACCTTGATGGCAAAATCACTTCCTTGCCTTGCCAATCCACCATCATTACCTTGTTGTCACTATTTTAACAATCTGCACTTGATGGTGCCAATTTTGAATAGGTGTGCCATGTTGGCATGTTGTCTATAATTCACCTCAATCTCTCTCTTGCAACTCAATTATAATCTCTACTGATGAAAGAGCGGGGCATACCAACTCTGCTGCAAGTTATTGTGCATTATGCAATGTGTGCAATACCCTTGAATTTTTTGTGTACAAGTGGGGCCCATGTGCTTGGCTCATTTATGTACATATTTACTTACACATGCAAAGAAATTCACAGGTAAACTATTTCATTATGTCATGATGATGGTAGGTATTGGTAAGAGAGAGGGATCAAGTGTTTCTTCTTCTTTCAAAAAAAAAAAAAAAAAGGAAAAAAAAGAAAGAGCCAGTGGACCTGAAGTGTTACATGGTGAAGTGTTACTAAGCCTCCTACGTGGAATCAGTTGCTTTTTTTTTTTCTGTAAAATGTTACAAGGTGTAAAGAGTTTACACCCTTTCACCACATGGGATTTTACCCCTATCCAGACAACTAATGATATCCATTCAATTAATAAGAGGCAATTATTATATAGCTAAGGGTCTTCAAATATGGGGGATTTTTGGTGGATGGATGATCCCAAGTTATAGGCCCGTCCTAGCCATGTTTTGGACCGCAGGACCTTGGGCCTGACTTTTACTAACTGAAAGTCCAAACATACTGTACTAACCTTGATCCTCAGGTTGTATAATATCTCAACCTAAAAACAAGAGCACATATACAAACTCTTGGCTGGGGCATACTTTTGAGGTATGCTACTTTGCAAGTATGCGCAACATCTGAGCAGTTTGTAAGTTTAATCATTAATGCCACCAAAGATGACTATATATAAAAAGAATCAAACTGGTGGTGCAATATCTTGATAATATGTGGTAAGCACTTGATCCCTTCTTTTTTTAAAATAATAATAATAATAATAAATATTCTTTTTTGCATTGTATTCTTTTCCCGCGTTTGGCAGTCTAACAATAAAATCTGTTGCTTTTCAAAAATAAAAAAAAATAAAAAAATCCAGGACATTGGTCTGTTATGCTCAACCGTTGATGGACTATGCCCTCAGTATCACCCCAATAGGACAGTCATAACCTTTCAATGTAAAAATGATTGATGAAGAAGAGGAATTTATTACGTTCCACTGAAAAAGAGTCCCAAGACTAGGCTAGGATCTTCCTATCTGTGAGATTTTTGGGGTGTGGTCAATCCATGATAGGATGCAGCAGAATGTTCTCTGATCCAACCATGGGTGTTACCCTTCAGAATTGAAAACCCAAGTAAACCGTGCAAAGCCTCAGCTTGAGTGTCCTATAATTCCTCATTTTTCTAACTGTGCTAGTATCAGCTTGGCTTTGGAGTTCAATAGGCTGATTTAACTTTTGTCTGGTTTTGGGTTTGCATTTGCAAATTTTGGTAATTTATGCTGATTTATGTGTCCAATACTTTCACTTGCTTTTTTCAGAGGTAAAGAAGGGAGCCACATCCATTCTACTCATGTTTCTGAATTTGGCGTGCTTGAGCAATCTATTGTATTTCGTTTAAAGGATGCTGTTGACCACCCTGGAAGAAGTATGTATTCAAAGCCTTCCTCTTTGTAAGAGGTCAACCTGAATATGACTGAGCATCCATATGTCTCTTGTGCTTGTTCCTGTTCTTGGTCTATGTTGGAAATGTGTAATGGCTCTAACTGTGTTCAAGAGCACCATATCAGGTTTTTGGGTGTGTTTGGGGCTTGTTCCTGTGTCATTCTGGAGTTGCATTGTTCTTCTTGAGAGTTTTGTGAAGCACATGCTGTGTGGGACATACCAGTTGTGCATCAGGTGGGCCCTGCCTTGTAGATGCCTGGTCTAGCATGTGGTCCATTTATCGGGTTGGCCACATGTAAACATTCAATATGAACTATTGGCAGTTTATATCAAACTGTTCATTGTTTTTGTACATTTTGGGCCACCTGATTGGTTGGTGAGGCCCATTGATGCAGACTTGGGATGACCTGCACACATTCCATGGTGGCTGTATGTGGTGCTGTTGGGACATACAAAGGCTCTTCTTCTTGAGTATGATGCGATCATGTCTCTTGGCTTTCTGTTATTTTTGAGTGCTCTTGTTTTCAAAATAAATAATGATCAACTGAGATAGATGATGGTGATTTTAAACTTCAGAATCCTAACATTTGTAGTTTGTATTGTACATTAATCGGTTGGATTGATTGTGACATAGGCTTGCTGGAGTAGATGTTGATTTCTTCTCTTCTCTATCTGTTTCATGCATTGAAGATCCTGTGTTCAACTCAAAGTCGAGTGGCCAGGCTGTTGCTTCTGATTCTCTCCAATTCGTCCATTTTAATAAGGTAAGCTCTGATTCTCTTTGACATTATGGCTGCATTTGGACGTCTCAACTTTGTTGGACTTGTTGGATGCTATTCCACCCAAATCTATATTGGCTACATGTCAGGTCTGACATGAAACTTCCCTGATTTCAGGGTGGAAAAGGTGGAAAAAAAATGGGAACCTGTCCCAGTGTAATGCAGTTCTAAAAATCCCTGCTGCCCCAATAGTGAAAAGGATAACAATTCATTCTGCTGAACTATCTGATAGTTCTGATTTGGAAACATCCAAAATCCAAATGCACCCATCATTGACATTCTTGAGATTGATGAGTTAGCGTTACTTGAGAAGCTTGCTTGATCTGATTAGAGGTTATCTTCTTTTTCTTTTCTTTTCTTTTTTTTTTTTTTGAAAAAAAAAGCAGGCGGTTGCTTCTGCCGATATAACTCCAAGAGTCGGATCACAGAGGTTACCTCAAGAGAAGGGACAACAACCTAACACTGTTTCTAGCAATCATTTTGATAAGTGGGGAGAGTCTACAATGGCAGATACCAGCCCTAGGACTGACGATACTTCAACAGATGTGGATACAGATGAGAAGAATCAAAGGGTGATGCTTCCATCTTTCTCGTTTTGACTTTTCCGAAATGTTATGCCAAAAGATATGGTTTGTTCGTTCATTCGTGGGGATATGGAATTTGTGCCCTCTCCTTACACTCATTCTTTTCTACTATTGGCACTAGAATATTACACCTTTGGTGCTATTCTAATCCCACAGTATAAAAAATGGGTGTTTGTGTCAAAAAACATGTTTGTAAATATCATTTCCCTTGTTCGTGTCATAGTTGTATGTGTTGTGCTTTCATTTCTCTCTATTTGACCGGGGATGATTGTGTCAGGAGTTGTGTTATGTTACATGGCCCACAATATTAGGAGTGTAGAAATTTCAGCTTTGACAAGAGTTCATGCGTGGTGTTGTTCATGTTGATGATGTTATGATGCTTCAGGTTGAGATTTATAACAGGTGTATTATGTTTTTGTGGTGAATGAACTTTATATAATTTCCTACTTAATTTTTTTTTGTGGTACTAGTATCAATAAGGCCATGTTTGGATACGTATTCCAAGTGAAAAGGAAAAAGGGGGTAATGGTTAGGCAATGATTATTTCCATGGCAACTATTGAAACATGGATTCTATTTTTAGGGGTCTTGTTTGGATAGCAAGTGGAGATCTCATATTTGTGAGACAAAAGTCACCTAGTTTCTCATGCTAGAGAATCCAAACTATAGAAAAATGCAATGATTGCTTTGTGGAATCCTCCCTTTTCTCTGACATCCCAACATTTCAAATTGTCACATCAATGGAAAACCTTTTCCATTTACATTAATCTCCATGGAATTGGTGATATTCAAACATGCCCTAAAAAATTAATGAATTTATATACTTTCTTCCATAATATTGTCTTAGTGATATCAATAAAAAAGGTTTCTTTGCGCTGTTTAAATATATTTCTTCTCTTCCTTTTTTGGTAGATTTAGCCTTTCGATTATCTATTTCTGCTGCAGTATGATATCTTGCGAGGCTTAGGACAGTAGTTGAACATGCATGTGGGCCTCCAACTTCCAATTCAACACTAATGCATTTATGCAGGCACTCGCATATGCACGTATTTGTACCCTGAATTTGTATTATACCTTTATATTCTCTCTAGATACCATGATTGTTTTTTAAGTCAAGTAACCTCTTCTTTGCTTGTTCATCATCCTTGGACCCGTACATTGATGTATTCTCTATGTTAATCCTCCATTAATGTTGGTTGTCCCCTGATGAATGTCCGTCACTGGCCAACATAGCAGGAGCACAGATGAATATATGACCATGTATTGTAGTACACATCATTTTGCTTTCGTAATATTCTTGATCGTGCATGCATACAAATGTAAACACACATGTACACACGTGGATGTATCTGTGGCTGTGTAGTTTAGCTGTAAATTTTGTTATTCTTTTTTTCCAGCCAAAACCAAGAATTTGATGGGTTTTCATTGGAGGACTTTTATGGGGATTGGGCTTGTTCATTGAAGGCCATGTTTAGTGTAATTGCGTTTTGGGGTTTCTGGGATTTCCTTTTGCAGGTTTTTTTTTCTTCCACTTTTTAATGGTCTCTTGTTCAGTGATAAGAGGGTCACATAATGCTTGTGTTGCCATGCTTTTGCTGTTTTTCTTTGGTTCTTAATAACATCATCGCCATTCCAGGGGCAAAAAAAAAAAAGAGAAGCACCAAAGCATTGCATTCCAGTCGCCAAAATGAAACTGAAATCCCTTCCCTTTCTTAGGATGGTCTGTTTTAGTTGTTTTGGCCATTTTAATCTGTTTCAAATTTCATTTGTTTCAATCCATTCAAGCCAGAATATTTCCAATGCAACTTGGAAATTTTTTGAATTCCAGCAAATTGAACTGGTGTTGCTTGATGTCTTTTAAGTTATTTTAGTTAAAAATGTGTGAAAACCTCTCATTTGGGAACAGAGAAACTTTATTGTTTCCTTCTTTTCTAAAAAAATTTATATGCATGTTTTTAGTCTTAGAGTTAGGGAGCGACAAGGCTCCTGGCCTGGATGGTTATCCCATTGCTTTCTTTCAGGTTTTCTGGGGTATGTTGAAAGATGTTTTGATTAACTTTATCCATGAGTTTATTGATTCGGGTCATTTGGCTACAGAGTTTGGGGCAACATTTTTTGCCTTAATCCTTAAAAGAGAAGGGACAGAATGCCTTAGGGATTTCAGGCCAATCGGTCTTTTAGGGGGTCCGTATAAGATATTGGCAAAGATTTTGGCTTCTGGATTCAGTTCAGTCCTAAACGAGGTAATTTCAAAATCTCAAGGGCATTTGTGAAAGGCGAGCAGATAGCGAATAGTGTCCTTATAGCTCATGAATGTATTGATTCTTGTAAAAGGAAAGGAAACAATGGTATTATTTGCAAGTTAGATATTGAAAACGCATAAAATCATGTAGATTGGAGCTTTCTCGATTATATGCTACAACGCTCGGGATGCGTGGTGAAATGGAGGGCTTGGATGCAAGCATGTATTCGATTGTCAAAATATTCAGTGTTGGTAAATGGAGCACTGTCAGTATATTTCTCTTCTTCTAGAGGTTTGTGACAGGACGATCCACTGTCCCCTTATTTATTTGTTGTGGTGATGGAGGCAATTGGGCAAATGATAGAACAAGGGGCGTTAGTGGGATTAGTGAAAGGTTTTTTGGGTGGATAATTCAAACTTTCAAATCTCTCATCTCCAATACGCCCCCCCTACACACGTACGCCAAAAGGAGGGCCCCGCCGTCGATCTGAATCGATGACGACGTCCAGGGAGGGCCTCATAGTTAGAAGACGGAGTTTTGGTTCAAGAGAGTGGGCCCAATAGCCAAGAAAAGCCCATCATGGGTTCTCATGGTCATGGTCCACTAGTCGGATTGATTTCATATTTTAGGTTTTGCTTATTTATGTTATTTAGAACATCGTGAATGCTTTAGATTTCTTTGATCGGTTTTTATTTTAGTTTACTTCATCGCCAAGTAATAGGTTGCGCATATGGCGCGAGTTTTGGGGTATAGGGTTTTCCCTATAAATAAGCACCCCTTGTAGTTCTTTTGATTTTTTGAATATTAATAAAAATTCTGTATTTTCCTACTCTCTGAGTTGTGAAGCCTACTTGGGTGCGAAGCCCTCCCTTCATTGAAGGGTAAACTACCATAGTGCAAATTCACATTTATCCCGATTCGCCCCCATCCATCGCCATCTCTACTACCCATCTTCTACCATCCCTTCTTCTCATCTCACCCCATCATTTACACTTCGAATCAATCATCTATTGCAGCAATTCTCCTCCCCATAGCAAAATTTCAGAATCTGGTCCTACAGGAGGGCTGAAACTTCGGCGGAGCACTACGCATAAACCATACATCGGATCGAGCTGAGATTTGGGAGTTTTGGAGTCCATCCCTGGCCGACCAGGGCCAAGGTAACCTTTTTCTGAATAGTGGGCCCCACACACGTGCGGCCAGGATCACACACACGTGCGTCTGGGCCATTCTTGTTATCCACGTGTGCGGTACTTTTCTGGTTCGTCTCTTTTCTCTCTTTCACTCTGCTTTCACCCAAAATCCCTAAACCTAACCCTAAATTACTCAAATCTCTAATTTTATGCCCCTTTTTCTTACACTAGGGTTTCCCGAATTGGAATTTCTGAATCCCTTGGATTAGGGACTGATTACTATGCATGCGTGGATGATTATTTCTTATCTTTAAGTATCGTTTGGTTCATAAATTTTATTGATCCAGCCCTATCATGTGTAGGCCTACACCCGCATAGATTCCCCTTAATTGAATGTTTGGACTTTCATGTGGGATACGGAATTTGTGTAATTGTTTCTGAACTAACGTGATCTTAAGCCTGAAATCTCGCATATCATATTTAATTTTCATGTCCTGCATCACCTTGCTTCTATGCGAGGCAGATGAAAGGAAAATACATAATCTCCGTTCTATAATCACATGCTTTGAGGCAATTTTGGGTTTAAAAGTCAACATAAGTAAAACCAAACTATTGGGGGTGGGGCTTTCAAAGGAGGAGATTGAGGCTTTTGCAGTTCGTTTTGGATATGGGGTAGGTTTCTTCCTTACCTCATATTAGGGGCTCCCATTATGTATTGGGAAGCCGGCAAAGCATCTATGGGATAAAGTGATTGAAAGATTTAAAAGGAAATGATCATCTTGGAGGGGCAAACATCTTTCATTGGGAGGGAGGCTGACTCAAGTCGGGTATGTCTAATCTTCCGATTTATTTCATGTCAATTTTTAAATGCGCAAAATCTGTTGAAGCCACATTAGAAAAGATTAGACAAGATTTTCTATGGCAAGGTTCGGAAGAAAATCATAAATTCCATTTAGTAAAATGGGAAGAAGTATGTAAACCAATGTCTCAGGGAGGAGCGGGATTGTGCAAGTTGGAGATTCTAAACAGGCATTGTTGGGTAAGTGGATGTGGAGATTTGGGGTTGAGGATGGAAGTTTATGGAGAGATGTGATGGGTAGAAGGTATGGTGTTCAAGTGGGGGTAGATGGACAAAAGCTTCTTCCTTCTACAGGGCCTTATCATTATGAAAGTTAGTGAATTTATTAAAAGACAAAGTCTGGGAATGTGTGGGGTTCTCTTTAGGCAATGGCAAGAATATACAATTTTGGGATGATTTGTGGGCTCTGAAAAAAAATATTGAGTTCATTATTCCCTTAGCTAGTATGTGTCACCACAGATCCAAATATTTCATTCGAGAGGTGTTTCTCCATTCATGGTGGGGAAGTTATTTGGGCTCCTTGTAGAAGAAATTTGGTCAATGAAGAGGTGGAAGAGTTGATAAGGATGTTAGACTCTCTCAAGTTATTTCCCATTAACCTTGGAGGAAGACGCTTTGGTTGGGTCACCAAAAAATCTGAAAAATTCTCGGTAAAATCCTTCTACAGGTGACTAGATGGGGGTTTTCTTGATCAAGTCGAGTGCCCATGTTTGGCGTTATGGTGGTCCATCCAAGGCGGTGCGTTCACATGGTTGGTGGGGTGGAAAAAGGTTCTCACCGTTGACAATCTTCGAAGGCGTGGCATGATAATTCAAAATGTGTCTTTTATGTTATAGTGATGAGGAGTCGATTGATCACCTATTTATTCATTGTTCTTTTCATCAAAGTTGTGGTCTGGTTTCCTGAATCTGTTCAGAGTTTCATGGATTATTCCAAGATCGATCGATCGATCAGTTCTTGGCTTGGCATGGAGGTGGTAAAAGCAAGATCGGGAAACGAATATGGCAATTATGCCTATTAGCAGGTCTTTGGAGCTTTCGGCTGGGGAGAAATAGCCGCTGTTTTAAAAATTGAAGGGGCCGGTTTCTTGAAGTTTTTATCTGGGCAAAAAGGAGAGTACTTGAATGGGTGCAAGCAGCTAATGTTTTAGCTTCTGCTTATTTCCCAGGTAGCTGGTTAGAGTTGTAGGTTGTAGCCTTTGTTTTGTTTTCTTTTCTGCCTTTTGACCAGTTTTTCAATAAAAGTTTTATTAGTCTCCCAAAAAAAAAAAAAAGCATTCCATTCCAGTAGGAAAAATGTATGCTGAGTTGGTGTACACGCATTGGTATATTTATGCACATCTACTTTCTCCTTGTTGCTTGATATGAAGCTATGCTTTAGTGCTATCGTTGTGAACTATAGATGTATTGACGGGTTTCCTTCTCTGCTCAGTTTGAAGCAGGTCAGTCTAACTTTATAGCAGCATCTGATTCCAATGATAGATCAAAGACAGGAGATCAGAAGGTTTTTAATTAGCTACAGTACTAACTAGTTTCTATTGTTTCCCCTGAAATCCAGTAGTATTTAATGGTATGTTTATTTGTTTATCTTGCAGACACTTCGTAGGCTTGCTCAAAATCGTGAAGCTGCAAGAAAAAGCCGATTGAGGAAGAAAGTGGGTTATTTTATTTTTATATTGGTTGCCCTTGCAAATGTTTATTTGCACTGTTATGATATATTGGACCATTGGTTATCTTAATAACTCCTTCCTTAAAAAAAGGCATTCTGGACTTATTTAAAAAAATTGACTAATTCCCTGTTTGCTGGTGGGGCATTAATAATTGTTCTATCCATTTCATTTTGAGTGGGAGATGAAAGGAAACGAATTGAAAATGGTCACCCTTTTAATGTGTTCCAAGTTCCGTCCAGGATGTTTTGGATAAAGCAGTGTCTACTTCTGATTTAAATGCTTTTGGATAAAATCCAAAGCTGTCGTGATTTAACACCCTGTCCAAGCAGGTTCCAAAGATCATCAGAAGCTGATCTGAGTGAAACTGCTGCCTCAATAGCAATGCTACTAGTCTTGGAATGTGAAAAACGGGGCAAATGTGGGAACTTGAAGTCATCAATAGCCTGAATAAATATCTCTTGAAACCAAAATCCAACTATCAAAATCAAGCAGCGCTCAAACATGAATCGTGTTTCAAAATCCAATCATCAGATATATGTAAACTATTTGTTAGTTTTGATAAGAAGAATCATCACAGATCCAGTTCAAATAGGTTTTTATCATCAAGAAATATTCACCACAGAGAAGGAAAGCGTCCAAAATAAAGAGTCTGAATAGATTTTTGGGTTCCCTTTCACCAGATTTAATTTGGTGACCGAAGCAGGGTGAATCTAGATTCGGAAATTAGTTGTTTTGGGTGGATTGAACTGTAAATTGACTTCCAATCATTTATGAGTAGAGTAGCAAATGTCATTAAAACTTGTCATTTCCTATTTATCTGAATTTTCACAACTCATTTCGCTTGTCTATTCAAACAAAGCATTTTTGTTTGATGTGCACTTTGATTTTGTGAAGTCCATTTTGCTTGAGGCCATTGATCCTCACAAGCCCACACCCTCCCATGTCCATTGAATTTTCATTGTAATGTGCATATAGGCTTTTAGTTTCACATGATATTCGTATTGATGGTGATCTTCTTTTCTTGAAGGCATATGTCCAACAACTGGAAAGTAGCCGCCTGAAGCTAACCCAACTCGAGCAGGAGCTCCAACGAGCCCGCCAGCAGGTGTGATTATTGCATCCTTTGGTTCACCCACTTCGTTATAACACTTTTAAGTTCGGTAGGTCTACATAGCATGCATGTTGCTTTTACCTGTCGAAACTCATCAAGTTCTCTCTCTCTCTCTCTCTCTCTCTCTCTCTCTCTCTCTCTCTCTCTCTCTCTCTCTCTCTCTCTCTCTTGTAGGGCATCTTCATTTCAAGCTCAGGAGATCAATCCCATTCGATGAGTGGAAATGGTATTCTAACCGCTGCTAATCCATGCATTTTGTTCCTTTTGACAAGGCTTGCGATATTGAATCATGTGCAGATGATTACTTTATTAGTATTTTCCTTCTATAAATGGTCATGTGCATGTTCTTAAAAAAACAGGAGTTATCCAACACTGTACATTTGGATGGGTAGCTTGTAACTCTCTCTAAATGGTGAAGGTTTCTTGGTGGTCACCATCTAGTCTCTTACATATTTGAGATCTTAACTTGTTTTTTTTTTTTTAATTTTTTTTTAAACTTTGGTTATTTCTCCTGGCTCCTGGTGAAATATTTCCAGATGTCTTTTTTTGTCAGAGAACAGGCCCCACAGGTGCCACAACAGAAAATTGTTGTCATTTCGTGACAAGCCTCCCGCATTATCATATAGGTTGGAGAATCACTTGTAGTGGTTTTTCGCATCATCCTGTTCTATGAGAGGCTTCACACAAAATGTCAGGCTCATTTCTGATGTGGCACTTGTGGTGCCTGGCTTTCATCCAAAGAAAGAATATCCCAAAATGTCACTATATGGAGCCTTAGTTAACCATGCTCTTAAGCCATTTTTTTTCATAAAATATACAAATTAAGGAAAAGGATTTTAAAAAAGATCTTTTCATCTCCTCTGTTTGCAGGTGCCTTGGCATTTGACATAGAATACTCACGGTGGCTGGAAGAGCATAACCGTCAGGTCAATGAGCTGAGGGTGGCTGTGAACTCCCATGCAGGTGATGGTGAGCTCCAGTCTATTGTTGACAGTGTTATAGCTCACTATGAAGACATTTTTAGGCTCAAGGGTGTTGCTGCTAAAGCCGATGTCTTCCACATACTTTCGGGCATGTGGAAGACTCCCGCAGAGAGGTGCTTCATGTGGCTGGGCGGATTCCGTTCGTCTGAACTCCTCAAGGTGAGCAACAATAGTTGACGAGGCGTCCCCCCTTTCTGAATCATTTAAGAAAAGAGGCATTATACAATGCTTGGGGCCAGAAGTTTTTAAATTACTGTTCAGTATTTCAGTTTGTACAAGTAGGAGCCTTGTTCAGTGGTCCAATCATTGATATTGTGTCCACACTCTGGATGGCCATGCACAAAAAATCTCGCAGAGGGAATAGCCTAGCCCTTCAATGGGTTGCCATTAAATAGACGGTTTTTGAGAAACTACAGCAGCAATTCATGTTCAAGCACAAAAAAGCCAAATATTTGATGGCTAGGATCCTCTAGTATAGCAGACTAGCGCATGGACCATCCACAGTGGGGCTCTTATATCAAAGGTTTGTGTGATTGAAGCGCAGGCTCCACTCGTGAAACAAAGCCCAAACAATACTATATAAACTTCCGACCCAAGAATTGTATAATAGCTCTTTAGAAATGTCATTATTGCATTCGTGCATATGTGATGGATTTTGTTGTTAAAATGAATTGCACTAGCCTGAAGGGAATGCTAACTATCAGCAAATAAGCTTCTTCTTCTTCCTTTTCTTTGGCACAAGTTCTCGTGGACAAATGTGACAGGTGTGGTTTGAAAATTCGTCGATCCGGGTCATATCAGTTTCAGTCTGAAATGAAACAAGTAACCACACCAATATGAGACCTAAATGGGGATGAGTTGGACTGGTTTTGGTCCCATGCCGAAACCACTTAAATCCATGGTGGCAGGTGGTGGCAGCAATCCAGGCCACCTCAACCATTACTGGGGCCACTGCCCAAAAATTTGGCTGGTTTGACATCTCAAGCACTTGATTTGAGAAACAAAATGATGCCCCCAATTTCCGCATGCTATTCTAATTGAATGGTTAGAATCATTCTGCTAATCTGATTTTCAGGCCAAGGCGCATATAAAAAATGCAGCTGACCAGATTAGTGCAGATCTTGTACACCTCCTCCATGTGCGGGAGGTGTTTGTGATTTGCATTCCTATTTAAATATCGCATGGGTGGTTTTATGATGACTCAGAGCTGTGCTTGGATGTATCTTCTCTTTGGGTTTTGTGTTGATGGGTTTTGTTAGTTGATTGAATGTGCACCATGGCAGCTTCTTGTGAGTCATCTGGAGCCTCTTACCGAGCAGCAGTTGCTGGGCATCTGCAATCTGCAACAGTCCTCTCAACAGGCGGAGGATGCTCTATCTCAAGGTATGGAGGCATTGCAACAGTCTCTGGCAGAAACACTGGCTGGATCTCTTGGACCCTCTGGATCATCCGGGAACGTGGCGAATTACATGGGTCAGATGGCAATGGCCATGGGAAAGCTTGGTACCCTTGAGGGGTTCCTGCGCCAGGTAAATTTTCATCTCCTTGGTTTTCATTTCCTTCTGCTTAGCTGCCTTTCATAGACATGCTTTTACTATCAGGGAAAGGATCTGATGCTCAATTCCATTTTTATAGTTATTTAGCACTCAATCACGGTATGTGTGGTGTGCATGTACATCCAGACCATTCATATGCCAGGATCTACCTTGGACGGGCCATTTGCCAAAAATCGCACCAGTTAGATAATCCTTGTGTCACATTAGAGGCCTTTTTGTCCAATTGATCATTGACTGTTGGTGTGATGTGTTTCTAACCTCTCGGATTGTAGTCAGTGGCTTGGATTATGTGATGTTTGACCTGTGTGTGTCTGGCCACAGCAAACCCAACAAATGAATGGTCTGGATCATGTGCATGTGGACTAACTTAAATATTAGCATTTAGCATCGAATGCTATCTTTGCTGCATGCATGCATGTGTATTGAAATGATTTGTATAGACATCAGCAGAATTATATGAACGCATGCACATCCACCGTCGGATTTTGCTTTGTATCTTAAGGCTCTCAGTTTTACAAGTGAGGCTGATGGTTCTAATCCGGACAGTTGATCTGATGGACCTGACCATTGACAGACCATGCCCCAACAATCCTCCAAGATGGAATACTCCTATGGGGTCATAAAATCTTTGGCCTTGTTTAATTCAAAGGTTGGGCTGTGCTTGTATTTCCGTAACCGTGCATTTGCATGTCATCAGTCTGATGGGTTAGGAGTGTCCCATTAAGGAGCGTTGTTGGTGATGGTCCATCCACTGTCCAGTCCATGACATCAATGGCTCTGAAACTCTGAACCATGGGCCTCACTTATACAAACTAAGAACCCAAGGATGTCGTACGTATCTTGGTTTGAGCATACATTCATGCATGAACTGAAATGATTGGGATATTGATGTTCGGCACTTGTCAGGCCGACAATCTGCGGCAACAAACACTGCAACAGATGCACCGGATATTAACGACCCGTCAATCTGCACGGGCCCTTCTTGCCATAAACGACTATTTCTCCCGGCTCCGGGCTCTCAGCTCTCTGTGGCTGGCCCGACCACGGGAGTGAAGCAGCTGTGGATACGATTTGAATTCTTCCGGATGATCACGGATCTGGCTAGGTGGTGGGCCGTGAGCAGATGTCGATGCACATCTTGTAGTTT
Source organism: Magnolia changhungtana (assembly GCA_030180095.1). Classification (NCBI taxonomy): domain Eukaryota; kingdom Viridiplantae; phylum Streptophyta; class Magnoliopsida; order Magnoliales; family Magnoliaceae; genus Magnolia; species Magnolia changhungtana. Next base: position 2,409,451 of record JASAUF010000364.1, on the reverse strand, counting down.
ACAAGAAGTTTCAACATGGGTTGTATCTTTTACTGTCGTTGAGACACTTGCCACATCTTGTCCATGTATCATAATGCCGTGGTCCACCGGGATTGTTGTATGTTTATTCCATGCAAGGCTCTAGGAACAATAGTGGCAATAAATCCATATCGGTTGTTTAATATCATTGGGAATGTATTCATTATGCTATGGGAAGAAAATGAAACAGCTTGAAAAATGAGAAATGTGATGTCCATGTGTGATGGCATGGCAGGACTGTGGGACCCACTGTGATGTTTGTGGCATATCCACCACGTCCATCCATTTTGCTAGCTCATTTTAGGACATGAGCCCAAGCATGAGGGAGATCCAAAACTCATGAGTGGGCTACAAAGGAAACGGTGCCGTTTCCCGTAGGGCTTGTGGCTACAGGGGATTTCATGTGGAGGTGGTCCAGTTGAGGTTTGGATCTGGTCGGTCCGAGTCCTACCCCCACGAACAGGCAGGTCACAGTTCTGTGGGTGGGCCCACCGTGATGTATCTGTTTATCCAAGCCGTCCATCCCTTTTCTTGGATCATTTCAAGGTAGGTGCACAAAAATGAGGCAGATTCAATGCTTAAGCGGACCACACCAAACAATAAGCTTGGGTTGCATTAAATGTACAAAGCATTGAATGCATGTCATGGTCCCCTTGAGCGTTGGATCTGCTGCATTTTTATGCACATAACTTGAAATGATCCGAGAAAAGAGATGGACTGCGTGGATAAACAGCTACATCGCGGTGGCCCTGCTCAGAGAACTGCCTGTTCGTGGCTAGAGACGGGCGCAATCTGTGTCTCCGATCGGGTGCTGATTGGGTACTACCCCCACCAGGACCTAGCTAGAGACGGTCGTCCATTTATTTTGACAGATAATTATATGGCATGAGCCAAAAATGAAGGCTCAAGTCGAACACACCACAGGAAGCAGCAGTAGGGATTGATTTCCTATCGTTGAAAACTTCCTAGGCCCACATAAATATTAGCTTTATCAATCCCCACTGCTTGCGGCGTGGTCCACTTTGAGCCTTCAATCAGCCTCATTTTTGGCTCATGCCCTAAAATTATCTGTCAAAGTGGATGGAAGGTGTGGTTAAAACACATACATAACTGTGGGCCCCACAGATCCCTAACAGGACCCACCGTATCTAGCTTGGTTCTGGTGGGGGTAGTGCCCAATCTGGTCATGTTCTAAAATGAGCTGGAGTGGATATAACACAAACATCACGGTGGGCCCCACAGCTTACATGGGCATTACACAATCGTTAGGTTATGGTCCACCCACAATTGGGCCAGCCAATTGGAGACTGTGGATTATGATACAACCATGCAATGGGTATGTTGGAAGACTCACTGCCATTTTTATTTTTTGGAGGCAATAGCACCGTCGGGCATAATGGCCCATTTTTTAATTTAGGCCTGTTTGATTTTTTAACTCCAATTGTAATTCTTTTACTTGTATATTTTCGGTTGGCTTCCTAAGGTAACGTTGACAGGCACCCTCTTTAATACGGGAGAAAAACTTTAAAATTGCGGGCCCCATCATAATGTTTGTCTCTCCGCCGGATCATTTTAGGGCATGAGCCAAAAAATGAAGCAGACCCAAAGCTCAAGTTGCCCACACCATAGGAAATAGTGAGAATTGGATGGCGGGGATGAGACAAAGCTCAAGTTGCCCACTCTATAGGAAATAGTGAGAATTGGACGGTGGAGATGAGCTGAAAAATGAAGCAGGTACAAATCTCAAGATGGCCACACCATAGGAAATGGTGAGAATTGGAGACTCCCCAATGAAGTTTTGAATCTGGCTAATAGTTTTGTTTACCCTTTATCTATGATTATGTGACCTCGTGTACAGGTTGAAAAAGAATCACTATTTTCCTAAGTGTATCGAAAATGACATAAATAAGTCAATACATCACAGTCGGGCCTACAAATTTAAATCAATACTACTCGAACCCATACATCAGTGGGGCTTACAAATTTAAATCAATACTACTGGAACCCATGACCTTGGGTTGAAACTCTTGTGAGTTTTACCACTAAGCCATGAATAAAGTCCCTAGCGTGAGTGTGTGGGGGTGTGTGTGCGTGTGTGTAAAAAAAAAAAATAATAATAATGAATAAAGTCCCTAATGAAATTATTTCGGTAAAATGAATAGTTGGAAAAAGTCATTATTACCTATTTATTTGTATTTATTATAGTAAATAAAAATCAAACAATTCCTAAGGATTCATTTGGATGTTTATGGTCATGTGGTGTATATTGATGTTGCAATTTGGTTGTCCCCACTAGCCCGTAGCATACTTACAAAATGAAGTGACACTGGGCACACCGGTTGTAGCTGGGGGCCCTTCGATGCTTAAGTTAGGGTAGACACACAATGGGCGTATAAGAATCGTGGTTGTTGTGCGCAGTGTTTGAGTTGTCAATATCGCTATAAGTTTCGCTAGCTAGAGATAAAAATATAATATCGTTATCGCCGATAACCAGAAATGTAGGGAAAAAGAGGAAAACATGGGGAAAATGATAGAATTTTTCAGTGAAACTTCAAGACATGCCTAAATACACATATTTACACATTTAGGAATAAAAAATTGTGAAAAGAATATATTACATAATAAGTTTTCATTTACTGGGACCCAAAAAGTATACGATGCCATAAAAAATCACTTTAGTAGCAACCAAAATGAGTTTATATATTACAAATGCAGTTGACATACAGTAATTAAGACACATAAAAGTAAATGAACTCAAAGATGTCAAATCAAGGATGGATTGGATTATCCAATCAATGTAGTTTTTGCATGATAGAGATGTACGTCACAAATCCACTCCTACCATCTATTTTGAAAGGCCACAATAGGACAATGTCCTCAAAGTCAGGCAGATCCAAAACTCTGGTGGTGGGCCATACTAACAAAACAGTGGGAACAACAACGCATTGAAATCTTCCTGTAGACCGTAGCTAAACCATATGATGTTTATATGCCATCCAAACCGTTAGCATAATTATTACTAGCCAGACAAATTGTAGGAACAAATACCATCCTGATACAAAACTTTTGTCATTGCCAGATGTTCAATCCCTATGTTTTGTGTGGTATGGCCCCCTCGAGCTTTGGATCTGCCTAATTTTTAGAATTTTGTCTTAATCTGATCTTTCAAAACAAATGGAAAGAGTGGATTTATGACGTACATCTCTATGCCCCACACAGGGGTCACTCGCAATCCGCACCCAGTTTCATAAGGGCACGGATTAGGTGTTACCCAGGCAACAACTTAGTGGGTGTTACCCTTATTGTAGGGCCCACCTTGGTTATATATTGTATATCCACTCCGTCCATCCGTTTTTACAGCACATTTTAGGACATGGATTCAAAAATTAAGTGTATACAAATCTCATGTGAACCACACCACAAGAAAGATTGATGATTGAAGGGTAACCATTAAAAAATTCCCTAAAGCCCAATGTAAAGCAGATCTGTAATGTTTTTTGTCATGTAACCCATTGATAAGCTCAACCAGAACTGGATGAAAGGAATATACAAATATTAGCTTGATCCAAAACTTTGGTAGCCTACAAAAATCTTTTAATAGTCATTGGCTACCTTTTCCAATGGTGTGGTCCAACATAGAATTGGATCAGCTCAAGTTTTTGGATAAGGTCCCTGGATGAGTTGAAAAAACGGATGGGCAACATGGATGTGGAAAACATTCATCAAGGTGGGCCCCACACGGTAAGGGTAACACCCACTAAGTTGTTACCTAGTAACAGCTAATCAGCTTCTGTTTCATTTCATAAAAGGAAGGTATTTGATACTCTGGCCGCGGATGACACTTGGTACATAGCATTTGAGAATGGTATATGTGGCAAAATCTAACATAATCTAAACTGTATTTTCGCTTCATCAAGATCTGTTTGACCTGATCAAGAGGTTGAATGGCCAAAAAAAAACAAAAAAAAAAAAAGAAACATTACAATGGCCCTATGAAGTTTTTAATGCTGGGCATTTAATCACCATTGTTTCCCTTAGTGTTGTCCACCTGAGATGTAGATCTGTCTCATTTTGGACTCATGCCTTAAAATTATCTATCAAAATAAATGGACAACATTGATAAAATATTTATCATTATGATGGCCCCACAGAACATGGACCCATCAATCCACGGATCTAAACAAGTCACACGGGAGCACCGTATAAATCAATAGGCTTATCGTATTGAGTCAACTGTGTGGGGCCCATTATGATTTATTTATTTTATCCACCCCGTCCATCCATTTTGCAAGATAATTTTAAGGCTTGATCCCAAAGATGAAGCATATCCAATGCTCAAATGGACCACACCACAAGAAACAATGTGAATTGAACATGGCTACCGTTGAAAAATCATTAGGGGCTACAAAAGTTTTGGATCCATGTCATTTTTGTATTTTACCTTCATCCATCTCCATGTGATCTTATGAACAGCTTGGATGACAAATAAACATCACTGTGGGCCAAAGCCCCTAGGAAGGTTTCAACAGTACGAATCATTGTCCCAGCCGCCTTGGCGGTGTGGTCCACCTGAGCTTTGGATCTACATCATTTTTGGGTTCACAACCTAAAATGATTTCGCTAATTGATGGACCATGTGGATATAAAGCATTCATCATGGTGGGGTCCACAGAACTTGGTGACGTCCATATGCCATTGAGGTTCACACTCAACCCTAAATTTCTGAAAGAAAATCTCTACAAATCCCTAATCTTCAACAGATTCTTCTCCTAAATCATCTTTAGGTTTGAAATTTTTGACATATTCGAAGAAAAAAGGTGGAAAGTTGAGATTGGATGACACTTACAACACACCGATCGATTGATTGGCCCATTGCAATTTTCGTTCACCTATCCTCTTCTACGTTTGGCCATCCTCTTCTACAGGTACGGAAATCCATAAGTTTCCTCATTTTCTTCCTTTTTTGGAGATATTTTGTGTATTTACGCAATGCCTCGATGTTATCGGTTCTTTTATTGTTGAAAATGGGTTGTTCGCTACAGCTATCCCGTGACAAGGTAAGTAGATGCAATGATTTCTCGCTGACAACTGGACTTTTCGCAAAAAATCGATAAAATCGCTGAAAAATTGACAATATTAGGAAGAGAAACGAAAAAATGGAGTTTCGGTGTCGCAACTCCAGTGATACCGAAATTATTGGCGATAATTCGATAATATCGCCGATAATTTAAACATTGGTTGTGCGTACCTTTCTCTTTAACAAAGGTATATATTTATAACCCCTGGAGACCAATTATGTATGTGGCAATAAATTTGCTAAATAGATAGATGCATATCATAGAACGAATCTGTTCCTATATATATCAAGTCTTTTTTAGGGTGATTCTCGCCTGAGATCTCGGTAGGTAATCTCATCTGTATATATAGATGATCCTTACATCTATTCCAAAGTTGAGGTCGCTAGTCAAGGCCAACTTCTAAGGTCAAGGTCCATGGTAGAAGCTAGTCCTCGAGGCAAATGGTCAAGGCCGTCCCTCGGAGTCGGCATACAAAGCCGACCTCCAAGGTCATTGGTCGAGATTGTGAAGTCTTAGTTCGGCGGTTGAAGTCAGTATACATGACCACTACTTGGGTTGGTCACTGAAGTCATGATCGACACTTGAGGCCGAGCTGATATCCAACCCTTCACGTTGGGTGTATCCCTTGATCTTCCCGTTTTATCCTAGGTGTTTGTTAGTCCAATTTTACCTATAACAGTGTACTATAATATCACATGTAAATTTCTCAAAAATGTATGATGATACATATGGTACACCTAAATATTGCACATATGACAACGTGACACTGAACAACGTGGCACATGTTCAGTATTAGCGGTTTTACTTGTGGCATCATGCTTATGTGGCAAATGGAGTCGTTACCCATGCCTAGATGGTACACTCACAAGAGTTTTAACAAGAAGTCATGGGTTCAAGTAACCATTGTGGTGAAATCCTACGGTAGTGTGAGTGTGTGGGTATTAAAAATTTAAAAAAAAAAAAAAAATTTAAGAAAAAAAGAAAAGAAGAAGTAAAGTTTATGTGATCAGTCTTTAACCATACCTAGATGGTACACTCACAAGAGTTTTAACAAGAAGTCATCGGCTCAAGTAACCATTGTGGTGAAATCCTACGGTAGTGCGAGTGTGTGGGTATTAAAAAAAAAAAAAAAAAATTTAAAAAGGAAGAAGAAGTAAAGTTTATGTGACAAATGTGACATGTGCTGTGTATGTGTATAAGATTGCCTTAAGTGTATTTTATGAAATTGGATTGTTCAATCTATTGTAAGGGTTGTGAATGGGCCGGGCTTAGTCCTACTGAAATTATAATTTTGAATAGGGCCAGCCCGACGGGTCGGCATGAAACAGTTCAAAATCCAGGCTGGGACTACCCCAGGCACAGCCATTGAAAACCTAATATATTACAAAGGTAAGATTGGGCGCAGTTTGGATAGATCCATGTGGGGTCCACTGTGATATATTTTCCTTACATCCACACCGTCCATCCATTTTGACAGCTCATTTTAAGGCATGATCTCAAAAATGAAACAGATCCAACACTTAGGTGAACCATACCACAGGAAACAGTCTTGATTGAATCCCCAACATTAAAAACTTCATGGGGCCACCGGAATGTTTATTTGCCATTTAACCTGTTGATAAAGTCACAAAGACCGGGATTAAGAGACCCACGAGAGGATTTTAGATCTTAACGATCTATTACCACTATTTCCTTTATTATGGTCCACCTGAGATTTAGATCTACTTTATTTTTTGGATCATGCCCTAAAATGAGTTTTAAAAGCAGATGGACGGCATGCATATAAGGTACATGCATCAAGATGGGCTCCACAGTCATGTAACGGACGCGACTGCGTCCTACCCCCCGCCCGTCTCCAGCTGTGAACGGGCAGGAGCTTTGAGTGGCCACCGTGATGTATGGATATTATCTACACTACCTATTCTTTTTTTCTTTTTTTTTTTCTTATTATTTTAGGGTATAAGCAAAAAAAATGAGGCAGATCCAAGGCTCAAGTGGAGTACACAATAGGGATTAAACTCTTACAGTTGAAAAACTTCATGGGATCACAGATGTTTTGGATGTAGCTGATATTTGTGTTTTCTCTTCATCCAGGTCTACGTAACTCTATAAATAGGTTGAATGGAAAAAAAAAAAAAAAAAAACATTAAGGTAGGCACTAGAAAAGTTTCAATGGTGAGGATAACACCATCTAAGCTGTTACCCGGATAACTGCTAATCCGCTCCCATGCATATGAATATATGATGATCGGTGGTTCGTTCATGATACACACAGATGCCACGTGTAGTCTAGAAAGTTGGATATCTGGTGACACAGGCACACTGTGGGGCCACTGTGATTTTTTTATTTTTTATTTTATATCCAAACCGTCCATCCGTTTTAACATCTCATTTTACAGCATGAGCCCAAAAATGAAGGAGATCGAAAGATCAAGTAGACCACACCATGTGAAGCCTGTGGGGACAAAGACAACCACCGTTGAAGCCTTCTTAGGCCCATCGTGATATTTATTTTCCATCCAAACTATTGATAAGGTCACACAGAGCTAGATAATGGGAAATCACAAATATCAGCTCGATCCAAACCTTTTGTGGCCCACAAGAAAATTTTAATGGTGACCGTTAAATCACTACTGTTTCATGTGGTGTGGTCCACTTAGTTTGTATCTGCTATATTTTTGGACTCGTGCCCTAAAATGAATCGGCAAAACGGATGGATGGCATGGATAAAACACATACATCATGGTGGGCCCCACAGGACCTCAATCCACTTCCGGATAGTACCGTTCCGGAAGGATTAATTTAAAATTTTAATACAGAATTAGGGGTGGAAATAATGGCACCATCTCATTGCTGCACCCGTTGGCATACGTGTACAAGATCTGAACCGCTCATTCAGTTTGTAAACACGGCTTGGACAATACAAAAGAAGTCACGCCGTTTAGACGGATCTAACGTTTCAATTGACGGATTGCATATCAACGGCTCACGTTCAGTGAGAAAAGTTCATTTATTTCAAAGGCTAGGATAGTTCCACCAACCCAACTTTCATTCAGCATCTAATCCACGGTGAATACGATGGGATACATGGTTCGGATCATCACAGAAATATGCCACGTGGAGAACAGTACAAGATATGACGTGCTTTGGGATTCTCGCAAACGTGGAAAAACCGTTTAAACGGTCAGAAGCGATAACCAATAAGAGAATGACACGTGGCAACAATACCGGCGAAAATGGGAACGTATATAAATCAGGCGGGTAGGAGGAGCTGAGGTCGGATCATTGCCCCTGTCCTTCCCATCAAGGCCAGCCATGGACCAAAGCAAAGAGGTAAGAGAGAGAGAGAGAAAGCATTCGATTCTTTCATGTAATTCCTTCTATCATCATCATCACCGTCAATTTCCTTCTTGTTTTATTTATTTATTTATTTATTTTATATATATATATATTTTTTTAAAAATTGCTTGAATTTTGAATTTTAACAATGGGAGGGATGAGATATGGTCCAACGTCTATGTTAGAACTGGTTGGGGGACCCACACGTGATGAATATGTGAAATCCAAACCATCCATGCCTCCTCATGTTTTCATCTTACATCCCAAGAATCATCTTGATCCAAAACTAGGTGGGACACACAGAAAAAGAGCAAGATATGATTGTGCCTTATGCATATGTATGGGTGTGGGAAATGATTCTATGTAAATGTTTTCATAGCAATTACAGTAAAAATGTTTTCATTGAATCATTTGTGGGACCCATGACATTCTTCCTCTTGGTGGGGCACACCTGATGATTGGGTTAGATGGCAAATAAATAACATGGTAGACCCCACATTTCATCAGGAAGCTTCAATCATGGGCAACACACTACCCAATTGCCCTCCATCACACATCATGGTGGCCCCATTAAATGAGCGTATGCGATCATTTTTTCTTCTACTTATGTATTTTCAATAAATATATATTGAATCTAATGTTAAGTATTTAGTTATTTTTAATGAATTTAATGATTTTTTAAATATATATTGAATCTGATGCTAAGTATTTAGTTATTTTTAGTGAATTTTAAATTTTTTTAGTGAGAAAATGGAGCTTGTAGAACAAGAGGTTAGGAGTGGCAATAGGCTGGGCTAGGGTTGGCCTTGGCCTAGCCCTAGAGCCGAAAGCCCTAGCTCCGATGGGCTAAAAAGATCTAACCCTTACTCTAGCCTCAAGGACAGGTTTAGGATAGTTGATAGTGTTGATAGTTGAACTATCGATGAAATCATATAAATATTGAAGTCCTTTCAACTAAAAAACAAGAAAAAGAATTTATTTGAAATATGAATCCCTTCCTTTGCAAATTGCCCGATCTCTTATAACCAATAATTGGATAAATAACGGATCTTCATAAATCCCGTATTAATTGGTCTATCTCAATGCCTGAGGTCACAAGGCATTTGGTTTGAATCAAGCTACAAGTTCTCACACGCGCACACAATAGAATTTGAGCTAAACAAGGAGTATGTCCTAATTAATTTTTGAAATTTTCGCTTAGTGTTATCATTCCTAATTGAGATTTTGTCTTTTAAAAAAATGGATGGATGAGTAACATGATCTTCTTCACAGAGTAATGGCTTGATGTCTGTTCCTCAATTTGGAGGGTGGGATCAAAAGGCGGGCGATGCAACCGATTACTCCATGATTTTCTCACGAGCTCGGGAGAATAAGAAGCATAGGAAAAAAACTGATTTCAATCCATCCAACGGCAACGAAGAGCAGAACACCGTTGTCCCACCCCAACAGGAAGATTCACCATCATCAGTAAGACCTTTTAGAAAAGGGCATGTTTCTGTATGTGTATGTACATATGTGTGTAAGGGTGGCAATGGCCCCAGTTGCCCAACCTGACCCTGTAGGGCTAGGGCATGACCCCTTAAACCCGGTCTTAAGCACCAGACCCAAGTTTAAACCTTAAACCCAATGTCTAGGCTCAGCTAAGCTAGTGATGAATTGCCTCACCGGTCCAAGTATCAAGTGGGCCACCATCATGAAAGTTAATGTGGAAGAGTGGGCCTTCAAGATCTGACGGTCTGCACGATATGAGATCTCCACAAAGCCAAGGATGAATGATCTAAGTCTAGCAGTCCACTAACCACTACTAGAACAAATGAGTCTAATCGCCCCTCTAATTCTACATTATATATGGCCTCAGATTACGATCTATGACTTAGATAATTCAAAGGACAATTTAGATGGACAAATATTAATCTCTCAATTTCCTCTGTGTACTCTCGTTATTGCTTGATGTGTTATTCACAAGAGAACTTGGGAGGGACGGGGAGTTTGGATGAGACCAAAGATTGTCCGGTCTTATTTATCCTTATATCTTCACTTGAAGTTGAATTCATCGGTGGAAAGAAGAAAAAAAAAAAAAGGATTAACAAAAAAAGACTAAACCTTGTGGGACCCACCCGCTAGTGATTGTCCACAAGTGGGCCCCACATGCCTACGTCCAATACATCATACACAAAAAAACGAAGGTTTAAAAATTCTTATGAGCTGTTCTAATTCATCATATGTGCGTAGTTTAAAGTCACTCTTGGATCAGGGTTTATATTCTAATGATCAAAACCATTTATATGATGGGACTTATTGTTGATGGATAGGATGCAACTAAAAGAATTTTTGTGATTTTGAATGGCCAAGGCCTGTTTAGCCCGATTACGGCCATGACCAGAGCCAGGGTTTAGACCAGGGCCGGCCAAGGCCAAACCCAGCCCGGCCCTATCCTAGCGCAGCTTTATCCTGGCCCATTGACTCCCCTATGTATACAAAGGAGGTTTGTACAAGCAGGGTCCATGATTGAGTGGTTCAGATCGAATGTGATAGACCAAAACGTGAATGGAACATCCACCATGGGCACCATCCGATTCAACCAACCAATTGCATCTCTGACCACTGACCCAACTTGTACAAACTACCTGAGGATACTGAACTGTCCATCAAGCAGGGTCCCTGTCATGGATGGTGCATGACTCAAAAAAATCAGTGATCGGACCATTCTAAGCTTGCAACCGTTTATAACACATTCATTTCGTCTGATTGGATGGTTAAGATCACCCAATCACTGTGATTTTGAGTCTTCCAAATATGCCTTGTGTATAGCAGTTCGATTTGGACACAGCTCTGCATCCATTACCACCGTTAGATGTCAAAATAGATAATACAATTTCTGAAATTTATGATAGCTCTCACGATAATTGGAGCAGACAGGCATCCTTACTTATTATTATTTTTTTTGATCTTTTCTTAAAAAGAGTAATGTGGTGAGAATTCTTGTTTTTGTTCTCTGACCCACTGTAACTTTAGGTGCAGAGAAAGAGGAGGATTTTGAGTTACTTCAAGTGCTGTATAATGCCAACCGATCTGCCCGATCAGAACCATTGATTTCCATGATTTTGGGTCTGTTTTGAAAGTCTGGATTTCATGATTATAGACACTTTGTAAATCAATGTCTGTAAACTGATGAAGGCTTGTGTAATCTATGATCTAGATCTCTTTCTTGTATTCTATTTTACCATATGCTTGCTGTCTTCTTCGTAGTCGTCATCATCATCTAAGCATTATCCCAAGTAATTGGGGTCAGTTCTACAAAATCCTGTTTCGTCATTCCTCTCTACCACGGATCATATCCCCAGTTAAATCACAGTCCTCGTGTCTTTTCTTACTACCTCCATCTTTTCAGCCTTTTCATGTCCTTAGTTAAAACATAAAAGATTATTCTATCTAGTAATCATAGTTAAATTTCAGTCCAAGACTCCATGCAACAAAATCAATTGAAACTTCTCTAATATGACTATCTCACCAACAACAGTCATTCACCCCAATATCATCATCATCATCTTAACATTATCCTTACTAACTGAGGTGAGCTACATGAATCCTTTTCCCACTAGTCAACTCCATCAAGGGTCAAAACTTCAGTTAGACCATAGGTTATCAAGAATTTTTCTTACTACTTCCACCACATCCTCTTATGCTTTCCCCCCTACCCTTTTAAAGCTTTTTCTGACTACTTCCACCACATCCTCTTAGGCTTTCCCCCACCCTTCTAAAGCCTTTAGTTTATACCAACTAATGCTTTCTAACCAGCACAGTTCTTTTCTTAGTCTCTGTTGCACCCAACAAAGCCATCCAAGTCTACTTTTGCGCGTCTTATCACATATTAGTGCTTGTCGTGATCCCAATGATTTAAAAAGCCTGGCTTGACACATTCTATCAATCTTAATACTTTTGGCATATTGGTTAGATTCAGATTCTTAACAATTGGTATCGAGCCAACGCCACGTCCTATTTTGAATCATGGAAGGGGTGACTTGTGACCAGGGCAACTTGGACCACACCATAATGTGGAAAGGGCTACCTGGACAACTAGAGTATAATCACCAAGTGGAAAGGGCTGCCTCGATGACTAGAGTGCATCCACCATACCTTGGAAATGGCTACTTGGCATATTGGTTAGATTCAGATTCTTAACAATTGGTATCGAGCCAACACCACGTCCTATTTTGAATCATGGAAGGGGTGACCTGTGACCAGGGCAACTTGGACCACGCCATAATGTGGAAAGGGCTACCTAGACAACTAGAGTGTAATCACCAAGTGGAAAGGGCTGCCTCAATGACTTGAGTGCATCCACATGCCTTGGAAATGGCTACTTGGAAAAGAGGCTAGAGTAGGCTACTGCAGATGTCAGCTGTGGAGCGTGGTGGAATGTTATGATCCCAATGATTTAAAGAGCCTACCTTGATGCGTTCCATCAATCCTGGGGCTTTTGGTAGATTGGTTAGGTTCTTAACAGTGCTACTCATGAATTCCCTCAAATGCATTCAGTTCTAATTCTATCCCCAGTCTTGTCACTCATCCACTTCAACATCCTCATTTCAGCTACACTCATGTATGTTTGCTCTATAAACTAAATAACAACACCAAAAACAAAGGCAACTGTTTAAAATGAAGGGGATGTAATGAGCTAACAGCCTAACTTTGAGGTCGTCACGGTGGCTGTTTGATCGTCGGGATCAAATGGCGTTGATGTTGACACAGGCAAATTTTAATCCAAATGACTCATGTTAGGTAATTCCTCCAGATAAAATGAGTTCGCATATTCTGATGGATATAGGTATGTTTAGGGTGTGTTTGGATGTACCCAAGCAGCCAGCAAATCACGTTGTAATTGTCTGCTCTCACCAAGTTTCTCGAGGGCAGCAGGTAGAAAACAGATTTTCTGATGTTTTACTCCAAGTGTGTTTCGGCCCTTAAATGCACTGGATATAAATTTGTGGGAGAAGCATCCGGCCCAACTGAATTTCTGGGGACATCCAAACACACCCTTATGAAAGGGGCAGGATTGGGTGAATACATTAGCAGTTTTTGGTTGGAGAGAACCCATCTCCTGTTTATCTTGATGGATGGTGATGGGAAGTTGGGTCCGCTTGCTTTGACATTTTAGGTAACAGGATCAAGTGGAGCCCACTTCATTGCTGCATGATGAAAATTCAACCTCAGCAACCATCCTGCACCCTGTCTATATATCGTATGCATTTCAGGAGGATATATGGCATGCAAGTGGAATCTAGACGGCTCATTTGTCAGGCGCCACCATTGGCTGTTGGGGGACTACGGAAGCACACAGAGAAGAATCTAGTATAGTAATCCAATAGCACCAGGCAAACACAGAGAACACAAATTGAACATAGAAAAACCCTTTCGGGAAAAAAATCATGGCATAAAGCAACGGATATCACTATGAAAGCAGAAATTACCAAGAGAGAGATTACCCAATTCGAACAACCTCAAAACTTACCTTTATTACACTCTTTGAAAACCTAGGATGATTTAAAAACTCTTAGAATGCCTCTCAATCTCTATATATATATATATATATATATATATATATATATATATATATATATATATATATAAAACATTGGAAAGAATCTCAAACGAAATTGGAAACAAATCCTGTAAATTTGCAGCTTTGCGAAAAATTTACGCAGAATCTGTCGATCAATGTTGTCAAATCGCATATGCGATTGCATGCGATCAGCATATGCTGTTCGCAGATGCGATCACACAATCGCATATGCCATGGCATATATTTTTTTTCATAAAAAATAAAAATAAAAAAATCTAAAAATTTTACAAAAAAAAAAAAAAGAGGGAAAAACTCGTCTAATTAGTACACATGATTGGATTGGGTTATTTTACTTATTTCATTATAGTTTGAGTGTTTCATTAAGTGATATATTTAATTACTTATATTTTATTATATAAATTTTAACAAAACAATCAACAAGCTACATTAAAAAATAACTAGTTATTATAAACTTTGAACAAAAATTTTTTAATGATAAATGGATATCTTGAAACAACTTACAAGTTATAACTTACAACTTAATTTACAAAAAGTAAGCACAACTTATAAAATACAAAAAATAAACATAATTGTAATAATTGTAGAGAGATTAGAGTAAGAAAGAAAGAGGTATAAGAGAGAAAGAGTAAGAGATTTAAAGCTTTGGAGTAAAGAATAGTGAAAATGGACGGGATATGAGTGCCTAATTATAGGCAAAAGTTCTCCAATTTGAAAAAATAAAAAATAAAAAATAAAAATCTTCCGCTCTTGGCTATTGGGAAATATGCGATCGCATAGACAGTATGCGATCACATACTCGCATATACGATCGCATATTTATCGCATATAAAAGTATGCCATGGCATATTTGCCAGGATCGCATATGCCATCATGGCATATGCAATTTGATCAACAATATGCGCATATGCGATCACATATGCGCATATGTGATCGCATTTGACAACAATGTGACATGGCATCGAACACTCATCGATGCGATTGAACTAACACCTCAACTGTCTAGAGATGACATGATTTTCCGGAAATTCTCGATGGTATCGAACACTCATCGATGGCATTGAAATAGTGTCCGGTTAGTCCAGCAACCAATTGAAGAAAATCCGAAAAATATCAATGGGATAGATCACTGTTTGATGCCATCAAAGGTGATATCCAACAAACTGTCGATGGCATCGATAGACCCTGTATCTGACTTGATTTAGGACATCAAATACAACATTGGCCATGCCCCATAAATCATGCTTGTTTCACAATACCAACTGCTCAGTCGAGTCATTCACCCATCATATGCAAGCCTGTCAACTTTTTCTGCCCTTTTTAGCCTCAAAGCTCCCATGATTGGATGATTAGGATCAACAGAAAGTTTTTCATTATGGGGCTATAGCCCTTGCACGAAGGTGCCCGCTGGATGAGCAGTCCAGATGTAATACACATACCATTTATCCCCATGGTTTGTACAGGGCTATTTTTCAGGCCAAAGCATGCTAACAGTTCACCCTACCTGATGAAAAAGCCCACATCTCACACAATGCGCCATGTTGGTGTGCATTCCACAAGCACCATGTCCACCTCACACATGCCAATTACAAGCCGTTATCAAGTACCGAAAATGCATTTTATCAACCAAACTTCCAAAAACCTGGTGGGAAAATGCACAAGGACTCCGCACCGTCAATTGGTTTCCACATAATGTCATGTGTGTCCATGGACATATGATGGGAACACATGATATTTTCCCTTTATAAATAGTTTCTTTCCTAATATAAAAATGGAGTCATGACACTAGGGTCAGGAACCCAATAAGTTAACAATTTTCAATATATCTACATATTTTATTTGGTAGTATATACAGTGTACTGTATGTGTCCATTTAACAATAGTTTTCAGAAAATGCATGGAACCTCAGGCGGCCCCTGTCAATCGCTTAACAGGGGCATGGAGGGAAGACAGATATGCAGCATCCGCCTTGTTGATGCCATCGAAAATATAACCAAAAGGTGGCATTTTTATGTACCTTCCAGAGCCAGGCTCGACCTTGAGTTTGCCGTCTTCCCATACGACTCTTCCTCTTGAAATCGTCACTTCCACTTTACCCTGAGGAGAAAAATAAAATGAAAATTTCAGAATGTAACTTCGTGACTTAAGGTTCAAGGAGGGGTTGGCTTAGCAGTTCACCCGACTGTATATGGCCACCTGACAAAGACTTCTTTTTTCAGGTGCAATATTGGGAACATGTTGGGATGAATATATGAGCTTTGCTAAGCACACAAACAGGTGCAATAAAGTTCATGTACACACCACACGTGCCAACATGGCACATAGGTATGAGTTCCAACCCATCCATCAGGTTGGTCTGACCTTTACATGTTTTCCCAAAAAATAAATCTGGTTCACTCATCATGTGGGCTCCAATGAAAAGGTAGGTGGGCCAAGTCTTTCAGAGACATACATTTTTTGGTAAAATGTTGGCCACCTGACCAGTTGATCAACCTGCTTCTTGAGCCAGAGCATCAATATACTGGTGCCTATGGATGGATTGGATCTTGGACCTATATGCCATGCTGTCACATGTTTGGCATGTACATGAGCTTTTATTGCCCACAAGCTTGGGCTTAGAAAAGCTCTCAGCTTTAAATACAGAAAAATATTCCTGGCAGGTTCTTGAAATTTTTTATTTAAAGATAAAAATCCTTAGTTGCATCATACAACTCGTTGAATATCGTTTCCTCCTTGTATACAATTTTGAATAAGGTTAAGAAAAGATCCAGAGTAGAACCAAAAGATGTGAAGTGAAGAGGAATCATATGGCTCAGCAACCCAGACTGTTGATCTGATAGGCAGATTGTAAATTGAACATATGCCCTAATTATTTCCCAGATGGAAAAATAAAAAATAAAAAGAATCTGTGACAATCATGGCCTCAAATAGTTATGGCCCAGAAAGGAATTACAGCAACTGTCCACATTCAAGTGACAGAAAAAAAAAAAAAAAAAAAAAAGACGCCACAGATCAGATGGCTAGATTTTTGGGGTATGGTCCATCCATAGTAGGGTTCATATATCCAAGTTCTGGAGCATCAAACCAAAGATACAATACATATGCTTAGGTAAGGGATCAAATAATTCCTAGCGTAGAGAATTAATCGATATGTGGTGCTTCATGAACCATATTTTAACTATTCGATTGTTCTGCATACCTTGCCTTTCTGCCCTTCATAGACATTCGTATCCGATCTTGAGTGGTGTGTGTTCGCAGTTATTTTGAAGCTTGAATTGGGGTTCAGAATGATTATATCAGCATCAGATCCAACAAGTATTGCTCCTTTCCTTGGGTATACGTTGAATATACGGGCACTGTGATTCACTCAAGCAATCAATGTAAGTATATTTGTGCAATATGTGTGTGCGCATGCACGCGCCTCAGGAGACCATTTTGTGCAAGCAAATGGGGGATGGCTTTGGTGGGCTCCACCATGATGTGTATGTAAAATCCACTCCACCATCAAATGTGTCAGCTCATGTTAGACCCAGGGCCCAAAAATCAGGCTGGTGAATGATTTAGGTGGGCCATATAAACGGAAACAATTGAAAGAGAGGCTCCCACCCTTGATTTTTACAAGGCCCACCATGATGTATATGTGAAATCCACTCCCACCATCATATGCATCATCACGTTTTAGGCCATGGGCCAAAAAATCAGACTGGTCCGTGATTCTGGTAGGGCCATACCAAGGGAAACAGTTGGGAGATGGACACCAAACCTTTATTTTTTACAGGGCCCACTGTGATGTTTATGTAAATCCATTCTGAGCATAGGGTGCATTATCACATGTTCAGCCCTGGGCCCATAAATCAGGCTGGTCCTTAATTCAAGTGAGCCACACAGAGTAACAGTTTGGAGGGTGACCATCCCTCTGGACACTGTTTTTGATCGTGTGGCCCTAATAAATCGCAGACCAGCCTGATTTTGGGCCTGAGCCCAAAATGGGGTGACATATCTGATGGTCAGTGTGGATATTACATACACGTCACACTGGGGCCCACCCGAGGCCCCCTTGATTTTGCTCACATGTGTGTGTGTAGAGAGAGAGAGAGAGAGAGAGAGAGAGAGAGAGAGAGAGAGAGAGAGAGAGAGAGAGAGAGAGAGAGAGAGAGAGAGAGAGAGATGCTCACACACAATTAGTTGTATGTCCAACTAGTTGGCATGTGGAGCCCACCATGGTGTTTGTATGGTATCTCCCCTGTCCAACAAGGTTGTCCCACCATGAAAATGGGATGCCCCAAAAGTCAGGTGGATCCAACTATAGAAAACAATGAACCACAAAAAAAAAAAAAAAAAAAAAAAAAAAAAAAAAAAAACCCACATTCACGGAGGGCTCTTCTAATGGTTGGATCGACCTGATTTTTGGGGCATCCAGTTTCATGTGGGACAACCTTGTTGGATGGGTGAGATGTCATACAAACACCACAGTGGGCCCCACATGCCAAGATTAGAGTTTATAAGAGAATGCAATTAGAGTTTATAAGAGACCGATATTAAGAGAGAATGAGATATTGTAAATTAGAGAGAGAGAGAGAGTAAGAGAGTAGGAGCATTAGATAAGGAAAATGTTTGTTTGTTTTTTTTTTTTTTTTTTTTTTTTTTTTTTGTGCACATGTGTGTGTGGCAACAATGCATACAGATGTATGTATTGTACGTATGCACATCCGCATCAACATTTAATGTGAGCTTCACTAGTATTGCTTGCTGTTTGTAGCTCTACCATTGTTCCTTGCCCATTGTGACTCGGTGCAAGGTAATCTAGATGGTGCATCTAGTAGGATCCACAACGTGCGGTCCATGTTATGGAATTGCGTTTGGTCCCGTGCAAATTTCACCCAGCGTTTAGGGAGGACGGGAAGGGTTGGGATTAGGTGAGATGGAATTGCAATTGGTCCCATGCGGGATTTCCGGTGGATTTTGAAATCCATTAGACATGTCGGCCCCACATTGATGCATGTGTTTTATCCATGCCATTCATCCATATAAGCCCTTTACATGTGACATTCTAGTTTCATATGTATACAAGTGACTGACATTCATTGTGAATTTGGTTCGTTGATTACAATTCCATGGTCCACCAAATGGGGTTTTGCTTAATCCAGTGTTTTCCCATAGCAAGAATTTTATCCCAAACATGGGGATTGGATGGCCAAAATACCATGGTATTTCCAGACATGCAAACATTGTGCAATAATGGCGTTAATCCCATCTAATACAATTCCATACCATTTAATCCCACATACCAAACAGGCCCTTATTTGACAAAAGATCCCCACGTCGATCAACAAGTGATGAAAAGTGCAAGATTTTTTTTTTTCATTAACTACCTTTCTGTGGATGGTGAAGATCTCTGATCAATGAGATTTTTTACATTTGGCCTATCCATAGTAGAATCTACTAGATGAACGGTACTGATCACAACATAGCAAGGGTGAGAGGCAAGCAATAAGAGGAAAGCAACAGGGATGATAAATGCTAGCAAACATCTATCAACATAGGAACGTATTACAAGCACTGAGATGTACATCACAAAAAGAAAAGAAAAAGAAAAAGGTAACACTATGCCACTGATAAGGTGCATCACCATGCAATTAGCATGTGGCATCAGAGACATGGTCATAACAAACTCATACCATTCGGTGCTTGTTATTTTCACATAATCAGTTACTGATATTCTACCAGATTCCTGCACCAAAACCAGTGTTTTTTTTAGAGAAGCTGACTTATTACAAGAGAAACATTGGATTATATGATTTTACCAAACCAGTTGCAAATCAAAGGCTGCTTACCACCATTGTATCCCAGATCAGATGCATCCTCTCTCCAATACCTGAAGTCCCGGAATGTCAAAGGAAAAAGAAGAAGAAAGAATTGACAAGTCGAATCACAGAAGGTTCTCTTCAAGTCAGGGCATTGAAGTAAACTTGGACATACCATTGACACCATTTGGGATCTTCCGAAAGTCATCAATTCCAAAAGCTTTCTGTGTGGAGTTGAATGTACAATGATCTGTTCCTACAAGCTGCATGTCAATAAAAAGCTTATGAGAGTGTGTATTTGAGTACTTTTTGGACTGCCAAATACCTGGAAATCAGTAAGTTGACGGAACATAAATTGAGAGGAAAGCTCATTGCACATGTTACTGCACACGAGTTCCAAGTAGACGTGAAAAGCCATACCAGAACCAGAGTGGTCATCTGCCAGCCCTCACCATGTATGCACCATCGCCCAAAAATCAGGATAGTTGGATAATGTTAATCGGAACTGAGCAAAATATGGGCAGTGGTATCAAAATTGAGCAGTTAGGATCATCCATCCAGCTTGATTTTGGGACAGCCCACGTATGCAATGGCTGGGTAGATGAGCAGTCTGGATCTTGTAAATATTTTACACGTCCTCATGGGCAGTGGTATCGAAATTGAGCAGTTAGGACCCTCCAACCAGCTTGATTTTTCGGACAGCCCATGTATGCTGTGGCAGGGTAGATGGGGCAATCCGGATTACATGTCCTCAACTCTGGTGCAATTAGTGTTCCTCTAATAAATAAAAGCAATATAGTAATGCAAGAAGTGATTATGGCTGAGTATTCTAGATGATGATACTAAAGGCCTATGATGAAGTTGATTAATTACAGCATAGCTGGTGCTTATAGAAGAAGACTCTGTAAGGGGATCAAGGAAATGAGAATTGGAATTTGGTATATCTGAACTTGTCCAAATGGATTTGGATTTGGCAAATTCCAAAGTCCACTGTTTGGGATTCAAACTACAAATCCATGGATTTGGGGAGCATTGATTGCAAGGGAATAACATATTGGAAGGTCTCACATGCAAGTTGTGGATGAAAAAAAGAAAAAGAAAAAAGCAACAAGTTGCATGTGGGACCCACCATAGTATATATATGACATCCATTCACCCACTAGGAGGTTGAAAATAGGATGGCCCAAAAATCATGTTGATCCAAACATCATGTGGCCACATGATAGCAAGCAATGGACAACCACCCAAAAACCTTGAAATTCACATGGTGCCCACTTGATTATGTGCCATACAATTATACATGTGAGCCCAAATGCGCCATTGCAATCCCACCTTGCATCCTGCCTCCCTGCTTTCTGTTTCCATTCTGGAATGCTTTATGGGCATCATTATTGGAAAACAGATTCTTTGGAGTGTTATTTTCATCTTACAGTGTTCCAGTCAGGTCTCTCTGTACAACCTAGATGTTGTCTGGTGTGTGCACAATAGATCATTTCATGAAGTCTTAAGAAGAGAAAGAAACCTGCAAAATTCCCATTGAAAGGGCAGCTTGAAGGGCCTTATCATGTCCCAATTTCCTTATTGGAGGACTCATCACATACCTACCACATGAACTGACTATATGATGCTGCATATCTTTAAGAATTAAAAAGCAAACAAATAGAACTCAAAGGTATAGGAGGACTTGCTTGGCTGCAGTGGTGAAGTCAGGGTGCCAAAGCCAAGAATCATCAAGGACCAGCGCAGAGACGACAGTTTCTCCAATGACCCTCTGCCCTACATTCAAACAATAGAGACGAGTTTAGTCTAAATCACGAAATCATCAGTACACAGTGCATTACAAGCTGTTTGGAGTCTTAGCATGCATATGGATGTTGCTGAATATACATATGGCAAAATGGCTGCTCGCCCAATTGGCCAATGTGCTCGTTTCTTAGATTTAAAGCAATGAACCATTTCGAGCTGGTTTGGCCAACTTTCCCCATTCCATTGAATGATTGGAAGGACTCTCACTCTTTCACAATAAAGATCCATTTTCAACTTGAAGTGGGCACCATTTAAAAGCAGCATATTCACCATTTTTGTACCCTTCTACAAACGTTACCTCAACTTTGAAGAACTAATGACCTGATTTTTTAGCCTTAGCAATCTCCTCCACAGCATCAGTGCTCATGACATGAACTATATATAAAGGTGTATTCACAAAACTTGCCAAGCGGATAGCTCTTCCAGTTGCCTCTCCTTCCAGCTGCACAAGCATTAAAGATGACAATCCATGGCAAAATCATAATCCAACAAAATGCAATCAAACAACCAAAGAAGCAGAACAAGGGTCACCACCTTATGGCTCCTCTTGAGTAAATCTTTGAGGGTAACATTGTTGATCTTTTAAGGCGAGTTGAATTACTTCAAGATTTTAGGGGGCATGGGCGATCCATATGATAGATTTTTCTTATTCAAAATGAAAGCTTAAAGAAAAGCCAATAGTTGTGAGAATGTTAATATTCGGCTAGTCATGCAGTACGTAAGCCTTGTACCGGGGGTCTTCAGGAAGAAAATATATTCCCAAAAGAAGCCTTATGCTAGCTCTCTATGTACTTCCGAAATGTATCGGAAAAGAGATTATGAAAAAAGTCAGATAACATAACAGAAAAATTGCCCTACAACTTGACATCAACATATACTTTGGTCAAAGAAGCACATATTTTAAACATACCACTGGAGGCCTGGAAAGTGCATGCCCCTCTGGGCCTGTTATACCAAGATCTATCATCCTCTTCTGCCCTGCGGCGACTCCATCTCCATTTTCAGCATGAACCATAGCCAAGGCACCAAGGGACTTGCACTTCTCCAATCCTTGCAACAGAAGTTCATCGCTGATCATAAGAGACCCTTTGTAGGCCAGAAAGAATTTGAAAGAGTTTATACCTGTTAGTCAAAAAAAATATAAAAAATAGAATGGTAGTTAAAGTGCAAAAACAACCACTTCAATCTGTCCGTTGATGGTACTTGCGACTAATATCCATTCTTCACTTATATATATATATATATATATATATATATATATATATATATATATATATATATATATATATATATATATATATATATATATATATATATAATCCATTCTTCACTCTAACAGATTTATGTAAAATAAAATTTAAGCAAAAAGACAACTGCGAACTTCACATACAATGGGTGCAGGCTAACCAACATTTGAGCTGTGAAAAAGGCATGCCCCACCATGATGACAATTGGCAGGCTAGCACAAAATTATACAGGTCCACTCATCAAGTGACCACCCTATAAGAAAACAATGGACCATTCAAATCAGAACTGCCAAAGGTCTGATTTAAGATACAAGAGCAACTCCCTCTGAGTGGACTGGACTGATTTGTGTCAGGAGATCTTCATGACGGGCATGCCTTTTGTATCACTTGGATGTTGTCCAAACCCGACAGGTTGGAACCTGCGTTGCCATTGCATTTGAAGTTAATATGCAATGCATTGTAGGTGAAAGGGCCTCAATTAAAAATATGTTAACCTTTCTCCTCAACCATGAGTTCCATCTCTTTCGAGACAACTTCATCAAATTTTGTGATGGCCATATGAAACCCATAATCCATACACGAGATTTTTGCTTTACTCAAGTAGGATTCATAACCAGCAGTTAAACTTCCATTGACCGGTATTACAAAGTCGATGTGCATCGTCGTTCCCCCTGCTAATGCAGCAGCCTGACCGCTGAAGAAGTCATCAATAGTCTCAGTGCCCATAAACTCCATTGCTAGGTGCGTGTGAGGGTCTATTCCTCCTATTGCCATTACAAAAATAAAAATAAAATTACAGTCCATCAGGGCAAGATATTCAAGATGATAACCAATTGGAGTCCATGCACTAGGAAAGCTTTCAAATTTTCACCTGGCATGACATACTTCCCTGTAGCATCAAGTACAGTCACATCATCACTAACCTGTAAACAGCATATAAGCAGTTCAGATCATTGTGACAAATAGCGCTAAATATTCTCGCAGAAAATTCGTTAAACAATACCATCGCAAGAATGTAGCGAGACTTCCAAAATCTCACCAGTTTTTTTTTTCCGCGATATTGTCATGAAATTATTGGGATTTGAACTACATATATATTTGAAAGTTTAAATAATTCAGTTTCAGACTCACTTTCACCTATATTTAAAAAAATTTAAATTATTTATTAATTTATATTAAATATTTTTTAATATTTTATTTTCAGCGAGATTTCCCAATGATATTGCGAGGCAATCATCAAAATCTCAAAATCTCCCAAGAAATTCCAATGGCGAGAAACTACGGAGGGCAAGACTTGTCACTATGGTTCAAATGCATGTGGTTATTAAAAAAATCACTAATAATAGTATAGCATTGCCAATGTAAAAAGGTATAAGAATGAAAAGAACAAAAAACACAAAACAAAACAAAAAATAAAAATAAATAAATAAAAAATAATCACGAAAAACACTTATCAGGTTGCAGACACTAATAGGGTTAATGAGAGAAATGGCTACCATTAAACTGTTTTAAGCATGGTGAATTTTTCTATGATTGCACCCATATGATGTAAAAGCACTATATTTCACTTTGGTGCAACAAAGCTATAACAACATATCTTTAATATACCATCTCAACCTAGGATATGACTCAATAATATCACCAGCTTGCTTATGAGAACCATATGCCAGACTATGCCATGAATTGAAATATTGGTTTCCATGCCCGACTCAGTCGACAACAAGTCCAGATGATGCATGACAATTAACTAATTGCTCTAAAAGCTCGAATTGTTAGAGTATGGCCAATTAATCCCTTTATCTCATAGCCCAGGCCCCACATCTCATGGGTTTTAAGACCTCGGCCGAACCCCCTTCGTGGGCCCCAAATCACATGGGCCGCCCACCCCAAGTGTGTCCCCACATCCCATGGGCTACCCCACTCGAGCCCGGTGTGAAATGCGCATTAATCACCCCTGGTGAGGAGTCTCGAACACGAGACCTCCTCCATGGGCCGCACCCACCCCGAGTGTGCCCCTGCATCCCACAAGCGACCCCACTCGAGCCCAGTGTGAAAATGCCCCTGCATTAATCACCCCCGGTGAGGAGTCTCGAACCCGAGACCTCCCGCTCTGATACCAATTTAATGCAGGACAATTAACCAATTGCTCTAAAAGCTCGAACTGTTAGAGGATGGCCAATTAATCCCTTTATCTCATAGCACAGGCCCACATCTCATGGGTTTTAAGACCTCGGCTGAACCCCCTTCATGGGCCCCAAATCACATGGGCCGCCCACCCCAAGTGTGTCCCCACATCCCATGGGCTACCCCACTCGAGCCCGGTGTGAAATGAGCATTAATCATCCCTGGTGAGGAGTCTCGAACACGAGACCTCCTCCATGGGCCGCACCCACCCCGAGTGTGCCCCTGCATCCCACAAGCGACCCCACTCGAGCCCAGTGTGAAAATGCCCCTGCATTACCAGACCATTTCATTGATGCCGAAATGACTTGAATTAGCAATAAAGTCGGTATGAAACCGTAATGTGTGTGATTCCTAGGCAACTTGGAGAAACAAAAAATCAACTATTGTGTGTATTATAGGCATAAACGAATCACAGATACAAATGGCAAAGGATGATGTTATGCGACTTGGCCAGGTCTGAATGAGTTGCAGGGGGCTCATTTACTTCAGGTTGAAATCCCTAGAGGCCTATAACTTTCCAAGTCGGACCCGCAAATCATCCAATCTAGGGTCAATGCTAAGTCAATGTGGTTGAGTTGACTCAGTATCATATGATATTTTAAGTCATGATCCATCCCACCTGTTCGGTCAATACATCAACCATCTAGTCTTCATTTTGCATGGATCCTCAAGTTGACTTCTCCATTTAGCTTAAAACAATAGTAGACATGAGTTTTTTCCTTGCATGAAACACTGGTATTGCTAACACATCTAGTGTGATTAAATTGTCAGTAGGTATGATATGGATATTGTATCATTCAATTCATATTGGTTGTCTCGACAGAACAGAAGCGTATGGCAATATATCTATGTTTCACACAGTGAAATATCTTTACACGATGAATCTATGAATTTTATCAGATTCAAATACACTTTTGCTACAATTGACAGAATTGCAGCGACTCATTCAACCGCATGTGTCAATCCAAATTGTGGGCCCCATTTTGGGGTAGCATGACCTTAGTCGTTTGGAGGCCTGTAAAGTCCTTAAGTTATGAAGGGATTACAGGTAATCAGATTACAGGGGCTGTTTGGATGCATGTATTTGCACGTAAAGGCTTTATAGGTTGTAAACAGATTACAGCTTTTAGTTGTAATCTGAAACCTGGCAAAAAGCCGTGTTTCAAAATATAGGTATAGTCTTTACAGCTAAAAAGGCATTATACATAGTAGAACACAATGGTTGATTACACTCATGATATGTGAGGTCCACCATAAGGTGTATGGTACATCTAATCTATCCATCATGTGCTTCCCTTGATGCCCTCCTATGGCCCTAAAAATAATTGTTTGTTGATTATCAAATGGACCACACGAGGGAAGGATGGGACATCCACCATTAAAAACTTCCAGATTGCATTTGGGGCCCATTGTCATGGGTGGAGGACATCCAATCTGTCTAACCGCCCAAGCTCTATGATATGAATACCTACTTTATCCATTATAAACACTTTATAGGCTAGCCAAACACACAATCTGTTTACCTGTAAACAGAATACCACTTAAAAGTAAGCAGAATGGCATGTAAACTGTTTACACCTGAAACTCTTTTCAAGTCTAATGTGTTCACAACTTAAAACTTCACAGGCATCCAAATACCCCTTAGAATCACACTTATCAAACAATCTTCAGCATCTGATTTTTCACTGTGGAAGTTGGACCACTCACCATTTTCACTGTGGAAGGTTAGGATCTTCCGATCGGTGTGAATTTCAGTACATGCACCATCTAAAACAGGGCCGACAATCTGAAAGGTTGGGATCGGAAAGTGTGGACTGAGACATATCAGTGCGACATGCTTCACTAACACATTAGACTCTTCCTTTGAAATTCAAGCAAATCTTATGATGAATTCTCTTTCATATCTGGTTTCAGTTAAGCAATCTAAACTTCTGGAATGACTTCAACTCTTAAAATTTAAAAAAAAAAAAAAATAAAAAATCTACGGACAGGATCTTTACCTTGATGTTGGGACCCACAGAGACAATAATCCCATCCTCGATGTAAACATCAGCGACCTCCTTATGATGAGCATTAACAACAGTCCCGCCCTTGATCAAGATCTTCAACTGTGACCCCTGCGGGCCGCAGTTCGGGTCAACGTATCCGACGCCACCATAGAACTGAAAATCTCATCTGCATGTCAATAAAAACACTAGAAATAGAGAATTTATCACGAAACGATGTTTTCTGAAAGTCTTACCTCTGGGATTTGCTGAGATTGGGCGATCGGAAAGAGAGAGAAGGAAAGGAGAAATACGATCGTGATGAGAACGAGACGATGAACTTCGAGGGTTTGAGAAAGGAGAGATTTTCGATCTGATGCTATTTCTCGCAACGAGAGAGAGAGTGAAAGAAGCACCGCTGCTGCTGCCATTGCAACAACAGTCAAAGCAGAGAGAAGTGCGAAGTTCTTGGCGCGGCTTCCGTTTGTGCAGATTTTCAATGGAGAAGTTTCAAGTCCAACCGGTTGGACTGTATCTTACGGTACATCTAGAAATAACTTCTGATATTCTATGTTTTTTAAAAATCCAACCCGTTCAATAAGTTTTTATTATGATTAAGATAATTGTAAATATAAAATATTTTTCTCATCTAGTAGGCCACAATTCCTTTTTTATTTATTGATGGATACAAAATGTTTTAGATGATATGACCCACATAATGAGTATATGGAGATGATTTTCTCATTAGATGATACTCATTGTTGGTACAATCTAATGGAAGGGTTGGATTTTACATGAAATTAATAAGTTGGATGTTAATAGTTAGTTGGACCATACTTTATATGTTTTAGTCGTGTCTTTACTTGGTTTTAGATGGTACGACCCACCTCAGATCCGTATACGACTCATTTTTGGTATATCCATCAAATGCGCTGATGTTCGACACACATCACGGTGGGGCCATACAGCTCGATCTCACCTCGTGGTACCTTTTCATATATATATATATATAGAGAGAGAGAGGGGGGGGGGGGAAATGATTACCAGTGCACCTTTGCACACGTGCCATGGGCATCTGATCTGAGCCGTCATGTGACGTGGCATCCCATAAAATCCTGAAGCACCAATTTTCAGCCTGATTTAAAACTCTAGTAGGCCATGCAAAAGAAAGATGCAAATTAAGGGAAGAAGCTATTTTCTTTTTCTATGGCTTACCAAAGTTTTAAATCAGAATAAAAGTCGGGATTTCAGTGTTTCATGGGGTGCTCAGATTTTAGACTCACATTTTCTATGGCTTACCAAAGTTTTAAATCAGAATAAAAGTCGGGATTTCAGTGTTTCATGGGGTGCTCAGATTTTAGACTCACATAACGGGTAATAATTCCCAAAAAGTTCCCGTGAGGATTAGTGAGGATTAGTGAGTAGGCGAGCATTTTACACACACACACACATATATAGGAATGCTCACCCGTGCACCTTTTAATGTGAGCACATGTGTCATGAGCATAAAATTTGAACGGTCCACGTGACACGGCACCCCTTCAAACCCCATGAACTGATCAACTCTCTGCCTATACAAAACTATGGGGGTGTGGCAAAAGGAAATAGCTTCCTCTCTTGATTTGCATTTCTCTTTATTATGGCCTATCAAAGTTTTGAATTAGGCTAGCGATTGGGCCAATAGTCTCTCTCTCTCTCTCTCTCTCTCTCTCTCTCTCTCTCTCTCTCTCTATATATATATATATATATATATATATATATATATATATAATCGTTAATGTATACTTAACGCAGGGTAAACTTGGAAAAGAATTTGGCTTTTGTTTAAGAAATCTATTTTATAGCTTTTGTTTAAGAAATCTATTTTATAAGCAAATATAACTGGGAGGGCGTGTTTGACCGGGCGCTGGATATGGGTTATCCACCTCTTATGTGGGTTATTCTGCTTACATCCCATCCCCCTCTCTGTTTGGAACGGCGGGATAAAAACCATCCCACCCCATCTCGAACACAGCGCCCGGATTCCACCGATCCCAAGGCAAAGGTTTTCACCGCTGTGTAGGGCCCACCAAGATATCAATGAGATATCTACTCTGTCCATCATTTTCACCTGCCTACTAAATGCAATGAAGGTATTTTGAGGCCGCTATAAAACAGTGAGTGAGGCACAGCATGAGAAGCAATGGAGATGCAAACTCATCCATTTGTGACCATCCAAACAGCTACTGGATATCCCATGGGCTATCCCAAACCCATGGGATCAACAAACAAACACTGACACCACCATCATTACCTTAAAAACCATTCCATCCCACCAAATCCAATGGGATCGGTCCGGCCAAACACGCCCTGAGACTTAAGCAACTCATCAAGTAGGCCACATGATGCATGGACTGAGCTAAAATTTGGGATTATAATCATTGATAAACAATAAGAAAGGGTCCAATCTTAATTGTTTATATTTAAAAATGTTGATTATTAATTTAGACCATTCATCATGCATCCAACCTCTAATTGCCCAACTCTCCAATTGCACTTTGATAGGGTGATTATAAACCATTCATTTAACTAGTAGGAAGACAAACAGTTCTTATTGTTCATATTAATTACATTGAGAAGATGAAACCAATGATTTAGACCTTTACTTGATTGCATGTGCCTTTTTAAAAATGACTTTGATTAGATGATGATTTACCAACCAAAAGAGTAGCTATGAAAATCAACATCCCATGTTGATTATGCTAAAGACTTATTAATTAATTTAGACTGTTTATCACGTGTGACCATCTTCAATTAAATCATATATCATTAAGTATTTTTACTACTTTTATCCTAGTCCTTTTGAGCCTTTCTCTTGTCCTTTTGAAAGCCTTCAACTCGTACCAACTCACTCTTTTCAACCGCACGATTCTTAGTCCTCATTGAATATGACTGTTTATTATAAATGTCTAACTTACAATAGGATCTAGTATCGATTGATCATTAGCTTCATTGTAAGCAATCTGCACACAAATATACCTTATCAAGGAGTTTTGATTGATTTGAGAAATAAAAATATAGTTCAGGTTGTAGTTTGACATGAGCCCTTGATTACATTTCTTTTAATTTGTAAAAATTGATGCAAATGATGTATAAAACTTCTAATTTATAATTATAATATATCTTCAGAATATTTGGGCTAACGTTTTGATTCTTTAAGGACTTGATAGCTTTGAAGTCCATGTATTGTATAATTTCAAGAAGTTCAAAAAAAATCAGCAACATGCTTGCCTTGTCCTGAGACACGTAGAAGACCTCAGACAAAAACACCCATAGCTATTATGCTGAAAAAATAAAAGGTCAGCAGAAATTTCCTTGGTAGTCAGCTTGGAGACACTGGGTAGTGCAATCAGATAGTGTGAGGCTACTGTTAGGGCCCTCCTAGTTAATGCAAGGCCATTGCTCAAGTCCTTCAGACCATTGTTAGTCTTAGGTAATAGCTTAGTTGTTGAAAGGTCTAAAAGGCTTGCATGAGGCTACCTGTCAAAGTGATGAGTCCTTAGATTTTTTCATTTTTCACTAGAGCTGGGCATTCGATGACTTAACTCACCTGACTCGACTCGTCCAACTAGTTTAAACCCGACTTGACCCGAACCGAATGGTTGAGTTAGCCTGAACTGAGTAGGCTTCGCCCAATCTGAACTCAAACCAAGTTGAGTTCGAGTTACCCAGTAACTCGACCCGACTCAACCTGAAACTCGATTCGGTCAAACCCAACTCGATCCGAAACCAACTCGACTTGGATTTGGGTATATATATAATTAAAAAAACTCTAATTTCTAAGTATTTCTAACCCTATGCGCCAACTCCGAACCCACTCCGACCCGATCCCAATCTCTCTCCCTCCCTCATCCTCCTCCTCTTACAAGCCCAGCAACCACCCACCACCATCACTACCCTCTCTCTCTCTCTCTCCGAACCCACTCCGACCCAATCCCAATCTCTCTCCCTCATCCTCCTCCTCTTACAAGCCCAACAACCACCCACCACCATCACCACCCTCTCTCTCTCTCTCTCTCTCTCTCTCTCTCTCTCTCTCTCTCTCTCTCTCTTCCAAACCCGACAACCACCCACCACCATCACCACCCTCCTCTCTTTCTCCTCTCTACTCCCTCCCTCCCTCATCTCTTGATCCGAATCGGTGCTAACTTGAACCAATTCGATACTTTTGACCAGGTCGGACTTAGTCCGGATTAGTCCATGCCAGATCCGGACTCGGATCAATTTAGGCATGCTGGACTCAGTACCGAGTCGAGTCGAGTTTGGGATAGGCATATTTCAAAACTGGATCAAGTCGGGTCAGCCCTAACTCGGTGCGACTCAACTCAATACCCAGCTCTAATTTTCACCTTATCTGGAGTGTTGATGTAGTCGTAGAGGAAGAAAGCAATGATCTCCTCTCTTTTTTCTCTATACTCCCACTATGTTAATTTATCTACACCATCTATCAGGTGTCCTCAACATTTAATTGTCCATGACTCTTAATAGCTATTTTTATCCAAAATGGTAAGGCCCAGTTGATAAAAGGCTCTGATTTTCTCACATGTCCACTTCATTATATACATGTAAATATTGTTTAAATTCTACTCATATAAGTAGCCTTGGTAGTGGCTATTGGTACTTGGGAGATGGCATACAAACATCTGCTTAGAGAAGTGCAATCTCTCATCTCTATCCTTCTATCACTGTCGTCCACAACTTATATATACAACATGTTTAAGATAGTTAGTACTGATGATTTAATGAGGAGAATATATGAGCTAGTCATTTTTGAAAATGGGTATGATCAAAGAATATATTCGGTCTTATTTTAATCTATTCCTCTCATGCAGATGGTTTACTATGGTTTTGTTCAACTTTTTTCTTCACCATTTATTTTCTAGCTATTGGATTTGTGGTTGTCTCAAGTCTATACTTCATATTTTGGGTCTGTCCCACCATAATGTGTCCTAATAAATCAAGTTAATTTTAGAATGATTGTTTTTCAATAAAGGAAAATACAATTTTAAATATTTGGCTTTCATTATTCTTTCGACATTTAGTGTTTTTATTGTAGACTGCTCTTAATTTTATGGTAATTCTTATGTCTTATTAATTTTTCCTCACATTACTACACTCAAAATTGCATGAGCTACTGCTATTTATGGCAGGCAGTTTGGCAGTTGATGCATAGGCACTAAGAAATTGTATATGTGGCATACAATTAACTTGTATTAAGTCGTCCAAATTGTGTTCCACAATGTAGATATGAATAGATGGGCTATAAAATAGAAGATTGCACAACCTGATTGCCATAGTCATATACATTTAGGGCCTCTTTGGATACCACCCAGTAATAATAATAATAATTATTATTTATTTATTTATTTATTTATTTTTTTACTTATGTAAGTCAAGAAGTGACTTTTTTAGCTTCAGTTTAGGGGTCGTTTGGATTGTAGGTTACTTTAGATAAGCTACTTATGTCCTAAGTAGCTTATCTTGATTTTTTACTTATTTAGTAAATAAGATTGTTTGGTAAACAACTAACTCATCATCTAAAAGGTATCACTTAAGTATTTATCCCTCAAGTTTGTTTGGTCTCATTGTCCATCATTTGGGCCAACCTTTGATGTGAATTGTTCATTTGTGAGGGCCCCACTTTTGATGTGGACCATCTATCATGTAGGGCCCACCCTAGATGTGTGTCATTCATCATTAGGCGCCGACCTTTAAGGTGCACAATCCACTATGTAGAGCCCACCTTTGATGTTAGTCGTCCATCATGTGGGACCCACCATCATATTATTGTCCATCATGTGGGGTTCACCTTCAATATCCACAGCCCATCCTGTGGAACATCCATCATGTGGGACCCACCATCATATTATTGTCCATCATGTGGGGTTCACCTTCAATATCCACAGCCCATCCTGTGGAACATCCATCATGCGGGCCCCACCTCTAATGTGGGTCATCTATCATGTGGGGCCTGACTTGGATGTGGGCCACTCAACATATTCGGGTTGACCTTTGATGTGGAGCATCCATCATGTGGTGCCCAACTTGGATGTGAGTTACTCAACATATTAGGGTTGATCTTTGATGTGGACCATCCGTCATGTGGGGCCCATCTTAATGTGGGTCATCCATCTTGTAAAGCCCACCTTTAATGTGGACCATCCATCATGTGGGCCCCATCTTCAATTGGATTGTCCAACATGTGGCCCCCACCTTCAATGCGGTTTATCCATCATGCAAGGCTCACCTTGGATGTAGGCCATCATTATTAAGGGCCAACTTTTGATGTGAACCATCCATCATTTGAGGCCCACCTCGATGTAGGCCATCCATCATGTGGAGCCCTACTTCAATGTTCATTGCCCATCACACAAAGCCCACCTTTGATGTGGATCGTCCATCATGTAAACCTTTAATGTAGACCATTCATTATGTGGGCTCACATTAATATGGGGTCATCCATCATGGAGAGCCCACCCTTGATGTGCATTGTCCATCATGTGGACCCCACATTCGATGGGGATATTCCATCATGTAGGGCCTCCTTTGATAAAGACGGTGAGAGAGAGCCTCCTTCGACCTTGACCATGACTGAGAGAGAGTGAGAAGTAGAAAATTATTAAGTCAGAAAGCTATTAAAAGAAAAGAAAAAGTTATTGAGATAAGTAGTTTGTAGTATTAAGTTACTTTTACAATGATACTTACCAAACTAACTTAAGTGCAACTAGCTTAATAATTTAAAATAAGTTAAAAAGTAACTTATATTTGGTGGTATCCAAACATGCACAAGCACCATTGCAAAAATAACTTATGTGATGAAAGATGTTTGCACAATTAAATCAAACATGAGGCCTAGAGGTGTACACGAACCAAGCTAGCTCAGTTAGCTCGCTCGACTCGACTCGAAAAAGCTCGATTCAATTCAGTTCGAAGTTGAGTTCGAGCCGAGTTGAGCTGATTTTTTGAGCTAGAAAATGAGTTCGAGCTGGCCCCAGCTTGACTCGACTCCGATCAAACTTAGCTCGAATCGAACTCGGATCGAACCAGTTTGGTGACTCGGTTACTTTGAAATTGATGTTGCTCACCAAGTGTTTGATGAAATGACTCAAAGAAGTGTGGCTGGTGGCAAGGAAGGTATGTATATGAAACCAACACCCTTTTTTTCTTGATTTTTATGTTGCTTACAAGGTGTTTGATAAAATACCTAGAAAACCATTGCTGTTCTCAAATACAATGAGATTTTGAAGGTGCGGTCAGTGTGTTTTGAAAATGTACGCAATGACGATGACTCGAACGATCGGCTCGAACTCGGCTCGACCGGCCTTGTGGCCGAACCGAACGAGGAGCTCGAGGACCGAGCCGAGCCGAGTTCGAGCTGAGGTCAGCTAGTGGCCGAGCCGAGTTGAGATGAGGCCAGCTCGACTCGGTTCAACTCGATGTACACCCCTAATGAGACCACACGCGCCAACGAGGGCCTGTATTCGGTTTACATGTACAATTAGGAAAGTGCGGGCGTCCCAGAGTCATACTCGACTCAATATTTGATTGAATGCATGTGCCCCCCTATGTTGAGATGGATCGTTTAAGACTGAATTTTAAGACTTAGTTGTCCTCTCAATCATTGATTGTAATAGCAATCAGGAAATTTATAGAAGGATATGGGGTTAGTCCTTCCTAATGAATTAATTTTGCCTTATGTTTTAAGGACTTGTTCTTTCACCAGTATTTGAAACTAAAAGTATATTTCTCATAGGAACAAAGATAAACATACTAAAATAAAAGAAACAAAAAATAATGCCTTTATATATATATATATATATATATATATATATATATATATATATATATATATTCAGCCTATACCATCTACAGGAACGGTCAGGACAATGTAACCATTCAAAGGTTAGGGTTAGTGTAGGCAAAGTTGCTTATGCAAACACCCATAGATATTGCTAGAGGAAGGGCTTGAACCTTCGACCTTGTGGTTATGGGCCACAAGCTCTAGCCAACTGAACTTCTCTAGCTTACATGGAGATTAAAGATCACGTATATGTAAAAAGGCAATCTTGAGTTTTAACCATAAGATTATAAATTTTGGACAGTTATGATTGATAAAAGGTGATACCCGTGGCATCCACTCAAGTAGCCGTTGGAATGGTGTGCAGATTGGGTACTACCCCGCCAGGACCTAGCCAGAGATGATGAGAGAGGGAAATGATACTATGAGGTCGACCTCATGGGAACTTCCCCTGAAGTCGAGTTGTGTGGGGTGGGCTCACTGTGATGTGTGTTGAACATCAACATTAGGTCATGGGATATCCCAAAAATCAGCTGTATAGAACTCAGGTGGATCATGTCATCTAAAATCATGTGAAAACATACCTAAAATATATAAAAGCACTTGGTGGGCCCACCTGAGTTTTAGATGTGGCTGAAACTTGGTTTGACCCCTCATCTAAGTGGGACACAAACAATGGATGGTCTGGATTTGTGAACCACATCTTGGTGGAGTCAATAAATGATTATGAATGTTTTAATGAGAGGATAACCCCTCTCAACTATTATATGTGGTGTGGCCCAACCAAGTAATAGATTGACTTGATTTTTAAGCCTGTGGTCTATCATGGAATGGTGCATCTGACTGATGGGGTAGATGTTCGACACACATCACATTGGGGCCCACACAGCTTGACCTCATGGGAAATTCCCATGAGGACAACCTCATAGTACCACACACACACACCTCATTGAATGGTTGTGCCCGCTTGCGTTTCAAATGGATTGTTTAAGACTGAATTTTAGGACTTAGTTGCCCTCTCAATCATCGATTGTAATAGCGATCAAGAAATGCCTATTTTTGCCTTATGTGTTCCTTCACCAATATTTGCAACTAAAGCATATTTGCAACTACTGAATTAATTTTGCCTTATGTGTTCCTTCACCAATATTTGCAACTAAAGCATATTTCTCATAGGAACAAAGATAAACAAACTAAAATAAAAGAAACAAAAAATAATGCCTATTTTTTTTTTTTTATTGATTTATGAATTAATTCTAATTACAACCACAAAGTAATAAATAAAACTAGAGATAATATCTAAACCATCCGTATGGACAAACGATCTACGTGAATGGTCAGGACGATGTGACCAGAGTGTTTGATCTTCCAAGTAGAGACTAGATTGATCAAGATCCAATAACAAAAAGGCTATGGATATATTTGTCCTACTACAGGATTGCAATAATGCCTTAGACAGTAACAATCTAATCTAAACCTTAGATGTTCTACAGTATGGCTGGATAGAATTAGAGAAGGTTAAAAACTATGCTACACTAGGCTAGGCTAAGATAAAAGATAATGGTAAAAGTAAAGGTAAAGATAAATTATATTTGGCATAGGTCTGGAGCTCTTCATCATATTCTCCTTTTATAACTTCTAGGGACATTAAAACCCTCACTAGGTTTCCTTATTGGTTCAAGATCCTTCGTAGCTACGGCTTTTTATATGCTATTTCTATAAGAGATCTCCATAAATCTTAAACATTTTTAAATCTCTTGTCAACATGGCTGCAATAATTTCCATATATCGAAAATCATTTTCAGATCTTTGTCTCGTCGGATCTGGTCTGATGATGGACCATTTTAAGAGATCTGACCGTGAATGTTTGTGGAACCGATTGAATAGTCCCATTGGATCTAAATCATAGAATCCATTGGTTGCAATCAGCTCTAATATTGGTCCGACCTTCGAATATTCGTAATCGCTACGAGAACTCCAAATGTCTTTAGGAATATCTCTAATTTTAGAAAGATTGTGAGAGATTGCCTTTCCAAGTACATTTAGATCTAATGATAGAATCCTTGCCTCGGTGGGTCTTTTAAAAATATGACAAGTACGCTTCCTCAATCACATGCTACACAAATTACGGCTACATGATCTATAGTTTTGTGCCACCACCTTTATAATGAGATGTGTGTCACTGAAGGGTAAGGGTAAAAGATATCCTCAAGCGCATGTACGATTAGTGAGGCAATTAAGCACGTAGTACCAACACATGGCAACATCATATTAGTCTACAAAGGTGTGTCAAAAATGAGTGTAAACAAAAACTACTTGTCTCTATGTAAGTTTTTTTCCTTGCCTTTTGACTTGGTACTTTTCTACTTTTGTCTTTCTCGCGCTCTCTTACATATTCTCTCTCATCTCTCCATGTGATGGACAGTCCATATTAAAGTGGTCCTCATATGATGGATGGTTCACATTGAAGGTGGGGGCCCACATGATGGACAATCGACATACTAGGTGGGCCACATGATGAATGACCCATGTTAATATGGGCCCACATAATGGTTGGTCCACATCAAAGGTCAGCCTTAATGATAAATGGCCCCCATCCAAAGTGGCCTCATATGATAGACGACTTGCTTCAAAGGTGGGGCCCACACGATGGATAGTCAACAGCAACGGTGGGTTCCACATGACAGGTTGTGGACATTGAAGGTGATCCCCACATGATGGACGACCCATATCAAGGTGGGCCCGACATGACAGATGGTCCACAAAAGGTTGTCCCCTAATGATGAATAACTCACTTCTAAGGTAGACAATCCACCTTAAAGGTGCGGCCTACACAATGGACAGTCCACATCAAAGGTGGGCTCCACCTGATAGGTGATGGACATTAAAAGTGGACTCCACATGATGGACAATTTATTTTGATAGTGGGCTCAATATGATGGATAATTTATTTTGATAGTGGCCTCAAAGGTGCCCATGATGAATAGCCCACATCCAAGGTAGCCTCACATGATGGAAGGCCCGTATCAAAGGTGAGGCTCACATGATGGACAATTCACATTAAGTGCCCATATCAAAGGTGAGGCCCAAATGATGGACAATCCACATTAAGTGTCCTTGCATCATGGATAGCCCCAACATAATGAACAGAAATCCTATTGCGTGCTGAGTTACTTTGTTCGCTGGTATCGTATTGAGTAAACTAAGTTGGGCCCACCTTGAATGTATGTGGTCTATCCAGGTCATCCATCCCCTTTTCCATCTAATTTAAGGGGTTGAGCCCAAAATTGAAGCATATCTAAAGATCAAGTGGATCATGCCACATGAAATAGTGGGGATAATGATTTCCACCATTGAAACCTTGCTAGGCCATGTTTATTTTTCATCCAACCTATTTATAAGATCATGCAACATGGATGAACGGAATATATATATATATATATATATATATATATATATATATATATATATATATATATATATATATATGAAAACGCTCACCCGCGATCACGGTCCACCAAAGTTTCGGATCAAAGTAAAATTTTATACTATGGGATTTCATGAGGTTCTGATTCACATGAACGGTTCAGATTTGCGAGATTCATCACGTATGATGGGTTCTCAAAAAAGTTCGTACGTACTACGTACGAACTGGTTCGCAGGTGAGCGCTTCTCTCTCTCTCTCTCTCTCTCTCTCTATATATATATATATATATATATATATATATATATATATATATATATATATATAAGCTTAAAAATGACCATGGAGATTGAGTAATTCCAGGTAAATGGCCAAAGTAACCAGGATAGCAGACTTAAGTGGTCCCTACAATTTGAACGGGCCAAATATAGCAAGGGCTTGAACCTTCAACCTTGTGGTTAACAGCCACATGCTCTAGCCAACTGAGCTACTCCAGCTTACATGGAGATTAAAAATCTCGTATTCAATACTATTCAATATGTAAAAAGTCAATCTTGAGTTTTAACCATATGATTATAATTTCTGGACGGTTAGGATTGATAAAAGGTGATACCCGTGGCATCCACTCAAGTAGCCGTTGGAATGGTCTACGTATTGGGTAATACCCAGCCAGTGCCTGGCCAGAGACGACGGTGAGAGAGGGAATGAGAGGGAAATGATACAGTTAGGTCGACCTCACTAGAACTTCCCGTGAGGTTGAACTGTGAGGGCCCACCGTGATGTGTGTCGAACATCAAAACCGTATATTTGATGGGCCCCCTTTAGGTCATGGGGTATCAAAAAACTCATCGGTAAACAGAACTCGGGTGAAGCATGTCATCTAAAACCACGTGAAAAAATGCCTAAAACGTATAACCCCGAGTTTTAGATGCGGGTGAAACTTGGTCTGACACCTCATCCGGTAGGACACACACAGTAGATGGGCTAGATTTGTGAACTACATCTCGGTGGACCCAATAGATGATTACGAAGGTTTTAATAGGAGGGTAACCCCTCTCAACTGTTGTATGTGGCGTGGCAAGTCACAGATTGACTTGATTTTTTAGCCCGTGGCCTACCATAGAATGATGCATCTGACTGATGGGGTAGATGTTCGACACACATCACGGTGGGGCCCACACACCTCTACTTCATGGGAAGTTCCCATGAGGTCGAGCTGTGTGGCCCCACCATGATGTGTGGCGAACATCAACACTGTGCATTTGATGAGTCCCCTTTAGGTCATGGGATATCCTAAAAATCAGCCGTATATGGAACTCAGGTGGGCCATACCATCTAAAATCATGTGAAGACATGCCCAAAACATATAAAAGCACTTGGTGGGGCCCACCTGAGCTTTGGATGTGCTTGAAGCTTGGTCCGACCCCTCATCCAAATGGGACACACATTGGATGGGCTGGATTTGTGAACCACATCTCAGTGGGCCCAATAAATGATTATGAATGTTTTAATGGGAGGGTAACCCCTCTCAACTGTTGTATGTGGTGTGGCCCACCCAACTCACGGATTGACTTGAGTTTTAAGCACATGGTCCTCAATGAAATGGTGCATATGGATGATGAAGTAGATGTTTGACACATATCACGGTGTGGCCCACACAGCTCGACCTCATGGGAAGTTCCCAAGAGCTGACCGCATAGAACCATTTCCCACACACACACACACAAATATATATATATATACAGTCATAATGCCAGGGTCACCATCCCAATAAACTAACAATTCTCATATCTCTTTATTTTATTTGTTAGTAAATAGTTTTCATAAAAATGCATGTAACCTCAGACATCCGCTGTGAATCGCTTGACAGGGGCATGGAGGGAAGACAGATATGCAGCATCCACCTTGTCTATGCCATCAAACATATAACCAAAAGGCTGCATTTTTATGTACCTTCCGGAGCCAGGCTCGACCCTGAGTTCACCATCTTTCCATACTATTCTTCCTCTTGAAATTGTCACTTCCACCTTCCCCTGCAGAGAAAAATAAAATGAAATTTTCAGAATTAATGTAGCTTAAAGTCTTTAAGGTTCAAGGCAGGGTTGGCTCAGCAGTACTATTCCCATTGTATATGGCCGTTTAACAAAGACTTCTATTTTCTGGTGCAATACAGAGAACATGTTGGGATGGATATAGAATACATATTATTTCAATATTTCTTGCAGAGGAATGATCACATACAACTAGTTGTATGGTACCAAAAAAAAAAAGAAAAAAGAAAAAAAAAAGATGTGAGCTTTAGAGCTTTGCTAAGCACACACAGGCGCAATAAAGCTCATGTTCATGGACTGACCATTTACATGATTTCCCAAAAATGAATCTGGTTCACTCATCATGTGGGCTCCAGTATTGGAAAAAGTGGAAGGAAGGCTTAGAAAATTTCAGCCAAGTTTTTCAGAGCCTTGATCAACCTTTCAGTTGGATGGATTGGATCTTGGACCTATCACATGTGTTTGGCATGTACATGAGCAAAGCTCTGAGCTTTAAACACAGAAGAAATAATCCTGACTGGTTTTGAAAAATTTTATTTGAAGATAAAATTCCGTTGACATCCATGGCCTCAAATATTCATGACCCAGAAAGGAATTACAGCAACTGACCATATTCAACTGACCATTACAGCAACTGACTATATTCAAGTGACAAAAAATAAAAAAGGAAAAAAAAAAGAAAGAAAGAAAGAAAGAAAGAAAGAAAAAGTGGCAGATTGGATGGCTAGATTTTTGAGGTATGGTCCATCCGTGGTGGGGCTCACATATCCAAGTCCTGGAGAATCGAACTAACAATACAATACATATGCTTGAGTCAGTGATGAAATAGTTCCTAGTGTAGAGAATTAATCAGTATGTGGTGCTTCATGACCTATATTTGAAGTATTAGAGTGTTATGCATACCTTGCCTTTCCACCCTTCATAGACGTTCGTATCCAATCTTGAGTGGTGTGTCTTTGCTGTTATTTCAAAGCTTGAATTGGGGTTTAGAATGATTATATCGGCATCAGATCCGACAAGTATTGCTCCTTTCCTTGGGTATATGTTGAATATACGGGCACTGCAATTCACTCAAGTAATGAATGCAAATATATTTGTGTAATATGTGCGTATGTATGCATGCATGCATGCACAAAAGTTTCCATCTCCTTGTTTGGATCGAGCTGCTTTTTGGGGCATCCCTTTTCGTGTGGGACAACATTGTTGGATGGGTGAAATGTCATACAAACACCATGGTGGGCCCCACACACTAACCGTTGTGCCTCAGTGCATGGTAATCCAGATGGTACATCTAGTAGGCTCCATGGTGTATGGTCCACATGGAAAAATCTTATTTGATGAAAGATCCTCACATCCATAAACAAGTGACGAAAAGTGCAAGATTTTTTTAAAATTCATTAACAACCCTTTTGTGGATAGCGAAGATCTCGATCAGTGAGACTTTTTCCTTGTGGCCCATCCATAGTAAAATCTAGTAGATGAACAGTACTGATCACAACATAGCAATGAACAAGAGCCAAGCAACAAGGGGAAAGCAACAAGGATGATAAATGCTAGCAAACATCTATCAATGTATGAACATATTACAAGCACTGAGATGTACATCACAAATCAAGGTATCACCATACTATTTATGGGTGTGTCTTCAGTGAATTCCTAACTATGTGGGCCACAAAAGTTTTGGAAAAAGCTGATATTTGTGTGGTCCCTTCATCCAGGTCTTTGTGACCTTATCAACAGGTTGGATAGCCTTTAAGGGTGGGTAGGTGCGGTCCACCTAAGATTTGGATCTGCTTCATTTTTTGGGATCATGCCCTAAAATGAGCTCTCAAAATGGATGGACGGCGTGGTCATAAGGCACATACATCACGATGGGCCCCACAGTTAGGGATCCATCGAAGTTGTGCCCACTACCGATATGGTGCATCACCATGCAATTAGCATGTGGCATCATAGACATTGTCATAATGAAATCATACCATTCAGTGCTTGTGATTTTCACATAA
The DNA here is from genome assembly GCA_030180095.1 of Magnolia changhungtana. Lineage (NCBI taxonomy): Eukaryota > Viridiplantae > Streptophyta > Magnoliopsida > Magnoliales > Magnoliaceae > Magnolia > Magnolia changhungtana. The sequence continues at coordinate 2,367,091 of JASAUF010000364.1, read as the reverse complement.
TCAGTTACTGATATTCTACCAGATTCCTGCATCAAAACGAGTGTTTTTTAGAGAAGCTGAGTTATAGCAAGAGAAAAAACATTGGATTATTTGGTTTTACCAAACCAGTTGCAAATCAAATTAAGGCTGCTTACCACCATTGTATCCCAAACCAGATGCATCCTCTCTTCAATACCTGAAATCCCGAAATGTAAAAAATAATGCTAGAATTAACAAGTTGAAGGACACAGAGTTCTTTTCAACTCAGGGCATTGAAGTAAACTCACACATACCATTGACGCCATTTGGAATTTTCCGAAAATCATCAATGCCCAAAGCTTTCTGTGCGGAGTTGAATGCACAATGATCTGTTCCTACAAGCTGCATGTCAATTAAAAGATTATGATCAAATTGGTATTTGAGTACTTTTTGGACAGCCAAACACCTGGAAATCAGCAAGTTGATGGAACATAAATTGAGAGGCAAGCTCATTGAATATGTTACTGCACACGAGTTCCATGGAGACATTGAAAAGCCATACCAGAACCAGAGTGGTCATCTGCCAGCCCTCACCATGTATGCACCATCGCCGCAAAATGAGGCCGGACAATGTTAATCGGAACTAGCAAAATATGGGCAGGGCCGCAGGGGTATCGAAATTGGGTAATTAGGATCGTCCAACCAGTTTGATTTTTGGGACAGTCCATGTATGCTATGTCTGGGCAGATGAGTGGTCCGGATCTTATAAACATTTTATGTGTCCTCAACTCTGGTGCAATTAGCATTCCTCTAATACATAAAAGCAATGTAGTAATACAAGAAGCGATTATGGCAGTGGCAGTGCTAGATGATGATACTAAAGGGCTATGATGAAGTTGATTAATTACAAGTTTACAACATAGCTGGTGCTTATACAAGAAGGGCCTGTTTGGGATCAAGGAAATGAGAATTGGAATTTGGTATATCCATGAACTAGTCAATTCATGTATTTGGATTTAGCAAATTCCAAAGTCCACTGTTTGGGATTCAAACTACAAATTCATGGATTTGGGAAGCATTTATTGCAATGGTAGGGCATTCACTGTAAGGAAATATCATAATTGAAAGGTCTCACATGCAAGTTGTAGATGAAAAAACTTGCAACAAAATTGCATGTGGGGCTCACCGTGGTGTATGTACAACATCCAATTCATCCAACACGGTTGCCCTATCAGTTGAAAATAGAATGGCACAAAAATCATGTTGATTCAAACATCATGTGGGCAACATGATATTAAACGATGGACAACCACCCAAAAACCTTGGAATTCACATGGTGGCCCACTTGATGGTGGATCGGCATGATTTTGGGAGCATCCAATTTTCATTATGGGGCAACCATATAAGACCGGTTGGATGCCATACAATTATACATACACCATTGCATGGTGGGCTTGACACCCCCAACTAGTTGTGTGTGAGACCTTCCCATATTTTTTTTCCTTTTAAAAGAATCTCTCATTTTGAAGATTTTAATGAGCCTTTATTTATTTATTTTTATTATTTTGAGAATTTGCATTTGCCCCAAATCCACAAATTTGCGGAGGTGTGGATTTGGGAAATCCACGGATTGGTAAATCCCCAACCAAAAAAAAAAAAAGGGAAATTCATGGGTTTTGCAAATCCCTTTCCCAAATCCCTCACCCCAAACAGACCCTAAGGGGTCATTTGGATGGTGGTAAATGGAGCAAATAGTAAATTATTTACTAGCAAATCATTTACTAATTGTGTTTGGATGCTCTAATTTGGTAGTAAATCATTTACTACTTGTAAATGATTTACTAACAAAGCCCCCTTCTCATTTACCAGCAAAAATGTGAGTTTTCATTTTCTAGTAAATGAGGAGATTGCAACGGCTCTATTTTTTTGAATGAAAGTCTATAAAGCAGATTTCATTTACCATTTACAGGCTATCCAAACACTGTAAATGATTTACTCATTTACAACTTAAAGCCAAACAAACAGGCTGCAAATCATTTACAGCCTTTAAATGATTTACTAGTAAATCATATACAATGTAAACCATTTACCACCATCCAAACAACCCCTAAGGGGAAAAAACCTGGGACCAGTCTAGAAAACAGCAATCCTGAAAACCAAGTCTAAGCATTTTTTAGGCATGCAATTACTTTCAAAGACAGAAGAATATTGGTGGAAAAGCTTATTACAGACAGGTTTGACTTACAAGAAGTTGCAATGTTGCATTTTGAGGAGAAGATCCCCTAAGAGAAGTTGCATTTAGGCGAGATGACCCATTGACTCATATCACATCTATGTAGTGAGTCTAGTGACCTCAAATAAGGGTGGATTGGGAATTTTCTTGTTGAGCTCTTGAACCTAGCTTGCCACAGGCCAGTAACATGCTTGACTCCTAGGATCAAGGGTTCTTAGGCCTGTGACTAATACAAGGCCTGTAAATAAATGGATTGAGCCTAGTCCCAGGTTAGATGAATTTTACTATCTTAGTTCAGGCTCGTCCAGGAATGTTTGTGTTGGTCATGGGCTGGTCCCATTCTGAATTTCAGGCATGATTGCTAAACTGTTGGGATCACGCCAAACCCTGCTCAAACATGGACCATTGCTCCCCCATCTAGCATCCTGCCTCCCTGCTTTCTGTTGCTGTTCTGGAATGTGTTACTAGCATCATTCCAGGCAAACAGACATTCTATGAGGTGCTATATTCATCCTACATTGTTTCAGTCAGGTCTCTCTGTACATCCTACATGTTATGTCTGGTGTGTGCGTAATAGATCATTTCATGCAATCTTAAGAATGGAAAGATACCTGCAAAATTCCCATTGAAAGGGCAGCTTGAAGGGCTTTATCATGTCCCACTTTCCTTATTGGAGGACTCATCAAACACCTACCACATGAACAAACCACATGATGCTGCATAACTTTAAGAATTGAAAAGAAAACAATTAGAACTCAAAAGGCATGAGGTCTTGCTTGGCTGCAGTGATGAAGTCAGGGTGCCAAAGCCAAGAATCATCAAGGACCAGCCCAGCGACAATGGGTTCTCCAATGACCCTCTGCCCTGCATTCAGACAATAGAGACTAGTTCAGTCTAAATCATGAAATCATTAGTACACACAACAGATTACAAGCTGTTTGGAGTCTTAGCATGCATTTGGATGTTGCTGAATATGCGTATGGAAGAATGGCCACCATTGTGCTTGTTCCTTAGATTTATAGCAATGAACCATGTTGAGCTGGTTTGGCCCACTTTCCCCATTTCATTGAATAGTTGGATGGACTCTCCACTCTTTCACAACAAAATTCCATTTTCAACTTGAAGTGGACACCATTTAAAAGGGCACATTTGCCATTTTTGTGCCCTTCTGCAAACGATACCTTAACTATGAAGAACTAATTACCTGATTTTTTAGCCTCAGCAATCTCCTCCATAGCATCAGCGCTCATGACATGAACTATATATAAAGGTGTATTCACAAAGCTTGCCAAGCGGATAGCTCTTCCGGTCGCTTCTCTTTCCAGCTGCACAAGCATCAAAGATGACAATCCATGGCAAAATCATAATCCAACGAACATGCAATCAACAAGAAACAACTAAAGAAGACAAAACAAAAGTCACCACTTTATGGCTCCTCTTGAGTAAATCTTTTAGGGCAATATTGTTGATCTTCTCAGGCAAGTTGAATTTCTTAAGATTTGAGGGTCTTGGGCAATCCATATTAATGCAGACGCATTTTCACACCGGGCTCGAGTGCGGTCACTTGTAGGATGCAGGGGCACACTCGGGGTGGGTGCGGCCTATGGAGGAGGTATCGTGTTCGAGACTCCTCACCGGGGGTGATTAATGCGCATTTCACACCAAGTTCGAGTGGGGTAGCCCGTGAGATGCGGGGACACACTCGGGGTGGGCGGCCCATGTGATTTGAGGCCCACGTAGGGGGTTCGGCCGAGGTCCTAACCCATGCGATGTGAGGCCTAGGCTATAAGATAAAGGGATTAATTCGCCATATTCTAACAGTTCGAGCTTTTAGAGCAAGTGGTTAATTGTCCCGCATCAAATTGGTATCAGAGAGGGAGGTCTCGGGTTCGAGACTCCTCACCGGGGGTGATTAATGCAAGGGCATTTTCACACTGGGCTCGAGTGAGGTCGCTAGTGGGATGCGGGGGCACACTCAGGGTGGGTGCGGCCCCACGGAGGAGGTCTCATATTCGAGACTCCTCAACAAGTGTGATTAATGCGCATTTCAAACCAGGTTCGAGTGGGGTAGCCCGTGGGATGCGGGGACACACTCGGGGTGGGCGGCCCATGTGATTTGAGGCCCATGTAAGGGGTTCGGCTGAGGTCTTAACCCATGAGATGTACCTAGTTTCTAAAAATGAAGAAGGAAAGTTTCTAAAAATAGAAAGTAAGTTAGTTTCTAAAAAGGAAAAGGGAAAGTAAACTAGTTTCTAAAAAAGAAAAAGGAAAGGAAATTAGTTTCTAAAAACAAATTAAGAAAGTTTCTAAAAAACATAAAAGGAAAGTTTCTAAACCTAGAAATAGAAAGCTAAGTTAATTTCTAAAATAATTCAAATAAGGGGATAACAAAAAATTTCAGCAGCTTATGTCAGGGTTTATGGACTTCTAAACGGTCATATATGATGAGAATTGATGCATAATGAACATAAACAACCAAACCCTAAACATGTAATGAATTCCCCTACAAGAACCCTAGGCTTTGATACCAAATTTAATGTAGGACAATTAACCACTTGCTCTAAAAGCTTGAACTGTTAGAGTATGGCAAATTAATCCCTTTATCTCATAGCCCAGGCCCCATATCTCATGGGTTAGGACCTCGGCCAAACCCCCTTCGTGGGCCCCAAATCACATGAGTTGTCCACCCCGAGTGTGTCCCCGCATCTCACGGGCTACCCTACTCGAGCCTGGTGTGAAATGCGCATTAATCACCCCCGGTGAGGAGTTTCGAACACGAGACCTCCTCCGTGGGCAGCACCCACCTCGAGTGTGTCCCTGCATCCCACAAGTGACCCCACTCGAGCCCGGTGTAAAAATACCCCTACATTAATCACCCCCAGTGAGGAGTCTCGAACACGAGACCTCCTACTCTGATACCAATTTGATACTGGAAAATTAACCACTTGCTTTAAAAGCTCGAACTGTTAGAGTATGGCGAACTAATCCCTTTATCTCATAGCCCAGGCCTCACATCTCATGGGTTAGGACCTCGGCCGAACCCCCTTCGTGGGCCCCAAATCATATGGGTTGTCCACCCCGAGTGTGTCCCCGCATCCAACGGGCTACCCCACTCGAGCCTAGTGTGAAATGCGTATTAATGTAGGGGCATTTTCACACCGGGCTCGAGTGGGGTCGCTTGTGGGATGCAGGGGTACACTCGGGGTGGGTGTTGCCCACGGAGGAGGTCTTGTGTTCGAGACTCCTCACTGGGGGTGATTAATGTGCATTTCACACCGGGCTTGAGTGGGGTAGCCCGTGGGATGCGAGGACACTTGGGGTGGGCAGCCCATGTGATTTGGGGCCCACGAAGGAGGTTCATCCGAGGTCTTAACACATGAGATGTGGGGCCTGGGCTATGAGATAAATGGATTAATTCGTCACACTCTAACAGTTCGAGCTTTTAGAACAAGTGGTTAATTGTCCTGCGTCAAATTGGTACCAGAGCAGGAGGTCTCGTGTTCGAGACTCCTCACTGGGGACCGGGCTCGAGTGCGGTCGCTTGTGGGATGCAGGGGCACACTCGAGGTGGGTGCGGCCTGTGGAGGAGGTATCGTGTTCGAGACTCCTCACCGGGGGTGATTAATGCGCATTTCACACCAGGTTCGAGTGGGGTAGCCCGTGAGATGCGGGGACACACTCGGGGCGGGCGGCCCATGTGATTTGGGGCCCATGTGATTTGGGGCCCACGTAGGGGGCTCAGCCAAGGTCCTAACCTATGTGATGTGGGGCCTAGGCTATGAGATAAAGGGATTAATTTGCCATACTCTAACAATTCGAGCTTTTAGAGCAAGTGGTTAATTGTCCTGCATCACATATGATAGATATTTCTTATTCAAAATCGAAACTTTAATAAAAATAGTTGTGAGAATGTTATTATTTGACTTGTAATGCAGTACATTACCTTTGTACTGGTGATCTAAGGAAGAAAATATATTCCCAAAAGAAGCCTAATGCACACTCTCCAAGTACTTCCAAAATGTATCAAAAGAGAGATTATGAAAAAAAAAAAGCCCTACAACTTGACATCAACATATATTTGTTCAAAGGAAAACATATTTTAAACATACCTCTGGAGGCCTCGAAAGTGCATGCCCCTCTGGGCCTGTTATACCAAGATCGATCATCCTCTTCTGCCCTGCAGCAATTGCATCTCCGTTTTCAGCATGAACCATAGCCAAGGCACCAAGGGACTTGCACTTTTCCAAGCCTTGCACTAGAAGTTCATCGTTGATCATAAGAGCCCCTTTGTAGGCCATAAAGAATTTGAAAGAGTTTATACCTGTTAGTCATCCAAAAAAAAAAAAAAAAAAAAAACTTTAGAATGGCAGTTAAAATGCAAAAACAACCACTTCAATCTTTCCATTGATGGCACTTTCCATTAATATCCATTCTTAACTTGAATGGATTTAATATCCATTCGAAATTAATTCGCCATGCTCTATCAATTCGAGCTTTTAGAGCAAGTGGTTAATTGTTCTCCATCAAAAGATCTTGACTTAAAATATGCTAACCTTTCTCCTTAACCATAAGTTCCATCTCTTTCGAGACAACTTCATCAAATTTTGTGATGACCATATGAAACCCATAATCCATGCATGAGATTTTTGCTTTATTCAAATAGGATTCATAGCCAGCAGTTAAACTTCCATTGACTGGTATTACAAAATCAATGTGCATCGTTGTTCCCCCTGCTAATGCAGCAGCCTGACCACTGAAAAAGTCATCGACACTTTCCATGCCCAAAGCCTCCATTGCTAGGTGTGCGTGAGGGTCAATTCCTCCTGTTACCAAAACAAAATTTTACAGTTCATCAGGGCCAGATGTTCAAGATGATAACCAATTGGAGTCCATGTCCTAGGAAAGCTTGAAAATTTCACCTGGCATGACATATTTCCTCAGAAGCATCAAAATACAGTTACATCATCAAGAACTCAAACATCATATTAGCAGTGAAGATCATTGTTTTATCCATATTTTAAAATTATTTATTAATTTATATTAAATATCTTATTTTCAGCAAGATTTCCCCAATAATATCACCAAAAAGAACATCAAAATCTACCAAGAAATTCCAATGCCGAGAAACTGCTGATCACAAGATTTGTGACTATGGTTCATGTTATAGTCCCTTATATATATATATATATATATATAGGGAAAAGGTACTATGCGCTCGACCTCACGAGTCCGTCCCATGAGGTCGAGCTGTGTGGGCCCCACCGTGATGCGTTTCGAACATCTACCCCATCAGTCAGATGCACCATTCCATCATGGGCCTAGGTCTCAAAAATCAAGTCAATCTGTGACTTGTGTGGGCCACACCACATACAGAAGTTGAGAGGGGCCGTGCACCATTAAAACATTAATAATCATTTTTGGGCCCACTGAGATGTGGTTTACAAATCCAGCCCATCCGTTATGTGTGTCCCACTTGGATGAGGGTTCGAGACCAAGTTTCAAAGAAAGATTCAAAACTCGGTGGGCCCCACCAAGTGCTTTTATATGTTTTAACGGTGTCTTCACATAATTTTAGATGGTATAGCCCACCCGAGTTCCGTATACGGCTGATTTTTGGGATATCCCATAATTTAAAGGGGACCCATCAAATGCATGGTGTTGATGGTCGAAACACATCACGGTGGGGCCCACACAGCTCGATCTCACGAGAGCTTATCGTGAGGTCGAGCTGTGTGGGCCCCACCGTGATGCGTTTCGAACATCTACCCCATCAGTCAGATGCACCATTCCATCGTGGGCCTAGGTCTCAAAAATCAAGTCAATCCGTGACTTGTGTGGGCCACACCACATACAGAAGTGGAGAGGGGCCATGAACCATTAAAACATTCATAACCATTTTTGAGGGCCCACCGAGATATGGTTTGCAAATCCATCCCATCCATTATGTGTGTCCCACTTGAATGAGGATTCAGACCAAGTTTCAGGCGCATGCAAAACTCAGGTGGGCCCCAACAAGTGCTTTTATATGTATTAACGGTGTCTTCACAACATTTTAGATGGTATGGCCCACCTGAGTACCGTATACGGCTGATTTTTGGGATATCCCATAATTTAAAGGGTACCCATCAAATGCACAGTGTTGATGGTCGACACGCATCATGGTGGGGCCTACACAGCTCGACCTCACGGGAGCTTATCGTCAGCTCAAGCGCATTGCACCTTTTCCCATATATATATATATATATATATATATATATATATATATATATATATACGCCATCCCCTAATGGCTCAAGCTTTTAGAGCAAGTGGTTGTTTGACCTGCCATCAAAGCGGAAGGCCTTGTGTTTGAATCCCGGGAGCAGCAAATCTACCTCCCTAACATATTCTATAATAAGTTTTAGTTCGAGTATAACTTTTGATCCTTTGAGTTGTAGGAGTTTTACCCAACGTGGTTAGGCCAAATTGGACACTTACTATTTTTGGCCGAAAACCATGAATTCCAGTAGAAATGGAGACTGTTTATAAATAGTAAGTTTACTATTTATAGTAAGTCCATTTTTAGGGTGTTTGAGTTGGAGTTTGAGTCTAAAACTCCATCCTAGGTTTGAGCTCATTTTTTAAAGGATTGTAATTTCTTTCTTTCTTTCTTTTTCTATATCATCAATCAATTTATTTTCAAATTTATTAAAAATTACTTCTATTTTTATCCCCCTCGTGGATTCAAGGAAGCTCTATGAGGAGTCCAGAGAGCTCCGTGTATTTGGAGTAGATATCCACTGAGGAGGACAGTGATCGACCTCATCATGTCCCTCCCTGTGTCAGTTTTCCAAATACATTATACTCAAAAGAAACACAAGCATACATTGGAAGGTTACAACGTTATCTAATGGGAGCACCATATCAAATAAAGGTAGAATACAAGATTATATTTTATACAAGAGCACATACAAGATACAGATTGATTGAAAATCTTGAACTGTATTCTGTACTAGGCCCATGCTTACTTGCCAGTTAAGCAATTGACAACTTTGATGCTTGACTTCAACGAAATGCTATGTTGAAGTTTGGAACTTGCATTGTTATATGCAAACAAAGAACAACAAAAATGAGATTCATAATAAACTGTTTTAAGCAGGGTGAATTTTTATTTTTATTTATGATTGCACCTATATGAAGTAAAAGCACTATATTTCACTTTGGTGCGACAATGCTATGACAACATATCTTTAATATCCCATCTCAACCTAGGATATGACTCAATAACATCGCCAGCTTGCTTATGAGAACTATCTGCCAATCTATGCCATGGATTGAAATCTTGGTTTCTAATTTCCACGTCTCCGTCGATGCCAAGTCCGGGCCATTTCACTGATGCCAAAATGACTTGAATTAGCAATAAAGTCAGTATGAAGCCTTAATGTGCATGATTCGTAGGCGACTTGGAGAAACAAATATATATATATATATATATATATATATATATATAAAAAAATAAATCAACTATTGTGCGTGTCATAGGCATGGACGAATCACAGATACAGACAGGTGATGTTATGCGACTCGGCCAGGTTGAGGCTCATTTACTTCAGGTTGAAATCCCTACAGGATTACAACTTTCCAAGTCGGGCTCACGAATCATCTAATCTAGGGTCAATGCTAAGTCCATGTGGATGAGTCGACTCAGTATCATACAATATTTTAAACATGATCCATTCCCATTCATTTGATCAATACATCAACCATCTAGTCTTCATTTTGTATGGATTCTCGAGTCGACTTCTCCGTTTAGATTAAAACGATATTCAACATTCATGAGTTTTTTCATTGCATGAAACACTGATCTTGCTAACACATCTAGTGTGATTAAATTGTCATTAGCTATGATATGTATGCTGTATCACCAAATGCATAGTGGTTGCCTCAACAAAAAACACAAATCTAAGACGATATTTATGCTTTTCACCCGATTATATATCTTCCCATGATGAATCTATGAATTTTATCAGACTCAACTACAGAGTACTTTTGCTACAAAAAGAGAATTTCTGCAATTCATCCAACTGCACCTGTCAATCCACATTGTGGGCCCCACTGTGGAGTAGCATAACCTTAGAATCATACTGATCAAACAATCTTCAGCATCCTATTTTTCACTGCAGAAGTTGGACCAGTCACCATTTTTACCATGGAAGGTTAGGATCTTCCAATTGGTGTGAATTTCAGTACATGCTCTAGCTAAAACAGGGCAATCTGAACAGTTGGGATCAGACGGTGTGGACTGAGACGTATCAGTGCCACACGCATCACAGATGCATTAAACTCTTCCTTTGAAATTCAAGCAAATCTATGATGAATTCTGTTTCACATCTGGTTTCAGTTTAAGCAATCTAAACTTCTGAAATGACTTAAATTCTTGAAAAAGAAAGAAATAAAATTCTACGGACAGGATCTTTACCTTGATATTGGGCCCCACAGTGATTCATCCAACCACATGTGTCAATAGAAATTGCAGGGCCCATTGTGGGGAAGCATGACATTAAGAGTTATTTGGATGCTTGTAACTTCTCTAAAATGTAAGTGGACTATAGGTAAGTAACAACCAGTGTTTTTAGGAACATGCCCTAAAATGAGCTGGAAAAATTGATGACCAGCATGGATATATACAGCTGTGGATATATGGACAGATTTAGATCTTCTTCAATAAAAATTATGGCCCACAAGATAAATATTGCCCAGATTTAGATCTTCTTCATTTTTAGGAACATGCCCTAAAATGAGCTGGAAAAATTGATGAACAGCATGGATATATACAACATGCATCGAGGTGAGCTCCACAATCATAGCCATTGCTTTTTCTATTTTTATTTCCTTTCCACCTATCAAACTTTAGAAAATATGGGCCCATTGTGGATGAGTTGTAGGCCATGAGAAATCAGATGTCCAATCTTTTTAATTGTTGGTGATGACCTATGGTTAAATCTTTTATAATTAGTAGTGTGCGCTATCAATTTTATCGTATGTATGTGATATAAATGAATAGTTAAGAAAAGTTGATCATTGGTTCAAATTCTTCGTGTATATATAATGGACCACTTAACGGCACCGGTATGTTCATGGCCAACCCTTCTCGATGAATGATCCAGATTTCACATGTGTAATACACTGACATATATGCAAATGTCCTCTTTAATCTTCCTTGCTTTAAGAGTAGATAGCATGAGCTCACCACTAATATGCATTTTCCCGCAATTATATTTCCACAGTCTTCTTCTTTGTTCCTTTAGTTAATGTGTAATTAATTACCTATTAATGTTGTTTTACCCCTTATTTCACTTAATTGCTATCCAAACATTGAAGAATTCGTGAGTTCACTTTTATAACCCACTTGATTATTGATTTATCCTAAGAATTGACTTAAATATTCATCTAAATGAGCTTACAAAATGATGTACAATTTTCTAAGTTTTTTTTATATGTTAATTAGACTTTGAAATGATTTTATATTTCATTCTCAACTTGGTGTGAATATATAACTTTTTACACAAATAATTTATAGATTACCCAAATACAAAAAGCAACTTAATTATAGGTAAGTTACTTACAACTTATGTCTAGATAAAATTACCAATGTCTAGCTTTCATCTAACTTCTTATTTATAACTAACTTACATATTACCCAAATACAAAAACCAACTTAATTACAACCGTTGAGGATCCTCTGCCTTAATATAAGGCCTTCCATACGTGCATCCATTGACCCTCAATTACAGGAATTTGTTTAGCTAATTCTCTCCATTGATTTTGTAATCAACATTTATGTGTACTTACTACATTATACAATCAGTAAATGTATATATATGAAAAGCTCTCACCACTCAAATGTGTGGTGGTTTTCAAACATTCTCAACAACTTACGTCTAAATAAAATTACCAATATCCAACTTTCACCTGTAAGTCACTTACAACTTAAAAGAACTTACAAGCATCCACTCGCGCCCTTAGAATCACACCGATCAAACAATCCTCAGCATCTGAATTTTCACTGTGGAAGTTGGACCACTCACCATTTTCACCCTAGAAGGTTAGGATCTGCCGATCGGTGTGAATTTCAGTACATGCGCCATCTAAAACAGGGCCAACAATCTTAACGGTTCGGATCGAACAGTGTGGACTAAGACAGATCGGTGCCACATGCATCACCGACACATTAAACTCATCCTTTGAAATTCAAGAAAATCTTATGATGAATTCTCTTTCATATCTAGTTTCACCTAACCAATCTAAACTTCTGAAATGACTTAAATTCATAGAAAAGAAAGAGAGAAAATTCTACGGACATGATCTTACCTTGATGTTGGGCCCCACAGAGACGACGATCCCATCCTCGATATAAACATCAGCCACCTCCTGATGATGAGCATTGACAACGGTCCCGCCCTTGATCAAGATCTTCAACGGCGACACGTGCGGGCCGCAGTTCAGGTCACCGTAGCTGACGCCACTGCAAAACTGAAAATCTCATACGTATGTTATAAAAAAAAACGCTAGAAATTGAGAATTTATCACGAAACGATATTTTCCGAAAGGCTTACTTACTTCTGGGATTTGCTGAGATTGGGAGATCGGAAAGAGAGTGAAGGAGAGGAGAAACACGATCGAGATGAGAAGAAGACGATTGATTTTGAGGGTTTGAGAGAGGAGAGATTTACGATCTGATGCCATTTCTCGCAACGAGAAAGAGAACGAGAGAAGCTCTGCTGCTGCTTCCACTGCTACTTTCAAAGGAGACTAGGAGAGTGAAGTGAGAACTCTTGCCGCGGCTTTTTTTAATGGAAAATATCTTATGTACAATCAGTTGGACTGTAAGTCATGATCCACCTCTCCAATAACTTCCAACATCTTACGTTTATACCAAATATAACTGTCCAATAAATTTTAATTATAATTATAATCACAAAAATAATTACTATAATTCTTTGATATTTAATCAACGGACATAAACGTTTTATATTATGTACCCCAAAAATAAGTATATAGAAATTATTTTTTTCATTATATGATCCTTGTGGTTTTTACAACCTATTGAAAGTCTGTGATTTTACATTAACTTAATATATTAGATATTACATATGGTTGGACTTTACTTTGTTGTCCAACCGGTTGAACTTGATACCGTATCTTTTGAACGTGGACGCGGATCAGGAGCCGACAGGTTGAGCAGCCCAACGAGGATTCGCTGGACGCGGATTATCTACTGAATCTGACAGTAGCGAGTTTCGCTACTGAAGTGACGTCACGATGTCATGAGGAGAAATGCACCGGTGCTGTCGTGGCATTATAAATTATTGTGTTCCTAGTTTCATTGGGACGCTTAAAATATTTATTATGTTGATCTACACCGTTCATTAGGTCAAATGAACATTTCATGGGATACCATAAAAGTATAACTTCGATCCGAAAAAATATATATCCATTTGGTCAATGAAATTTAATATGAACGGAGAGGATCATTTGTAAAAAATAGGTACATTCAACAATTTGATCCATAAAATATTATGGTTCACAATGGATAGCTTATGATTACGAAGAATTACTTTTTTAGGCCATTTTAACCATTTCATCCATGGCTTGGAAAAAGGATGGTTGAAAAAAAGACCATACTATTGACAGATTAGAACATCAGATCAGTGTGATGTTTTCCTGGCAGTGTATGGAATTTGTTCTGGGATTAATGGATGGTTCAGATTGATTTTTCGGACTATCTAGCAACTTTGATGCAACTAGGAGCACTATAACGTATAAGCACACTAATCCTACCTTATCATTTATTTTTTTAAGATTATAACTTGAGTTTTTTTATCGCCGTAAGCCTTACCTTTTATCCAGCAGCTTTTGTACACCCTCCCAAACTTTACTCATGAGACTAAACCAATTATGTACAAGCATATTATTTGAATACGAAAATACTATGAGATATATGTGAAAATACTTTTGCATTCATGGTGGCACTGTGATATCCACGGTACCACCGTGGAACTCTCTCTTATCCACAGTGTCACCGTCTAATACCATAAAAAGAGTCAAAGGCCATAGTTAAATATATATGGCTACAGCTATGGATTACAACAATAGCCATAGGTAGCATAACCATTGAGCAAACCTATGGATAATTGAGTAAACCTAACGTGAAATTAAACGACCCTAACATGCCTAACATGAAATTCAACGATTCTAACATGAAATTTGACGAGCCTCAAGGAAAATTGAGCGAGGCAAACATGAAATTCGACGAGCCTCAAGGGAAATTGAGCAAAGCAAACATGAATTTCAACGAGCCTCAACGGAAAATTAAGCGAAGCAAACGTGAAATTCAACAAGGCTAACATGAAATTCAACGAACCTCAAGGAAAATTGAGCGAGGCTAACATGAAATTCAACGAGCCTCAAAAGATACATTGTTTGATTTCATAATAATCTTCTATCCAATCTATATTAATGTTTGTCTTATCTTGTAGGAAATAGGGCTGCAACTTGGATCCAGTTTGACCTAAGCCCTATTGAGCCAACATCAGTCCGGGTCGAGTTGCGTAGTCATTGTGTTCGGTTATGATTGAAACTCAACGAGCCTCACAGGAAATTGAGCGAGGCTAGCATGAAATTGAGCGACGCAAACTGAAAATTGAGCTAGGCAAACTGAAAATTGAGTAAGGTAAACTTGGAATTGAGCGAGGCAAACTGAAAATTCAGCAAGGCAAACATGAAATTCTACGAGGCAAACTGAAAATTAAGCGAGTAAAAGAGGAAATTAAGCGAGGCAAACTGAAATTAAACGAGGTAAAGAGGAAATTGAGCGAGGTAAACTAGAAATTGAGCGAAACAAACATGTAATTCAGATAGCATCAAAAGAAAATTGAGCGAGGCAAACATGAAATTGAGCGAGGTAAACATGCAATTCAATAAGGCTAACATGAAATTCAACGAGGCTAACATGTCCCATTCTTTGGAAAAGTCCGTGTATGGTAATAGCGAAATACTATTCAGTCATTTAGCATCCACAAGAAGTAGAAAAGTATAGTCATTGGATAAGAAAAGTCTCAATTCCCATCTCTTTTATTGCATATTCCATTCTTCAGACAAGTCCTTGTATTGCATTAAAGCCCAAGTGGAACATGAAACGACTTATAATTCCAAGTCAAATCTATGATAATATAGACTTAAGACATGGAGATGACTCTTATTTTCTCCAATAACTTTCTTTACAATTAAATAAAATAGTGAAAGGTCTAAATTTTGTGTTTTCAATTAATCTAATTAATTTCCTTTAGGTGGAACATTTTAAGTTCACACGTGCAAAGGTAATTTAGGGCATGTAAAAGTTGGAAATGGGCTCGAATTAGGCACTGGTAGCATAGCCATTGAGCAAACCTATGGATAATTGAGCAAACCTAACATGAAATTGAACGAGCCTAACATGAAATTGAACGACCCTAACATGCCGAACATGAAATTCAACGATCCTAACATGAAATTCGACGAGCCTTAGGGGAAATTGAGCGAGGCAAACAAGAAACTCGACGAGCCTCAAGGGAAATTGAGCGAGGCAAACATGAAATTCAACGAGCCTCAAAGGAAAATTGAGCGAGGCAAACATGAAATTCAGCAAGGCTAACATGAAATTCACGAACCTTAAGGGAAATTGAGCGAGGCTAACATGAAATTAAACGAGCCTCAAAAGATACATTGTTTGATTTCATAATAATCTTCTATCCAATCTATATTATTATTTGTCTTATCTCATAAGAAATAGGGTTGTAACTTGGGTTTAGTTTGACCTGAACCCTATTGAGCCAACATAAGCCTGGGTCGAGTTGCGTAGTCATTGTGTTCGGTTAGGATTGAAACTCAACGAGCCTCACAAGAAATTGAGCGAGGCAAACTGAAAATTAAGCGAGACAAACTAAAAATTGAGTAAGGTAAACTTCAAATTGAGTAAGGTAAATTGAAAATTCAGTAAGGAAAACATGAAATTCTATGAGGCAAACTGAAAATTAAGCGAGTAAAAGAGGAAATTAAGCAAGGCAAACTGGAAATTGAACGAGGTAAAGAGGAAATTAAGCGAGGTAAACTAGAAATTGAGTGAAACAAACATGCAATTCAGATAGCATCAAAAGAAAATTGAGCGAGGCAAACATGAAATTGAGCGAGGTAAACATGCAAATCAATAAGGCTAACATGAAATTCAACGAGGCTAATATGTCCCATTCTTTGGAAAAGTCCTTGTATGGTAATAGGGAAATACTATTCACTCATTTAGCATCCACGAGAAGTAGAAAAGTATAGTCATTGGAGAAGAAAAGTCTCAATTCATATCTCTTTTATTACATATTCCATTCTTGAGACAAGTCCTTGTATTGCAATAAAGGCAAAGTGGAACATGAAACGACTTATAATTCCAAGTCAGATCTATGATAATATAAACTTAAGACATGGAGATGACTCTTATTTTCTCCAATAACTTTCTTTACGATTAAATAAAATAGCAAAAGGTCTAAATTTTGTGTTTTCAATTAATTTAATTAATTTCCTTTAGGTGGAACATTTTAAGTTCACACGTGCAAAGGTAATTTAGGGCTTGTAAAAGTTGGAAATGGGCTCGAATTAGGCACTGGTAGCATAGCCATTGAGCAGACCTATGGATAATTGAGCAAACCTAACGTGAAATTAAACGTGCCTAACATGCCTAACATGAAATTAAACGATCCTAACATGAAATTTGACGAGCCTCAGGGAAAAATGAGCGAGGCAAACATGAAATTCGACGAGCCTCAAGGGAAATTGAGTGAGGTAAACATGAAATTCAACGAGCTTCAAAAGAAAATTGAGCGAGGCAAACATGAAATTCAGCAAAGCTAACATGAAATTCAACGAACCTCAAGGAAATTTGAGCGAGGCTAACATGAAATTCAACGAGCCTCAAAAGATACATTGTTTGATTTCATAATAATCTTCTATCCAATCTATATTATTGTTTGTCTTATCTTGTAGCAAATAGGGATGCAACTTGGGTTCGGTTTGACATGAACCCTATTGAGCCAACATCAGTCTGGGTCGAGTTGCGTAGTCATTGTGTTCGGTTAGGATTGAAACTCAACGAGCCTCACAGAAAATTGAGCTAGGCTAGTATGAAATTGATCGAGGCAAACTAAAAATTGAGTGAGGCAAACTGAAAATTGAGTAAGGTAAACTTGGAATTGAGCGAGGCAAACTGAAAATTCAGCAAGGCAAACATAAAATTTTACGAGGCAAACTGAAAATTAAGAGAGTAAAAGAGAAAATTATGCGAGGCAAACTGGAAATTGAACGAGATAAAGAGGAAATTGAGCGTGGTAAACTAGAAATTGAGCAAAACAAACATGCAATTCAGATAGCATCAAAAGAAAATTGAGCGAGGTAAACTAGAAATTGCAAACAAACATGCAAAAAGTTCGGAAATTGAAAAGAAAATTGAGCGAGGTAAACATGCAATTCAATAAGGCTAACATGAAATTCAACGAGGCTAACATGTCTCATTCTTTAGAAAAGTTCTTGTATGGTAATAGCGAAATACTATTCACTCATTTAGCATCCACGAGAAGTAGAAAAGTATAGTCATTGGAGAAGAAAAGTCTCAATTCCTATCTCTTTTATTGCATATTCCATTCTTGAGACAAATCCTTGTATTGCATTAAAGCCCAAGTGGAACATGAAACGACTTATAATTCCAAGTCAAATTTATGATAATATAGACTTAAGACATGGAGATAACTCTTATTTTCTCCAATAACTTTCTTTACAATTAAATAAAATAGTGAAAGGTCTAAATTTTATGTTTTCAATTAATTTAATTAATTTACTTTAGGTGGAACATTTTAAGTTCACACGTGTAAAGGTAATTTAGGACATGTAAAAGTTGGAAATGGGCTCGAATTAGGCACTGGTAGCATAGCCATTGAGCAAACCTATGGATAATTGAGCAGACCTAACGTGAAATTGAACGAGCCTAACATGAAATTGAACAACCCTAACATGCCTAACATGAAATTCAACGATCCTAACATGAAAATCGACGAGCCTCAGGGGAAATTAAGCGAGGCAAACTTGAAATTAGACGAGCCTCAAGGGAAATTGAGTGAGGCAAACATGAAATTCAACGAGCCTCAAAGGAAAATTGAGCGAGGCAAACATGAAATTCAGCAAGGCGAACATGAAATTCAACGAACCTCAAGGAAAATTGAGCGAGGCTAACATGAAATTCAATGAGCCTCAAAAGATACATTTTTTGATTTCATAATAATCTTCTATCCAATCTATATTATTGTTTGTCTTATCTTGTAGGAAATAGGGCTACAACTTGGGTTCGGTTTGACCTGAACCCTATTTAGCCAACATCAGTCTGGGTCGAGTTGCGTAGTCATTGTGTTCGGTTAGGATTGAAACTCAACAAGCCTTACGGGAAATTGAGCGAGGCTAGCATGAAATTGAGCTAGGCAAACTGAAAATTGAGTAAGGTAAACTTGGAATTGAGCGAGGCAAACTGAAAATTCAGCAAGTCAAACATGAAATTTTACGAGACAAACTGAAAATTAAGAGAGTAAAAGAGAAAATTATGCGAGGCAAACTGGAAATTGAACGAGGTAAAGAGAAAATTGAGCATGGTAAACTAGAAATTGAGCAAAACAAACATGCAATTCAGATAGCATCAAAAGAAAATTGAGCGAGGCAAACATGAAATTGAGCGAGGTAAACATGCAATTCAATAAGGCTAACATGAAATTTAACGAGGCAAACATGTCCCATTCTTTGGAAAAGTCCTTATATAGTAATAGTGAAATACTATTAACTCATTTAGCATCCACGAGAAGTAGAAAATTATAGTCATTGGAGAAGAAAAGTCTCAATTCTTATCTCTTTTACTGCATATCCCATTCTTCAGACAAGTCCTTGTATTGCATTAAAGGCCAAGTGGAACATGAAACGACTTATAATTCCAAGTCAAATCTATGATAATATAGACTTAAGACATGGAGATGACTCTTATTTTCTCCAATAACTTTCTTTACAATTAAATAAAATAGTGAAAGGTCTAAATTTTGTGTTTTCAATTAATCAAATTAATTTCCTTTAAGTGGAACATTTTAAGTTCACACGTGCAAAGGTAATTTAGGGCATATAAAAGTTGGAAATGGGTTCGAATTAGGCACTGGTAGCATAGCCATTGAGCAAAACTATAGATAATTAAGCAAACCTAACGAGAAATTGAACGAGCCTAACATGAAATTGAATGACCATAACATGTCTAAAATGAAATTAAACGATCCTAACATGAAATTCAACGAGCCTCAGGGGAAATTGAGCGAGGCAAACATGAAATTCGACGAGCCTCAAGAGAAATTGAGTGAGGCAAACATAAAATTCAACGAGCCTCAAAGGAAAATTGAGCGAGGCAAACATGAAATTCAACAAGTCTAACATGAAATTCAACGAACCTCAAGGGAAATTGAGCGAGGTTAACATGAAATTCAACGAGCCTCAAAAGATACATTGTTTGATTTCATAATAATCTTCTATCCAATCTATATTATTGTTTGTCTTATCTTGTAGGAAATAGGGGTGCAACTTGGGTTCGGTTTAACCTGAACCCTATTGAGCCAACATCAGTCTGGGTTGAGTTGCGTAGTCATTGTGTTCGGTTAGGAAACTCAACAAGCCTCACAGGAAATTGAGCGAGGCAAACTGAAAATTGAGTGAGGCAAACTGAAAATTGAGTAAGGTAAACTTCGAATTAAGCGAGGCAAACTGAAAATTCAACAAGGCAAACATGAAATTCTATAAGGCAAACTGAAAATTAAGCGAGTAAAAGAAGAAATTAAGCGAGTCAACTGGAAATTGAACGGGATAAAGAGGAAGTTGAGCGAAGTAACTTATAAATTGAGTGAAACAAACATGCAATTCGATAATCAAAGGGGATAAAGAAAATTGAGCGAGGTAAATTAGAAATTGAGCGAAATTGAATTCGAGGTAAATCAAAAGCAATTCAATAAGGCAAACATGCAATTCAATAAGGCTAACATGAAATTCAACGAGGCTAACATGTCCTATTCTTTGGAAAAGTCCTTTTATGGTAATAGCGAAATATTATTCACTTATTTAGCATCCACGAGAAGTAGAAAAGTATAATCATTGGATAAGAAATGTCTCAATTCCTATCTCTTTTATTGCATATTTCATTCTTCAGACAAGTCCTTATATTGCATTAAAGGCCAAGTGGAACATGAAATGACTTATAACTCCAAGTCAAATCTATGATAATATAGACTTAAGACATGGAGATGACTCTTATTTTCTCTAATAACTTTCTTTACAATTAAATAAAATAGTGAAATGTCTAAATTTTATGTTTTCAATTAATTTAATTAATTTCCTTTAAGTGGAACATTTTAAGTTCACACGTGCAAATGTAATTTAGGGCTTGTAAAAGTTAGAAATGGGCTCGAATTAGGCACTGGTAGCATAGCCATTGAGCAAACCTACGGATAATTGAGCAAACCTAACGTGAAATTGAACTAGCCTAACATGAAATTGAACGACCCTAACATGCCTAACATGAAATTTGATGAGCCTCAAGGGAAATTAAGCAAGGCAAACATGAAATTCGACAAGCTTCAAGGGAAATTGAGCGAGGAAAACATGAAATTCAACGAGCCTCAAAAAAAAATTGAGCGAGGCAAACATGAAATTCAGCAAGGCTAACATGAAATTCAATGAACCACAAGGGAAATTGTGCGAGGCTAACATGAAATTCAACGAGCCTCAAAAGATACATTGTTTGCTTTCATAATAATCTTCTATCCAATCTATATTATTGTTTGTCTTATTTTGTAGGAAATAGGGCTACAACTTGGGTTTGGTTTGACCTGAACCATATTGAGCCAACATCAGTCTGGGTCGAGTTGCGCAGTCATTGTGTTCGGTTACTATTGAAACTCAACGAGCCTTAAAGGAAATTGAGCGAGACTAGCATGAAATTGAGCGAGGCAAACTGAAAATTGAGTAAGGTAAACTTGGAATTGAGCGAGGCAAACTGAAAATTCAGCAAGGCAAACATGAAATTTTATGAGACAAACTGAAAATTAAGAGAGTAAAAGAGAAAATTATGTGAGGCAAACTGGAAATTGAACGAGGTAAAGAGGAAATTGAGCGTGGTAAACTAGAAATTGAGCGAAACAAACATGCAATTCAGATAGCATCAAAAGAAAATTGGGCGAGGCAAACATTAAATTGAGCGAGGTAAACATGCAATTCAATAAGGCTAACATGAAATTCAACGAGGATAACATGTCCCATTCTTTGGAAAAGTCCTTGTATGGTAATAGGGAAATACTATTTACTCATTTAACATCCATGAGAAGTAGAAAAGTATAGTCATTGGAGAAGAAAAGTCTCAATTCCTATCTTTTTTATTGCATATTCCATTCTTGAGACAAGTCCTTGTATTGCATTAAAGCCCAAGTGGAACATGAAACGACTTATAATTCCAAGTCAAATCTATGATAATATAAACTTAAGACATGGAGATGACTCTTATTTTCTTTAATAAATTTCTTTACAATTAAATAAAATAGTGAAAGGTCTAACTTTTTTGTTTTCAATTAATTTAATTAATTTCCTTTAGGTGGAACATTTTAAGTTTACACGTGTACAAGTAATTTAGGGCTTGTAAAAGTTGGAAATGGGTTCGAATTAGGCACTGGTAGTATAGCCATTGAGCAAACCTATGGATAATTGAGCAAACCTATGGATAATTGAACGAGCCTAACAAACCTAACATGAAATTAAACGAGCCTAACATGAAATTGAACGACCCTAACATGCCTAACATGAAATTCAACGATCCTAACATGAAATTCGACGAGCCTCAGGGAAAATTGAGTGAGGCAAACATGAAATTCAGCAAGGCTAACATGAAATTCAATGAACCTCAAGGAAAATTGAGCGAGGCTAACATGAAATTCAACGAGCCTCACAAGATACATTGTTTGATTCATAATAATCTTCAATTCAATCTATATTATTGTTTGTCTTATCTTGTAGTAAATAAGGCTGCAACTTGGGTTCGGTTTGACCTGAACCCTATTGAGCCAACATCAGTCTGGGTCGAGTTGCGTAGTCATTGTGTTCGGTTAGGATTGAAACTCAACGAGCCTCACAGGAAATTGAGCGAGGCTAGCATGAAATTGAGCGAGGCAAACTGAAAATTGAGCGAGGCAAACTGAAAATTGAGTAAGGTAAACTTGGAATTGAGCGAGGCAAACTGAAAATTCAGCAAGGCAAACATGAAATTCTACGAGGCAAACTGAAAATTAAGTGAGTAAAAGAGAAAATTAAGCGAGGCAAACTGGAAATTGAACGAGGTAAAGAGGAAATTGAGCGAGGTAAACTAGAAATTGAGCGAAACAAACATGCAATTCAGATAGCATCAAAAGAAAATTGAGCGAGGCAAATATAAAATTGAGCGAGATAAACATGTAATTCAATAAGGCTAATATGAAATTCAACGAGGCTAACATGTCTCATTCTTTAGAAAAGTCCTTGTATGGTAATAGCGAAATACTATTCACTCATTTAGCATCTTCGAGAAGTAGAAAAGTATAGTCATTGAAGAAGAAAAGTTTCAATTCTTATCTCTTTTACTGCATATTCCATTCTTCAGACAAGTCCTTGTATTACATTAAAGGCCAAGTGGAACATGAAACAACTTATAATTCCAAGTCAAATCTATGATAATATAGACTTAAGACATGGAGATGACTCTTATTTTCTCCAATAACTTTCTTTACAATTAAATAAAATAGTGAAAGGTCTAAATTTTATATTTTCAATTAATTTAATTAATTTCCTTTAGGTGGAACATTTTAAGTTCACACGTGCAAAGGTAATTTAGGGCTTGTAAAAGTTGGAAATGGGCTCGAATTAGGCACTGGTAGCATAGCCATTGAGTAAACCTATGGATAATTGAGCAAACCTAACGTGAAATTGAACGAGCCTAACATGAAATTGAACGACCCTAACATGCCTAACATGAAATTAAACGATCCAAACATGAAAGTCGACGAGCCTCAGGGGGAATTGAGAGAAGCAAACATGAAACTCGACGAGCCTCAAGGGAAATTGAGTAAGGCAAACATGAAATTCAACGAGCCTCAAAAGAAAATTGAACGAGGCAAACATGAAATTCAGCAAGGCTAACATGAAATTCAACGAACCTCAAGGAAAATTGAGCGAGGCTAACATGAAATTCAATGAGCCTCAAAAGATACATTGTTTAATTTCATAATAATCTTCAATCCAATCTATATTATTGTTTGTCTTATCTTGTAGGAAATAGGGCTGCAACTTGGGTTCGATTTGACCTGAACCCTATTGAGCCAACATCAGTCTGGGTCGAGTTGCATAGTCATTGTGTTCGATTAGGATTGAAACTCAACAAGCCTTACAGGAAATTGAGCGAGGCTAGCATGAAATTGAGCTACACAAACTGAAAATTAAGCGAGGCAAACTAAAAATTGAGTAAGGTAAACTTGAAATTGAGCGAGGCAAACTGAAAATTCAATAAGGCAAACATAAAATTCTACAAGGCAAACTGAAAATAAAGCAAGTAAAAGAAGAAATTAATCAAGGCAAACTGGAAATGGAACGAGGTAGAGAGGAAATTGAGCGAGGTAAACTAGAAATTGAGCGAAACAAACATGCAATTCAGATAGCATCAAAAGAAAATTGAGCGAGACAAGCATGAAATTAAGCGAGGTAAACATGCAATTCAATAAGGCTAACATGAATTCAACGAGGCTAACATGTCGTATTCTTTGGAAAAGTCCTTATATGGTAATAGCGAAATACTATTCACTCATTTAGCATCCACGAAAAGTAGAAAAGTATAGTCATTGGAGAAGAAAAGTCTCAATTCCTATCTCTTTTATTGCATATTCCATTCTTCGGACAAGTCCTTGTATTACATTAAAGCCCAAGTGGAACATGAAACGACTTATAATTCTAAGTCAAATCTATGATAATATAGACTTAAGACATGGAGATGACTCTTATTTTCTCCAATAACTTTCTTTACAATTAAATAAAACAGTGAAAGGTCTAAATTTTGTGTTTTCAATTAATTTTCTTTAGGTGGAACATTTTAAGTTCACACGTGTAAAGGTAATTTAGGGCATGTAAAAGTTGGAAATGGGTTCGAATTAGGCACTGGTAGCATAGCCATTGAGCAAACCTATGGATAATTGAGCAAACCTAACATGAAATTGAACGAGTCTAACATGAAATTGAACGACCCTAACATGCCTAACATGAAATTCAACGATCCAAACATGAAATTCGGCGAGCCTCAGCGAAAATTGAGCGAGGCAAACATGTAATTTGACGAGCCTCAAGGGAAATTGAGCGAGGCAAACATGAAATTCAACGAGCCTCAAAAGAAAATTGAGCAAGGCAAACATGAAATTCAGCAAGGCTAACATGAAATTCAACGAACCTCAAGGGAAATTGAGCGAGGCTAACATGAAATTCAACGAGCCTTAAAAGATACATTGTTTTATTTCATAATAATCTTCTATCCAATCTATATTATTATTGGTCTTATCTTGTAGCAAATAGGGTTGCAACTTGTGTTCGGTTTGACATGAACCCTATTGAGCCAACATCAGTCTGGGTCGAGTTGCGTAGTCATTGTGTTCGGTTAGGATTGAAACTCAACGAGCCTCACAGAAAATTGAGCTAGGCTAGTATGAAATTGATCAGGCAAACTAAAAATTGAGTGAGGCAAACTGAAAATTGAGTAAGGTAAACTTGGAATTGAGAGAGGCAAACTAAAAATTCAGCAAGGCAAACATGAAATTCTATGAGGCAAACTGAAAATTAAGCGAGTAAAAGAGAAAATTAAGCGAGGCAAACTAAAAATTGAATGACGTAAAGAGAAAATTAAGCGAGGTAAACTAGAAATTGAGCGAAACAAACATGCAATTCAGATAGCATCAAAAGAAAATTGAGTTCTCTCTCAAACATGAAATCGAGCGAACAAAAACATGCAATTCAATAAGGCTAACATGAAATTCAACGAGGCTAACATCTCCCATTCTTTAGAAAAGTCCTTGTATGGTAATAGCGAAATGCTATTCACTCATTTAGCATCCACGAGAAGTAGAAAAATATAGTCATTGGAGAAGAAAAGTCTCAATTCCTATCTCTTTTATTGCATATTCCATTCTTCAGACAAGTCCTTGTATTGCATTAAAGGCTAAGTGGAACATGAAACGACTTATAATTCCAAGTCAAATCTATGATAATATAGACTTAAGACATGGAGATGACTTTTATTTTCTCTAATAACTTTCTTTACAATTAAATAAAATAGTGAAAGGTCTAAATTTTGTGTTTTCAATTAATCTAATTAATTTCCTTTAGGTGGAACATTTTAAGTTCACACGTGTAAAGGTAATTTAGGGCATGTAAAAGTTGGAAATGGGCTCCAATTAGGCACTGGTAGCATAGCCATTGAGCAAACCTATGGATAATTGAGCAAACTTAACGTGAAATTGAACGAGCCTAACATGAAATTAAACAACCCTAACATGCTTAACATGAAATTCAACGATCCTAACATGAAATTTGACAAGCCTCAGGAGAAATTGAGCGAGGCAAACATGAAATTCGACAAGCTTCAAGGGAAATTGAGTGAGGCAAGCATGAAATTCAACGAGCCTCAAAGGAAAATTGAGCGAGATAAACATGAAATTCAGCAAGGCTAACATGAAATTCAACGAACCTCAAGGGAAATTGAGCAAGGCTAACATGAAATTAAACGAGCCTCAAAAGATACATTGTTTGATTTCGTAATAATCTTCTATCCAATCTATATTATTGTTTGTCTTATCTCGTAAGAAATAGGGCTGCAACTTGGGTTTAGTTTGACCTGAACCCTATTGAGCCAACATCAGTCTGGGTCGAGTTGCGTAGTCATCTGTTCTGCAAGTGCAAGGTTAGGATTGAAACTGCAACGCTGAGCCTCACAGGTGTGAGCACAGGCAAACGTCCATTAATCGAGTAAGGTAAACTTGTCGAGAGCCAAATTGAAAATTCAGTAAGGCAAACATTAAATTCTATGAGGTAAACTGAAAATTAAGCGAGTAAAACAAGAAATTAAGTAAGGCAAACTAGAAATTAAACGAGGTAAAGAGGAAATTGAGCGATGTAAACTAGAAATTGAGCGAAATAAACATGCAATTTAGATAGCATCAAAAGAAAATATAGCGATAGCAAACATGAAATCGAAAGATAGAGGTAAACATGCAATTCAATAAGGCTAACATGAAATTCAATGAGGCTAACATATTCCATTCTTTGGAAAAGTCCTTGTATAGTAATAGTGAAATACTATTCACTTATTTAGCATCCACAAGAAGTAGAAAAGTATAGTCATTGGAGAAGAAAAGTCTCAATTCCTATCTCTTTTACTGCATATCCCATTCTTCAGACAAGTCCTTGTATTGCATTAAAGCCCAAGTGGAACATGAAACGACTTATAATTCCAAGTCAAATCTATGATAATATAGACTTAAGACATGGAGATGACTCTTATTTTCTCCATTAACTTTCTTTACAATTAAATAAAATAGTGAAAGGTCTAAATTTTGTGTTTTCAATTAATTTAATTAAGTTCCTTTAGGTGGAACATTTTAAGTTCACAAGTGCAAAGGTTATTTAGGGCATGTAAAAGTTGTAAATGGTCTCAAATTAGGCACTTAGGCCAATCATCCCGAGGCAAACTGGAAGTTGAGCGAGGCAAACTGGAAATTGAGCGCGGCAAACTGGGAATTCAGTGAGGATCAAAGGAAATTGAGGGAGACAAATATGCAATTCAATGAGCATAAATGGAAATGCAATTGAAACAAAGAAATTGTAGCCAAGGCAAATTGAACTCTGAAGCGTGGGCAAATTGGAAATTCAACAGGGTGAACTAGAAATTCAACCATGAATGTAATGCACAGTTGAGCAAGGCAAATCTTGCTGTATGAGCGCGAGGCAACTTATGAAATTGAGGCCCGTTAGTGAACTCCAAAAATTCAGTTGCTATGCAAACATGAAATTCAACGAGGCAAACTGGATATTTAGCGAGACAAACATGATTCAGATAGCATTAAAAGAAATTGGGCGAGGCAAACACAAATCGAAAATTGAGCAAGTGCAAACTGAACTTGAGCGAGGCCCAACCGAAAATTCACCTAGGTAAATCCCATTAAAATTCAGTGAAAGGTCTTAGGCAAACATGAAATTCGATGGGCCCATGGTAAATTGAAAATTGTGTGATAAAACATTCAAATATATATCGTATTGATGATGCGAGACAAACAGGAAATTCAGTGAGACAAACATAAAATTAAGCGAGACAAACAGGAAATTGAACGAGCATCAAAGGAAATTGAGCGAGACAAACATGAAATTCAGCGAGGCAAACTGGAAATTGAGCGAGGCAAACATAAAATTTAGTGAGGCAAATATAAAATTCAGCGAGGCAAACGTGTAATTTAGCGAGGCAAACATGAAATTGAGCGAGGCAAACGTGTAATTCAGCGAGGTAAAGATGCAACTCAACGAGCATTAAAGGAAATTGAGCGAGGCAAATATGAAATTCAGCGAGGCAAACTGGAAATTCAACGAGGCAAACATGAAATTCAGTGAGGCAAATATAAAATTCAGCGAGGTAAACGTGCAATTCAGCGAGGCAAACGTGAAATTGAGCGAGGCAAACGTATAATTCAGCGAGGTAAAGATGTAATTCAACGAGCATCAAAGGAAATTGAGCGAGGCAAATTGAAAATTTAGCGATGCAAACTGAAAATTTAGCGAGGCAAATATGAAATTCAGTGAGGTAAATATAAAATTGAGCGAGGCAAACGTGTAATTCAGCGAGACAAACGTGTAATTCAACGAGCGTCAAAGGAAATTGAGCGAGGAAAAACATGAAATTTAACGACCCTCAAAGGAAATTGGGCGAGGCAAACATGAAATTCAACGAGCCTCAAAGAAAATCAAGTGAAGTGAACATGAAACTAAAAAGAAATTAAACGAGCCTAAATTGAGAGAGGCAAACATGAAATTGAGCGAGCTTCAAAGGAAATAGAATAATTAACGTGCCTAACATGAAATTGAACAACCTTAATTTGAAATTGAGCGAAGTTAAGATGAAATTAAGCGAGGTTAACATCAAATTGAGCAAGGCTAACATCAATTGCCCACCCTAGAGCTTTCATGAGCTTCAAATGAAATCGAATCCAAACCCTTAACATGAAATCAACGAGCAATTGAAATTAAGCAAGGATAACTTGAAATTGAGCGAGGCTAACTTGAAATTCAACAAGGCTAACATGAAATTTAGCAAAGATAACATGAAATTGAATGAACTCAAATGAAATTGAACGAGCCTAACATGTAATTGAGCGAGCTTCACATGAAATTCAACGAGTACTTCGGTGAAGTTGACCGAGCAGTTCTTGAAATTTACCGAGCATTACATTACATTAATTTGTGGAAATTCTCAGTCATATTTTTATGATTTTTTGTTAAATTCATGAATTGTTTGTGCAATTTCACTAATCATGCATCGGTAATTTCACCGACGACTCGAGCATATTGCCAAGAAATAGGTCAAATGGAAGGAGAACTCTCGCAAATTGGAAATCAGATTGCTTAGTACGCTCGTATCATACTAAGTTAACTGAGTTGGGCCCGCCTTGAATGTATGTGGACTATCCACGATGTCCATTCATTTTTCTATCTAATTCAAGGGTTTGAGCCCAAAATCGTAGCGTATCCAAATATCAAGTGGATCATACCACAGGAAATAGTGATTCCACCGTTGAAACCTTGTTAGGCCCCACGGTGATGTTTTATTTGTCATCTATCATGTTCATGGGATGATGTAGACATGGATGAACCAAAAACCTATATATAAGCTTGATTAAACACTTCAATGGCCCACAAAAAATTTACTCGGTTTAGGGCAATTTATTAAAATATACATGTGGTACGTGCTTTCTTCAATGGAGGCACTGTATTCAGAAAATTCAGAAAAAGCTGTTGTATGAAGAGGAGAGAATAATCCAGAAAATGCGGTTTTGCAGAAGTAGAGAGGACGGTGCGATCCAAGGCAGGGGTATTTTCATCCAAAGAAAGGGTTTTGTAAAAGTGGAGAGCATGGTGCGATCCAAGGCAGGTGTATTTTCGTCCAAAGAAAGGGGTTTTGCAGAAGTGGAGAGAGGCAAACTAGTTACCGAAAATGTGTTTAAAAACCAGGGGTATTTTCATCCAGAAAATAGACGGTAGTTTAGTCTCGAAAAGTAAGTTTGAAAGGGTTTAGGTGGAGTTTACCATCATCAATTTTTCTTATAACTTTCTACGGAAAGCAAATTAGCTGTTACTGGGTGTTACCCTAACCGCATGGGGCCACCTTAATATATATATATATATTTTTTGTATATCCAAGCCGTCCATCTGTTTTTACATCTTATTTTAGGACTTGCTCCCAAACCTTAAGAAGATCAAAATCTTAGGTGGACCATATCACTAAAAATAGCGACGAATGACTAATAAAAACTTTTTGTGGCCACAATAGTTTTGAATCAATCTCATCTTTGTATTTTACTTTCATCAAGTTTTTCTTGACATTATCAATAGGTTGGATGGAAAATAAACATTAGGATGTGCTTTTTAGAAATTTTAATGGTGAGGCACTCAATAATGACCTTTTCCGGTGGTGGGTCCATCTGAGATTTCGATTTGTTATCTTAAAATAAGCTGGATAAACGAATGGACGGTGTTGATATACAACAAATATTCAAGGTGGGCCCCACGGTAAGTGTAACACCCACTGAGGTGTTACCCATAGGTATGGGTAACACCTAATCTACTCCCGTGGGCGCGCATTGCACCGTGTACACGGCAAAATTCGCAGGGTTTGGATCTTACCATTTAGTGCCTCGAAGATGAATGGATTTTCCTGTTTTTTCAGAGAAAATTAACATTACTACCCTTCTATAATTGTTTCTTTACAATAAGGCAGAGAATGGAGACTTGTTGGTCTACGTTGAATGTGTCTAACATATAAACTGTCCAATCAAATGCAAACTAACATTTTTACCGGAGGAACAAAAATTACATAGATCCAATCATAAGGTGGGCTAAATAATAAAAATAAAAAATAATTTATATATACTATTAAAAATATCCTCATTCAAGTGTAACTCATTTAAAGTGGGGATCTGATTTAGTGGTGTATTATTCATGTTATCATCATGGTTGGGTGCATATGTCAGACAGATTTGATATTATACATATATCATGCAGTATATGTTAGACAGATTTGATATTATACATGCATCACATAGGCATTATAAGTCTAACATTTAGTTTTTTTTTAAAGAACAAATAATGAAAATGTTTAGTAATTTCATATTGAAATGTAATTTATGATGACCTAGGCATTATTTGGTTAAGTAGGAGCATGCATGGATTGAGAATTAGCTGGAAAACGTTTTTGATTACTTACTGCCCTTATCCCCAGGAGTAGGTTAGGTGATGTGGCATCTTTCCATTTGTGTGCCGATGTTGTCAGAGTAGCCATCAACTTTTACAGTCTACCATGCACCAATACTTCTCTGACAATCATCTGCACACCAATGCAAAGCTGTCGGAGTAGCCATCAACTTTTACACTCTACTCTGCACCAATACTTCTCAACAATCATCTCCACACTAATGAAAAGCTGCCACATCACCTGAGTAATGCTTAACCCACTCCCATTGCCTAGAGTCCTATCTTACATTAGGACTTCCATACCTTGTGAAAGCCTTTTGTAGGAAGTTCCTGAGCAAGGATGCCAAGTGGTGCCCACTAGCATGTTTGTGTAAAATCAACTCTATTCATCCATTTTTAGAGCTTATTTTAGGACGTGCGACAGAAAATTAGGTGTATCTCACTCCTGCTTGAGTGTTGGGTACACCTATTTTTTCCATCGCACATCTTAAAATGAGCTCTAAAAACAGATAAACGAGATGGATTTTTACAAAATATCTATGCTAATATCACCTATACTATCCTCATTTAGCATTAGTGGGAGTG
The DNA here is from genome assembly GCA_030180095.1 of Magnolia changhungtana. NCBI lineage: Eukaryota > Viridiplantae > Streptophyta > Magnoliopsida > Magnoliales > Magnoliaceae > Magnolia > Magnolia changhungtana. The sequence goes on along the minus strand of JASAUF010000364.1, from coordinate 2,335,677 downwards.
AGATACGTGTTATGTAGGAAACACGTAAGAAATCCATGTCCCTAACATTAGTGGGAGTGAGATATGTGTGGCCCAGACTCTAAGATGGTGCCACCTTACCATGGGCTCCACATTGATTCATATATTATATATCCATGCCGTACATCTAAATCATTCTACAGAGCATAAGGTCAAAAATGAAAAGATGCACCAATTATCAAGTGGACCATGGAATAGGAAGCAGTAGTAGTTGAACACTCTACTATTATAAACTTCATAAGGCCACTGTAATGTTTTTATAATGTCTGTTAGCCATCCACCTTGCCCATAAGATCACGTAAACTTGAGTGTAGAGAAAAAATACATATGACAACTTCCTCCTAAACTTCTGTGGCCGTTAATGGTCAATAACCAGTTTTTACTATGGTATGGTATGGTTTATCTATCTGCTTCGTATCTTTTGCTCATGCTCTAAAATAATATGGTAAAATGGATGATGACATGAATACATGCATTAAGGTGGGCCCCACAGAAAATGTCGCACCACCTTGGGGGCTGCATCTAATCTGCTCCCGACAGTAGCCACCAATTCAAGCTATTTAGTTATTGGTGGAAGCGGATTGCATGGTATGCTGGCACCATCGACTTCGGTGGTGTGTTGACGTCACTAAGTTATGTAGGACCCACCAAGATGTATGTGTTATATCTATGCCGTATATCTATTTTTTAAAATAATTTAGGGCATGTGACAAAAAATAAGGTAATCCAAAGCTCAAATGGACCACACCACATAGCAGTGTGGATAATGACACTCATTGTTAAAACCTTCCTAAGGCTCACCATGATGTTTATTTGCCATCTAACCTTTGGATAGGGTCACATAAACCTGGAGTGATCCACAATTATCAGCTTGATCTAAAACTTCTGTGACTCCCAAGAAGTTTTCAATGGCAAGCATTCGTTCCTCACTCCCTTTTGTGGTGTGGTCCACTTGAGGTTTGGATCTACCTCATTTTTTGGCCAATACCATAAAATGATCTCCAAAAATGAATGGACGGTGTGGATATAATTATGGTGGGACCCACAGGACTTAGTGACGTCAACATTGATGGAGGTCGTTGGTGTATTTGAATATAGTAGATTACAACCCAAAATACATTATACATCAATTCGGTGCACTTCCCAGTATAGGACCATATATTCAAAATGTTGTTTGGATACAACTCGTTTCCTCATAACTACAGTGCCAATGGAACAGATCATATATCATTAAGTCTATTTTTACTACTTTTATCGTGGTCCTTTAGGGCCTTTCTCTTGCCCGTTTGAAAGCCTTCAACTTGTACCAACTCACTCTTTTCAACCACACGATTCTTAGCCCTCATTGAATATGATTGTTTATTATAAATGTCTAACTTACAGTAGGATCTAGTATTGGTTGATCATTAGCTCCATTGTAAGCAATCTGCACACAAATATACCTTATCGAGAAGTTTTGATTGATTTGAGAAATAAAAATACAATTGAGGTTGTAGTTTGACATGAGCCCTTGATCAACTCTGTTTTAAAAATTGATGCAAATGATGTATAAAACTTCTAATTTATAATTATAATCTATCTTCAGAATATTCGGGACATCGATCGGGGCTAACGTTTTGATTCTTCAAGGACTTCAAAGCTTTGAAGTCCATGTATTGTATAATTTCAAGAAGTTCAAAAAATTCAGCAATTGCCTTGTCCTGAGACATGTAGAAGACCCCAGACAAAAACGCCCATACCTATTATGCTGAAAAAATAAAGGATCAGCACAAATTTCCTTGGTAGTCAGCTTGGAGACACTAGGTAGTGCAATTAGATAGTATGAGGCCACTGTTAGGGCCCTCCTAGTTAATGCAAGGCCATTGCCAATGTCTTTCAAACCATTGTTAGTCTTAGGTAATTGGCTTAGTTGTTGAAAGGTCTAAAGGCTTGCATGAGGCTACCCGTCAAAGTGATGAGTCCTTAGATTTTTTTCATTTTCATTAGATTTGGGCACCGGACAACTCGACTCGTCCAACTCATTCAAACTTGACTCGACCCGAACCGAATGGGTTAGTCGGTCCGAACCGAGTCGAGTTTGAGTTACCCAATAACTCAACCCGAAACTTGATCCGGTCAAACTCAACTCGATCCAAAACCGACTCGACTTGGATTTGAGTATATATAATTAAAAAAAAAAAAACTCTAATTTCTAAGTATTTCTAACCCTATATGCTGACTTTGAACTCACTCCGAACTAATCCCAATTTCTCTCCCTCCCTCATCCTCCTCCTCTTCCAAGCCCAAAGAATCACCCACCACCATCACCACCCTCCTCCTCCTCCTCCTCCTCCTCTCTCTCTCTCTCTCTCTCTCTCTCTCTCTCTCTCTCTCTCTCTCTCTCTCTCTCTCTCTCTCTCTCTCTCTTTCAAACCTGGCAGCCACCCACCACCCTCCTCTCTCTTTCTCGTCTCCACTCCCTCCCTCCCTCATCTCTCGATCCGAATCGGTGCCAACTCGAACCGATTTGGTACTTTTGACTGGGTTGGACTCGGTCCGGATTAGTCCATGCCAAATCTGGACTCGGATCGGTTCAGGCATGCTGGACTCAGTACTGAGTCGAGTCGAGTTCGGGTAAAGCATATTTCAAAACCAGATCAAGTCGGACAGCCCTAACTCGGTCCAACTCGACTTGATGCCTAGCTCTAATTTTCACCTTATCTGAAGTGTTGATGTAGTAGTAGAGGAAGAAGGTGGCGATCTCCTCTCTTTTTTCTGTATACTCCCACTATGTTAATTTTTCTACACCATCTATCACGTGTCCTCAACATTTAATTGTCCATGACTCTTAATAGCTATTTTTATCCAAAATGGGAAGGCCCAGTTGATAAAAGGCTCTGATTTTCTCACATATGCACTTTATTATATACATGCAAATATTGTTTAAATTCTACTCATATAAGTAGCCTTGGTAGAGGCTACTGGGACTTGGGAGATGGCATACAAACATCTACCTAGAGAAGTGCAGTCTCCCATCTCTATCCTTCTATCACTGTCGCCCACAACTTTTACATACAACATGTTTAAGGTAGTTAGTACTGTTGATTTAATGAGGAGAATATATGATCTAGTCATTGTTGAAATTGGCTATGATCAAAGAATATTCAGTCTTATTTTAATCTATTCCTCTTATGCAGATGGTTTACTATGGTTTTGTTCAACTTTTTTCTTCACCGTTTATTCTCTAGCTATTGGATTTGTCGTTGTCTCATGTCTATACTTCATATTTTGGGTGTGTCCCACCATAATGTGGCCTAATAAATCAAGTTGATTTTAGAATGATTGTTTTTCAATAAAGGAAATTACAATTTTAAATATTTAGCTTTCATTATTCTTTAGACATTTAGTGTTTTTATTATAGACTGCTCTTAATTTTGTGGTATTTCTTATGTCTTATCAGTTTTTCCTCCCATTACGACACTCAACATTGCATGGGCTACTGATATTTATGGTGGGCAGTTTGGCAGTTGATGCATAAGTTCTAAGAAATTGTACATGTGGCATACAATTAACTTGTATTAAGTCATCCAAATTGTGCTCCACAATATAGATATGAATAGATGAGCTATAAAATAGAAGATTGCACAACCTAATTGCCATAGTCATATGCATTTAGGGCCTGTTTGGATACCACCCAATAAATTATTATTATTATTTTTTTTAAAACTTATGTAAGTCAAGAAGTGACTTTTTTAGCTTCAATTTAGCCGGCGTTTGGGTTGTAGGTTACTTTAGATAAGCTACTTATGCCCTAAGTAGCTTATCTTGGTTTTTACTTATTTAGTAAATAAGATTGTTTGGTAAACAACTAACTCATCATCTAAAATTAAGGAATCACTCAAGTATTTATCCCTCGAGTTTGTTTGGTCCACTCTCATATTCATTGTCCATCATTTAAGCCAATCTTTGATGTGGATTGTTCATTTGTGAGGGCCCCACTTTTGATGTGGATCATCTATCATGTAGGGCCTACCCTAAATGTGTGTCATTCATCATTAGTTGCCAACCTTTAAGGTGCATAGTCCATTATGTAGAGCCCACCTTTGATGTTCGTCGTCCATCATGTGGGACCAACCATCATATTATGTCCATCCTATGGGGTTCACCTTCAATATCCACAGCCCATCCTATGGAACTTCCATCATGTGGGCCCCACCTCTAATGTGGGTTGTCCATCATGTGGGGCCTGACTTGGATGTGGGCCACTCAACATATTAGGGTTGACCTTTGATGTGGACCATCCATCACGTGGTGCCCAACTTGGATGTGGGTTACTCAACATATTAGGGTTGATCTTTGGTCCATCATGTGGGGCCCATCTTAATGTGGGTAATCCATCTTGTAAAGCCCACCTTTAATGTGGACCATCCATCATGTGGGCCCCATCTTCAATTGGACTGTCCAACATGTGGGCCCCACCTTCAATGCGGTTTGTCCATCATGCAAGGCTCACCTTGGATGTAGGCCATCATTATTAAGGGCCAACTTTTGATGTGAACTATCCATCATTTGAGGCCCACTTTGATGTAGGCCATCTATCACGTGGAGCCCTACTTCAATGTTCATTGCCCATCACACAGAGCCCACCTTTGATGTGGATTGCCCATCATGTAAACCTTTAATGTAGACCATTCATTATGTGAGCCCACATTAATATGGGGCCATCCATCATGCAGAGCCCACCTTTGATGTGCATTGTCCATCATGTGGACCCCACATTCGATGGGGATATTCCATCATGCAGGGCCTCCTTTGATAAGGATGGTGAGAGAGAGCCTCCTTCGACCTTGACCGTGACGGAGAGGGAGAGAAGTAGAAAATTAATAAGTTAGAAAGCTATATAAAAAAATAATTATTGAGTAAGTAGTTTGTAGTATTAAGTTACTTTTACAATTATGCTTACCAAAATAAGTTAAGTGCGACAAGTAGCTTAATGACTTAAAATAAATTAAAAAGTAACTTATATTTGGTGGTATCCAAACATGCATAAGCACCATTGCAAAAATAACTTATGTGATGAAAGATGTTTGCACAATTAAATCAAACGTGAGGCCACACATGCCAACGGGGGCCTATATTCGGTTTACATGTGTAATTAAGAAAGTGCGGGCATTCCAGAGTCATACTCGACTCAAGATTTGAATGAATGCATATGCCCCCTGCGTTGAGATGGATCGTTTATGACTGAATTTTAGGACTTAGTTGTCCTCTCAATCATTGATTGTAATAGTGATTATGAAATTTATAGAAGGATATGGGGTTAGCCCTTCCTAATAAATTAAATTTGCCTTATGTTTTAAGGACTTGTTCTTTCACCAGTATTTGCAACTAAAAGCATATTTCTCATAGGAACAAAGATAAACAAACTAAAATAAAAGAAACAAAAAATAATACCTTTTTTTTTTTTTTTTTTGATTTATGAATTAATTCTAATTACAATCACAAAGTAACAAATAAAGCTAAAGAAAAAAAGAAAGAAAAAGAAAAGATAGACACATAGACCATCCGTTTGTCCGATGTAACCATTCAAAGGTTAGCGTCGGCAAAGTTGCTTATGCAAACACCGATAGATATCGCTAGAGGAAGGGCTTGAACCTTCGACCTTATGGTTAACAGCCACACGCTCTAGCCAACTGAGCTACTCCAGCTTACATGGAGATCAAATATCATGTATTCAATGCTATTTAATATGTAGAAAGGAAATCTTGAGTTTTAACCATATGATTATAATTTTTGGACGGTTATGATTGATAAAAGGTGACACCCATGGAATCCACTCAAGTAGCCGTTAGAATGGTGTGCAGATTGGGTACTAAGCGCCCCCCCCCCCCCCCCAAAGGACCTAGCCAGAGACGATGAGAAAGGGAAATGATACTATGAGGTTGACCTCATGGGAACTTCCCATGAAGTCGAGCTGTGTGGGCCCACTGTGACGAACATCAATATTAGGTCATGGGATATCCCAAAAATCAGCTGTATACAGAACTCAGGTGGATCATGTCATCTAAAATCAAGTGAAAACATACCTAAAACATATAAAAGCACTTGGTGGGCCCACCCAAGTTTTAGATGTGGCTGAAACTTGGTTTGACCCCTCATCTAAGTGAGACAAACAATGGATGGTCTGGATTTGTGAACCACATCTTGGTGGAGTCAATAAATGATTATGAATGTTTTAATGAGAGGACAACCCCTCTCAACTATTATATGTGGTGTGGCCCAACCAAGTCATAGATTGACTTGATTTTTAAGCCTGTGGCCCATCATGGAATGGTGCATCTGACTTATGGGGTAGATGTTTGACACACATCACAGTGGGGCCTACCATTCCAAGTAGAGACTTAATTGATCAAGATCCAATAACAAAAGGCTATGGATATTTGTCCAACTCCTACGGTATTGCAGTAATGCCTTAGACAGTAGCGATCTAATCTAAACCTTAGATGTTCTACAGTATGGCTGGCCAGAATTAGAAGAGGTTAAAAACTATGCTATACTAGCCTAGGCTAAGATAAAAGATAATGGTAAAAGTAAAGGCAAAGATAAATTATATTTGGCATAAGTCTGGAGCTCTTCTTCACATTATCCTTTTATAACTTCTAGGGGCATTAAAACCCTCACTAAGTTTCCTTATTGGTTCAAGATCCTTCGTAGCTACGGCTTTTTATGTTGAGAATTTTATACAGATTAATGTAATATCTGTATAATATGGAAACCAAAAATCACTACGATCAGAACTAAGGACAGGCTGAAGCACGTCTGAAACGCTGTCCTTAAAGCGTTATTTGCCCCTACTCAAGTAGATTGAGTATGCTGATAGGTTACAGGCAAATTGCTTCTAGGATACGACAAGCCTGGTGTGGGTCTGCGTTCAGCAAATACGAAGGCCCACCAAATGGAACTCTTTTACACACTTTCTGGCAATATTACAATATAAGAGAAAAATCCCAAAGAAAGAAAAAGGAAGAAAAAAAAAATGATTTTGACCACTGCACTGGTCAGTTCAATTCGTCAGCCACTGGTTCAGTTGAACAGTCCTAGACCACACCGCTGGTCTATTCTTCAAGCTAAGGTTCGAGCCTTGCTATGTTACTGGAAATACTATAATATTATATGAGTGGAGAGGGGTTTGCTGTCTCTGTTCATATGGGTTTGCTGGAGTGAGCTGAGATTGTTTGGAAACCCATCCAGACCCTCTTTTTATAGGCTATGATGGCTGGGGGTTATGGTCCAGGGAATTAAATTCCATGACCGTTTTCTAGCTGTTGGAGAAAACTAGCCGTTATATGGCTATTGGAAACTAACAATTATATGGTCATTTGTTGTGAGAGAGACTACTAGCCGTTTTATAGGCATGGGCTAGTTTTATATTTGTTGGCAACAGCTTGTAATTAACTCCATAGGCTGTTACACATTTGTGCAATGAAATATATTTCCACCTCATATAATTAGAGGGACTCTCATTCGATCCTCTTATTTTCCGTCCAGTAACTATCGCAGCCACTAGTCGCATGCGACTCGCAACCGTCTTGCTCCGGTTCACGAAGGGAGCGACCCTCTGCGACACGATGCGCACGTGCGAAGTACAAAGTACGCCACTAGCGCCTCTACAGCCACACTGCCTCATATGCCCACGCCCTCGCACCGAGACCGAGCCCGAGCCCGAGCCCGTGCCTGAGCCCGAGCCCGAGCCCGAGCCCGAGCGCGAGCGCGCGCGTGGGTGTTCCAGTGCTTCGCACTGGAACACGCAAGGTCTATAGTCCACAGACTACGTAGGTAAATATTATAATACTCCGCTGTTTTCATTTAAACCAGATTTCCTTCTCTTCTCTTTCCCATGTGGGACTATTCCCAAAATCTTGAAAAATGTGTTTTTTCAAACATTTTTTTTCAAATACTTTATTATAATATATTATTAAAATATATATTAAAATCAATATATTTATAACAATCCCCCACTTGATTTTATAAAAATATTTTCTCGGTTTAAACAATCTGCCAGAATAATCACTTATATGCATAAAGAAAGATATCTTTCGATTTTAATCTTCCCTTAGTGTAAGTATCTCAAAACTCTATCGAAATTCTTAGTGCAGACTTTGAACCGAGTTATTCTAGATAACGAGTTGGAGAAACCACACACGTTCGCTATGTGTTTGTTAGAGTTCCCACAATCTTGCTCAGCACATTTAATGGCCATGTGCTTATCCTAATTCGTGAACGATCCCGAGAGAAAACTCCTAACTTTCATGAGAGACGGCACCATCTCTTCGTTCATATAGGTGAAATCCTTCCAGTGTCTCCGTTACTTTAAAACACTTGTCCTATAGACTGGATTTCATTAAGAGTTCTTAAGACTCAACCCTCTATCGTAACGCTCAGCACTTATCTATTATGGATGAGGTTTTATAATTCAGTGCTGAAAAACTTTCCACATATCAGTGACTTGTTCTTACCCATTAAACCAAAAATTAGAGATTTTCTGACTTTAGGTTGGGTTACCATCACTGGTGGAACTTTGGTTGAAGAGTTTCAACCCTATCCCTCTAGATGTAGCCTTTACTACCTCTCTCGGTAGAGGTTTAGTAAAAGGATCTGCCAAGTTGTTGCTTGATTTCACATAGGAAATAGCAATGATTCCATCTTGAATCAATTGTCTGACATAATCATGTCGAAGACTGATATGTCTAGATTTATCATTATAAGTGCCGCTATAGGCTCTAGCTAATGTGGCTTCACTATCACAATGTAGTGACACAGCTGATATAGGCTTTACACAGAAAGGGATTTCTAATAGAAGATCCCTTGGCCACTCAGCCTCTTTGCCTGTTGCAGCCAGGGCTATGAATTCAGGCTCCATAGTCGAATGCGTTATGCAAGTCTGTTTCTTGGATCCCCAAGATACAGCTGCACCTCCTAGGGTGAATACTCACCCTGTAGTAGACTTGTTGTCTCCTGCACTCGATATCCAGCTCGCATCGGTATATCCTTCCAATACGACAGGAAACTCTGAATAGAATAGTCCTAAATATTTGGTTGCTTTTAAGTAACCAAGGACTCTACTGATTGCATTCCAGTGTTCAGTACTGGGGTTACTAGTAAACCTACTAAGTTTACTCACAGCATATGCGATATCTGGTCTAGTGCATTGCATAGCATACATTAGACTTCTTATAGCACTTGCATATTCTAATTGTGCAACTGTTTTTCCAGTATTTTCTTTTAGCTTGATACTTGGATCAAATGGGGTTTTTGCTTCCTTTATATTTAGATGGTTAAACTTGTTTAGTATCTTCTCAATATAATGAGATTGACACAAAGCATAACCCCCACAATATTTTTTAACTTTGATACCTAGAATGGTATCAACTTGTCCAAGATCCTTCATTTTGAATACGGAAGATAGAAATCTCTTTGTTTCAGTCACACCTTCCATTTTATTACTTATTATTAACATGTCATCTACATACAGACAAATAATAACGATATAATTACCATCTACTTTAGAGTATATGCATTTGTCAGCTACATTATGCATGAAACCATGAGATAGTATTTTGGAATCAAACTTCTCATGCCACTGTTTTAGTGCTTGTTTTAATCCATACAAAGATTTGACTAATCTACATACTTTGTTTTCATTTTCTGGTAGAACAAAACCTTCAGGTTGTTCCATGTATACCTCCTCATTGAGATCACCATTCAGGAATGCGGTCTTTACATCCATTTGGTGGATGTGAAGATGATATATGGAAGCTAGCGCAAATAATATCCTAATGGATGTTATCCTAGCTACAGGTGAATATGTGTCAAAGTAATCTATCCCTTCTTTTTGTCTAAAACCCTTAGCTACTAGTCGAGCTTTAAAGGTTTGGATAGTCCCATCAGTGTGATATTTCTTCCTAAATACCCACTTACAACCTATGGGTCTAGAACCTGGAGGTAAGTTTACTAGTTCCCATGTTTGATTTGATAGTATGGAATCCATTTCATCGTTTATAGCTTCTTTCCGAGAAAATTTGAGTCTCTAGAGGATACTGACCTCTTTATATGATTTAGGATCATCTTCTATAGTCATTACTATAGGTATTTTCCTTATAACATTTTCTCTATCTTCTATTAGATGGAAAATGATGCGTTGTGAGTCTATGTAGTCATCTCCTAGATTCTTCTCTATTCTTGTTCTTTGACTCCTACGAGGTTCAATAGGATCTTCCACTATCGTGGAGTTGTATTATCATGTTCTCTAGTAGGAGTTTGGATTTCATTATCCTTTGACTCAAAGGATAGTGAGTTCTCAAAGAATTCAACATCTCTAGATTCTATTATTGTATTAGACTCCATGTCTGAAGTCTATAAGCTTTACTATTGTGTGCATACCCTACGAAGGCGCACTTAATAGCTCTTGGTCCTAACTTAGTTCTTTTTGGATCGGGGTTACTGCAATATGCAAGACACCCCCACATTTTAAGATATCCTAGGTTAGGTTTTCTTCCTCTCCATGTTTCATATGGAGATATTCTATATTTTTAGATGGAATTACTTTATAATATGGCATCTTTAAAGTGCCTCACCCCATAGATTTAGTGGCAACTTTGCTCTTATCAGCATTGAGTTGACCATTTCTACTAATGTTCTATTCTTTCTTTCAGCTATTCCGTTTTGTTAAGGTGTGTATGGCGCTGTACATTGATGTATCAGTCCATGTTCTTCACAGAAGTTATCGAATTCATTGGAGAAGTATTCTCCTCCTCTATCGCTACGGAGAATTTTAATCTTCTTATTTAGTTGATTCTCTACTTCTGCTTTATATACTTTAAACATGTTCAATGCTTCATCTTTGCTCTTTAATAGGTACACATACACATATCTAGAGCAATCATCTATAAAGGTTATGAAGTATCGTTTACCTCCACGAGTAAGAATGCCGTTTAACTCATAGATATCACTGTGTACAAGATCCAATATTTGAGACGATCTTTCAACACTTGGAAAAGGTTTCTTCGTCATTTTGGATCTTATGCACACTTCACATTTTTCGGTTTCATTATCTGTATATGAGATTAAACCATTCTTAGCCATGAACTTCAAGGTACTATACCCTATATGGGCTAGTCTATCATGCCACAGTCCAGAGGATTCAACCATATACTGTGAAGTGCTACTTTCATTCAGAGAAAACTTAACCATCCCGTTACAAGCATATCCCTTCCCGACAAAATTTCCATTCTTGGACAGAATCGCTTTTCCGACTCGTACACCACCCTTATGCTGGTTTACCCAGAAGATCCCCGAAACTAAGTTTCGCCTCATGTCCGGGGACGTGCGACATTGGTCGAAATCACTTTCTTCCCAGATGTGAATATCAGTTCGACAGTTCCTTTGCCGACGACCTTCGATCGGACTTCATTACCCATTTGGACTTCTTGACCATCGGTCAATTCCTCATAGGTTTTGAAGGCTGATTTGTCGTAGCACACATGTACTGTAGCGGCAGTATCATACCACCAACCTGGAACTTTGCCTTGGATGGTATTCACCTCAGTGATCATAGCCACAATATCGCCTTCTTCTACTGCACTTGCCTCTTGTTTAGATTTGCGATATCGGCATACTCGAGCATAGTGCCCGATTTTTCCACAGACATGGCATGGGCCTTTGAACTTTCCGTTCTTCTTTTGGGTGTTTTTCTTGAATTTCCCTTTATTGGGTTTCAGGGAATTGTCCTTCTCGGGATGTTTGTTAGTAGAGTTCTCTACTGCATGTACCTTGGACGAGGCATTCCCGTTATCATTCTTTCTGTCGCGGTTACGGGATTCTTCCTCAATTCTGAGGTGTTTCTGGATTTGTTCCAGTGTGTAGTCCTCAGTTTTATGCAGCAACTTCTTTCTATAGTCTTTCCACATCGGTGGCAATTTGGCAATTATAGCCCCGACCTGGAATGATTCAGGAAGATCTATTTTTATGGCTTTGATTTTGTTTACTAGTAGCTGCAGTTCTTGGATTTGGGCGACGGTTTATTATCTACCATGTTGAAGTCGAAATACCTGGCGATGAGAAACTTGTTGGTACCTTCTTCTTCAGCCTTGTATTTGAACTCCAGAGCAGTCCAGATTTCCTTTGCTGATGACGTCTGTTGGTATAGATCGTACAGTCGGTCGGAGAGAGCGTTCAGAATGTGTCCTCGACACAAGAGTTCGTCTTCGGCTCGTTTGGTGCGGGCAGCCACCTGTTCAGGTGTATCTGTATCGGATGCTTTAGGTAGTGTTTGCAGATTTGGATCTAGTATGTAGTAGATCCTTAGCGCCGATTAGGAGAAATTTCAGCTTGTCTTGCCATCAGTAAATTTGGTTCCATCGAACCGATCAAGACGTATCAAGTCTTGATTCATCAGCTTGATGGAAGAAACATTGTCGGCTTCCATTACAAAAATAACGCTTTAAGATTGTTGAGAATTTTATACAGATTAATGTAATATCTGTAGAATATGGAAACCAAAAATCACTACGATCAGAACTAAGGATAGGCTGAAGCACGTCTGAAACGCTGTCCTTAATGCGTTATTTGCCCCTACTCAAGTAGATTGAGTATCTTTGATAGGTTCTGAGCAAATTGCTTCTAGATATCGACAAGCCTGGTGTGGGTCTGCGTTCAGCAAACACGAAGGCCCACCAAATGGAACTCTTTTACACACTTTCTGGCAATATTACAATATAAGAGAAAAATCCCAAAGAAAGAAAAAGAAAGAAAAAAAAAATTGATTTTGACCACTGCACTGGTCAGTTCAATTCGTCAGCCACTGGTTCAGTTGAACAGTCCTAGACCACACCGTTGGTCTATTCTTCAAGCTAAGGTTCGAGCCTTGCTATGTTACTGGAAATACTATAATATTATATGAGTGGAGAGGGGCTGGCTGTCTCTGTTCATATGGGTTTGTTGGAGTGAGCTGAGATGATTTGGAAACCCATCCAGACTCTCTTTTTATAGGCTATGATGCTGGAGGTTATGGTCCAGGGAATTAAATTCCATGACCGTTTTCTAGCTGTTGGAGAAAACTAGCCGTTATATGGCTGTTGGAAACTAGCTGTTATATGGCTATTGTGAGAGAGAGTGACTAGCCGTTTTATAGCTGTTGGGCTAGCCGTTTTATGACTGTTGGCAACAGTTTCTTGTAATTAACTCCATAGCTGTTACACATTTGTGCAACAGCTATATTTCCAGCCTCTATATAATTAGAGGGACTCTCATTCAGTCCTCTTATTTTCCGTCTAGCCAACCATCTGCCGGAAGTGCGCCACTAGCGCCTCTACAACCACACTGCCTCACATGCCCACGCCCTCGCACCGAGACCGAGCCCGTGCCCGTGCCCGTGCGCGAGCGCGAGCGCACGCGTGGAACACGCAAGGTCTATAGTCCACAGACTACGTAGGTAAATATTATAATACTCCACTGTTTTCATTTAAACCAGATTTCCTTCTCTTCTCTTTCCCATGTGGGACTATTTCCAAAATCTTGAAAAACGTGTTTTTTCAAACATCTTTTTTTCAAATACTTTATTATAATATATTATTAAAATATATATTAAAATCAATATATTTATAACATTTTATATGTTATTTCTATAAGAGATCTCCATAAATTTAAAACTGTTTTTAAATCTCTTGCCAGCATGGCTGCAATAATTTCCATATATCTAAAATCGTTTTCAGGTCTTTGTCTTATCGGATCTAGTCTGATGATGGACCATTTTAAGAGATCTGACCGTGAATGTTTGTGGAACCGATGGAATCAGTCCCATTAGATCCAAATCATAGCCTAATCCATTGGTTCCAATCAGCTCAAATATTGTTCCGACCTTCGAATATTCATAGTCACTACGAGAACTCCAAATGTCTTTAGGAAGATCTCTAATTTTAGAAGGATTGTGTGAGATGGCTTTTCCAAGTATATTCAAATCTATGATAGAATCCTTGCCTCGGTGGGTCTTTAAAAGATATGACAAATACACTTCCTCAATCAACGTATGGTTTTGTGCCACCACCTTTATAATGAGATGTGTATCACTGAAGGGTAAGGGTAAAAGATATCCTCAAGCGCATGTACGATTAGTGAGGCAATTAAGCATGTAGTACCAACACATGGCAACATCATATTAGTCTACAAAGGCGTGTCAAAAATGAGTGTAAACAAAAACGACTTGTCTCTATGTAAGTTTTTTTTTTCCTTGCCTTTTGACTTAGTACTTTTCTACTTCTGTCTTACTCGCACTCTCTTACATATTCTCTCTCATCTCTCCATGTGATGGACAGTACATATTAAAGTGGTCTTCATAAGATGGATGGTTCACATTGAAGGTGGGGGCCCACATGATGGACAATTGACATATTAGGTGGGCCACATGATGAATGACCCATGTTAATATGGGCCCACATAATGGTTGGTCCACATCAAAGGTCGGCCTTAAATGACACCCATCCAAAGTGGCCTCATATGATAGACAACCCGCTTCAAAGGTGGGGCCCACACAATGGACAGTCAACACCAAAGGTGGGTTCTACATGACGGGTTGTGGACATTGAAGGTAGGTCCCACATGATGGATGACCCATATCAAGGTGGACCTAACATGATAGATGGTCCACAAAAGGTTGTCCCCTAATGATGAATAGCTCACTTCTAAGGTAGACAATCCACCTTAAAGGTGCGACCTCCACATGATAGGTGGAGGACATTAAAGGTGGACTCCACATGATGGACAATTTATTTTGATGGTGGGATCCACATGATGGACAATTTATTTTGATAGTGGCCTCAAAGGTGTCCATTTGCCCACATCCAAGGTGGCCTTGCATGATGGAAGGCCCATGTCAAGGTGAGGCTCACATGATGGACAATCCACATTAAATGAACAGAAATCAGATTGCATGCCAAGTTAGTTCGCTCTTATCATATTGGGATAATGATGTCCACCTTGCTAAGCCCCAACAGTGATGGCTAGGCCCCAACAGTGATGTTTATTTTTCTTTCAACCTATTTATAAGATCACGGATACTAGACTCAAGTGGTCCCTACAGTTTGAATGGGCCAAATATCGCTAAAGGGCTTGAACCTTCGACCTTGTGGTTAAGGGCGACATGCTCTAGCCAACTGAGCTACTCCAGCTTACATGGAGATTAAAAATCACGTATTCAATACTATTCAATATGTAGAAAGTAAATCTTAAGTTTTAACCACATGATTATAATTTTTGGACGGTTATGATTGATAAAAGGTGGCACCCACACAAGTAGCCATTGGAATGGTGCGCGGATTAGGTAATACCCCGCCAGGGCCTGGCCAGAGACGACAGTCAGAGAGGGAATGAGTGGGAAATGATACTGTTAGGTCGACCTCGTGGGAACTTCCCATGAAGTTGAACTGTGAGAACCCAACGTGATGTGTGTGGAACATCAAAACCATATATTTGATGGATTATGGGATATCCAAAAAATAAGCCATATACAGAACTCAGGTGGAGCATGTCATCTAAAACCATGTGAAAACATACCTAAAACATATAAAAGCACTTGGTGGGCCCACCTGAATTTTAGATGCGGGTGAAACTTGGTTTGACCCCTCATCCAAGTAGGGCACACACAGTGGATGGGCTAGACTTGTGAACCACATCTTGGTGGATGCAATAAATGATTGCGAATGTTTTAATGGGATGGTAACCCCTCTCAACTGTTGTATCTGGCGTGGCCCACCCAAGTGACAGATTGACTTGATTTTTAAACTTGTGGCCTACCATGGAATGGTGCATCTGACTGATGGGGTAGATGTTTGACACACATCACGGTGGGGCCCACACAGCTCGACCTCATGGGAAGTTCCCATGAGGTCGAGCTGTGTGGGCCCCACCGTGATGTGTCGAACATCAACACCGTGAATTTGATGGGTCCCCTTTAGGTTATGAGATATCCTAAAAATCATCCGTATACGGATCTTAGATGGGCCATACCATCTAAAACCATGTGAAGAAATGCCCAAAACATATAAAAGCACTTGGTGGGGCCCACCTGACTATTGGATGTGCTTGAAACTTGGTCCAACCCCTCATCCAAGTGGGACACACACATTGGATGGGCTGGATTTGTGAACCACATCTCAGGGGGCCCAATAAATGATTATGCATGTTTTAATGGGAGGGTAACCCCTCTAAACTGTTGTATGTGGTGTGACCCACGCAAGTCACGGATTGACTTGATTTTTAAGTCCGTGGCTCACCATGAAATGGTGCATATGGCGATGGGATAGATGTTTGACATACATCACAGTGGGGCCCACACAGCCCGACCTCATGGGAAGTTCCCATGAGGTCGACTTCATAGTACCATTTCCATATATATATATATATATATATATATATATATATATATATATCGTCATAATGCCAGGGTCGCCAACCCAATAAATTAACAATTCTCAGTATCTCTTTATTTTATTTGTTAGCATATAGTTTTCATAAAAGTGCATGAAAACCTCAGGCATCCGCTGTGAATCGCTTGACAGGGGCTCGGAGGGAAGACAGATATGCAGCATCCACCTTGTCCATGCCATCAAACATATAACCAAAAGGCCTCATTTTTATGTACCTTCCAGAGCCAGGCTCTACCTTGAGTTCACCATCTTTCCATACTATTCTTCCTCTTGAAATTGTCACTTCCACTTTCCCCTGCAGATAAAAATAAAATGAAAATTTCAAAATCTAACTTGGAGTCTTTTGTAAGAATTCTATAAGGTGGGCCTTATTGATCAACGGTCTAGATTGTCCTAAGTGTTGGATAATGTGATCGGGCGCACCAATAGACCCCACTAAGTTTTGATGTATCTAAAATTCGGGATGGTATACTGGAACTCTGATACACAAACAGTGTTCTAATGGGACTGGGATTACCAAATTTGTAGAGCTGGGTCCCCAATCCAACACAACAGAAGCAAGAATTCCCTTTCATCTGATCTTCATACTCAATGCACAGTAAGGTCCTTTTGCAATTCCACATACGGTTTACATCTTTAAGGTTCAAGGCATGGTTGGACTTCTATTTTCTGGTGCAATACTGAGAACATGTTGGGATGGATATAGAATACATATTATTTCAATATTTCTTGCAGAGGAATGATCACATACAACTAGTTGTATGGTACCAAAAAAAAGAAAAAAGAAGATGTGAGCTTTAGAGCCTTGCTAAGCACACACTGGCGCAATAAAGTTCATGTACATGGACTGACCATTTACATGTTTTCCCAAAAATGAATCTGGTTCACTCATCATGTGGGCTCCAGTATTGGAAAAGGTGGAAGGAAGAGCCTTGTTTAGAAAAATGTGGCCCACCTGACTAGTGGATCAAACTGCTTCTTGGGTCAGGGCATCAATGTAGTGGTGCCTTTAAGATGGATGGATTGGATCTTGGACCTATCAGGTGTTTGGCATGTACATGAGCAAAGCTCTGAGCTTTAAACACAGAAAAAATAATACTGACAGGTTTTGAAAATTTTTATTTGAAGATAAAAAATCCGTAACTGCATCATACAACTAGTTGTATATTCCTCCATGTATACTATATATTTTGAATACCATTAAGAAAATATCCAGTGTAGAAGCAAAAGATGTGTAATGAAGACTAATCATATGATCCTCTTAGGTCCACAGTTTCTACAAGTGGGACCCACTGTTCTGAGATCCAGATTGGTGATCTGATAGGCAGATTGTATATTGACCATATGACCCTAATTATTTCCCAGATGGAACAAAAGAAACCTTTGAAATCCATGGCTTCAAATAGTTATGAGACCCAGAAAGGAATTACAGCAACTGATCACATTCAAGTGACAAAACCCAAAAAAAAAAGGTGGCAGATTGGATGGCTAAATTTTTGAGGTATGGTCCATCCATGGTGGGGCTCACATATCCAAGTCCTGGAGAATCGAACTAACAATACAATACATATGCTTGAGTCAGGGATGAAATAGTTCCTAGTGTAGAGAATTAATCAGTATGTGGTGATTCATGAGCCATATTTGAAGTATTCGAGTGTTATGCATACCTTGCCTTTCCACCCTTCATAGACGTTCGTATCCAATCTTGAGTGGTGTGTCTTTGCTGTTATTTCAAAGCTTGAATTGGGGTTTAAAATGATTATATCGGCATCAGATCCGACAAGTATCGCTCCTTTCCTTGGGTATATGTTAAATATACGGGCACTGCAATTCACTCAAGTAATCAATGTAAATATATGTGTAAAATGTGTGTATGTATGTATGCATGCATGCACAAAAGTTTCGGTCTCCTTGGTTGGATCGAGCTGATTATTGGGGCATCCCTTTTCATGTGGGACAACCTTATTGGATGGGTGAAATGTCATACAAACACCATGGTGGGCCCCACACGCCAACCGTTGTGCCTCAGTGCATGGTAATCCAGATGGTACATCTAGTAGGCTCCATGGTGTATGGTCCACATGGAAAAATCTTATTCGATGAAAGATCCTCACATCCATAAACAAGTGACGAAAAGTGCAAGTTTTTTTTTTTAAAATTCGTTAACAACCCTTTTGTGGATGATGAAGATCTCGATCAGTGAGATTTTTTCCTTGTGGCCCATCCATAGTAGAATCTAGTAGATGAACAGTACTGATCACAGCATAGCAATGAACAAGAGGCAAGCAACAGGGATGATAAATGCTAGCAAACATCTATCAATGTATGAACATATTACAAGCACTGAGATGTACATCACAAATAAAGGTATCACTATGCTACTTATGGGTGTGGCTTCAGTGGATTCCTAACTATGTGGGCCGCAAGAGTTTTGGATTAAGCTGATATTTTTCTGGTCCCTTCATCAAGGTCTTTGTGACCTTATCAACAGGTTGGATAGTCTTTAATGGTGAGTAGGTGGGGTCCACCTAAGATTTGGATCTGCTTCATTTTTTGGGATCATGCCCTAAAATGAGCTGTCAAAATGGATGGACAACGTGGTCTTAAGGCACATACATCATGATGGGCCCCACAGTCAGGGATCCACCGAAGTCGTGCCCGCTACCGGTATGGTGCATCACCATGCAATTAGCATGTGGCATCAGAGACATGGTCATAATGAAATCATACCATTCAGTGCTTGTGATTTTCACATAATCAGTTACTGATATTCTACCAGATTCCTGCACCAAAACAAGTGTTTTTTTCAGAGAAGCTGAGTTATAGCAAGGGAAAAAACATTGGATTATTTGATTTTACCAAACCAGTTGCAAGTCAAATTAAGGCTGCTTACCACCATTGTATCCCAAACCAGATGCATCCTCTCTTCAATACCTGAAATCCCGGAATGTTGAAAAATAATGCAAGAATTAACAAGTTGAACGGCACAAAGTTCTTTTCAAATCTGGGCATTGAAGTAAACTCACACATACCATTGACACCATTTGGAATCTTCCGAAAATCATCAATGCCCAAAGCTTTTTGTTTGGAGTTGAATGGACAATGATCTGTTCCTACAAGCTACATGTCAATTAAAAGCTTATGAGAGAATGGGTATTTGAGTACTTTTTTGGCAGCCAAACACTTGAAAATCAGAACGAAATCGGTCATCTTCCAGCCCTCACCATGTATGCACCATCGCCCCAAAATGAGGCCAGACGATGTTAATCGAAACTAGCAAAATATGGGCAGGGGTATCGAAATTGGGTAATTAGGATCGTCCAACCAGTTTGATTTTTGGGACAGTCCAAGTATTCTATGGCCGGGTAGATGAACAGTCCGGATCTTGTAAACATTTTACACGTCCTCAACACTGGTGCAATTAGCATTCCTCTAATACATAAAAGCAATGTAGTAATACAAGAAGCGATTATGGCAGCGGCAGTGCTAGATGATGATACTAAAGGCCTATGATGAAGTTGATTAATTACAATGTAGCCGGTGCTTATACCAGAAGGCCCTGTTTGGGATCAACGAAATGAAAACTGAAATTTGGTATATCCATGAACTAGTCAATTCATGTATTTGGATTTGGCAAATTCCAAAATCCACTATTTGGGATTCAAACTACAAATCCATAGATTAGGGAAGAATTTATTGCAATGGTAGG
This sequence comes from Magnolia changhungtana, assembly GCA_030180095.1. NCBI lineage: Eukaryota > Viridiplantae > Streptophyta > Magnoliopsida > Magnoliales > Magnoliaceae > Magnolia > Magnolia changhungtana. The sequence goes on along the minus strand of JASAUF010000364.1, from coordinate 2,315,493 downwards.
GCATTCATTGCAAGGAAATATCATAATTGGAAGGTCTCACATGCAAGTTGGAGATGAAAAGACATGCAACAAAGTTGCATGTGGGGCTCAACATGGTGTATGTACAACATCCAATTCATCCAACAGGGTTTCCCTATCAGTTAAAAATAGAATGGCCCAAAAATCATGTTGATTCAAACATAATGTGGGCCACATGATACTAAACGATGGACAACCACCCAAAAACCTTGGAATTCACAGGATGGTCCCACTTGATGGTTGGATTGGCATGATTTGGGGAGCATCCAATTTTCATTATGGGGCAACCATATCAGACCGGTTGGATGCCATACAATTATACATACACCATGGCATGGTGGGCTTGACACCCCCAAGGGCCCCAACTAGTTGTGTGTGAGACCATCCCATAAATTTTTTTCTTTTAAAAGAATCTCTCATTTTAAAGATTTTGCTGAGCCTTTTTTTTTTGCCCCAAATCCACAAATTTGTGATTGGTAAATCCCCAACCAAAAATGGGGCAAGTAGTAAATGATTTACTAGAAAATCATTTACTACTTGCGTTTGGATGCTCTAATTTGCTAGTAAATGATTTACTAGCAAAGCCCCCTTCTCATTTACCAGCAAAAAGGTGAGTTTTCATTTACTAGGAGATGGCAACGATTCTATTTTTTGAATAAAAGCCTATAAAGCAGATTTCATTTACCATTTACAAGCTATCCAAACACTGTAAATGATTTACTAGTAAATCATTTACAACTTAAAGCCAAACAAACAGGCTGCAAATCATTTACAGCCTTTAAGTGATTTACTAGTAAATCACTTACAACATAAACCATTTACCACCATCCAAACAAGCCCTAAGGGGAAAAAACCTGGGACCAATCCAGAAAACAGCAATCCTGAAAACCAAGTCTAAGCATTTTTTAGGCATGCAATTACTTTCAAAGACAGAAGGATATTGGTGGGCATGCAATTACTTTCAAAGACAGAAGGATATTGGTGGAAAATCTTATTACAGACAGGTTTGACTTACGAGAAGTTGTGATGTTGCATTTAGAGGAGATGACCCCCCAAGAGAAATTGCATTTAGGGAAGATGACCCATTGACTCATATCACATCTATGTAGTGAGTCCAGTGACCTCAAATAAGGGTGGGTTGGGATTTTGCTTGTTGAGCTCTTGAACCTAGCTCACCACAGGCCAGTAACATGCTTGAATCCTAGGTTCAAGGGTTGGGCCTGGGACTTATACAAAGCCTGTAAATAAATGGATTAAGCCTAGTCCCAGGTTACACCAATTTTACTATATTGGTTCACACTCATCCAGGAATGTTTGTGTTGGTCATGGGCCGGTCCCATTTTGAATTTCAGGCATGATTGCTAAACTGTTGGGATCATGCCGAACCGTGTTCAAACAGGGGCCATTTCTCCCCCACTTAGCTAAAGATTTAGATGAGGAGATAAGGATAAGATTGGATAATCTTTGGTCTCATCCAAACTCCCTATCCTTCCCTATAAATGGGAATAGGTTCTCTCGTGAATAATACATCAAGCAACAACGAGAGTAAAAAGAGAAAAATGAGAGATTGATATTTGTCCATCTAGCTTGTCCTTTCAACGATCTAAGCCATAAATCATAATCCGAGGCCATCTATGCCATAGAATCAGAGGGGTGATTAGACCCATTTTGCTCTAGTAGTTGTTGTTGCTTGATGTATTATTCGAGGGAAAATCTTCCCATTTATGGGGAAGGATGGGGAGTTTGGATGAGACCAGAGATTATCCGGTCTTATCCTTATCTCCTCATCTAAATCTTCATTTAAAGTTGAATTTGTAATTCAACTTCAAACTAAAGAAAAAAAAAAAAAAAAAAAAGATTAACAAAAAGAGGCTAAACCTCATGGGAACCACTCACTAGTGATTGCCTACAAGTGTGCCCCATTGGCCTATGTCCAACACTAGCATCCTGCCTCCCTGCTTTCTGTTGTTGTTCTGGAATGTGTTACAGGCATCATTCCAGACAAATAGACACTCTATGAGGTACTATATTCATCCTACATTGTTTCAGTCAGGTCTCTCTTTACAACCTACATGTTGTGTCTGGTGTGTGCGTAATAGATCATTTCATGCAATCTTAAGAATAGAAAGATACCTGCAAAATTCCCATTGAAAGGGCAGCTTGAAGGGCTTTATCATGTCCCACTTTCCTAATTGGAGGACTCATCAAATACCTACCACATGAACCAACCACATGATGCTGCATAACTTTAAGAATTGAAAAGAAAACAAATAGAACTCAAAGGTATATGAGGTCTTGCTTGGCTGCAGTGGTGAAGTCAGGGTGCCAAAGCCAAGAATCATCAAGGACCAGCCCAGCGACAATGGGTTCTCCAATGACCCTCTGCCCTGCATTCAGACAATAGCGATTAGTTCAGTCCAGTGTTTTCAGTAGCACTGAAGCGTAGCGTAGGTTATGTAGCGTAGAGAAAATGCTACGTAGCGTATGGAAGTAGCATAACTCCCAAATAGCATAAGCTAAAGGGTATGTAGCATAAGCTACAGCGCATGTAGCATACGCTACATGTAGCGTAACGTATTGTGTAGCGTAGATAGCGTGAGCTACCTGAAATCTCATTTTTTAAAAGTATTTTTCTATGATAGTTTAACACCTATTTAAAAATGGTGATGACTTCTACCTATGACACATGACACTACATTAAACTAATTTGGACCATCCAAATTGTGGTCCATATCATGGATAGAGCACTTAGATCAATCTAGACCATCCAAATTGTGGTCTATATCATGAATTTGTGATGTTTCAATATAAAAAAATGACACACTTAGAGATGTCTAAAGGCAAAGAGAGAGAGAGAGAGAGAGAGAGAGAGAGAGAGAGAGAGAGAGAGAGAGAGAGAGAGAGAGAGAGAGAGAGAGAGAGAGAGAGAGAGAGAGAGAGAGAGAGAGAGAGAGAGAGAGAGAGAGAGAGAGAGAGAGAGAGAGAGAGAGAGAGAGAGAGAGAGAGAGAGAGAGAGAGAGAGAGAGAGAGAGAGAGAGAGAGAGAGAGAGAGAGAGAGAGAGAGAGAGAGAGAGAGATATTTTGCATGGAAATAAGTGGTTGATTATAGATTCGTAGTCAAGAGCTCATAGAAATTATGCATATTGTAAATTTTATCATATTTTTTATTATTTTAATTAAAAAACATTACAGATTGTGTGGCGTACACTATACACTATAGAGGGCCAAACGCCATGCTACACGCTACACACTATTTAAAACACTAGTTTATTCTAAATCATGAAATCATTAGTACACAATGCATTACGAGCTGTTTGGAGTCTTCGCATGCATTTGGATGTTGCTGAATATGCATACGGAAGAATGGCCACCAATGGCTTATTTCTTAGATTTATAGCAATGAACCATTTCGAGCTGGTATGGCCCGCTTTCCCCATTCCATTAAATAATTGGATGGACTCTCCACTCTTTCACAACAAAAATCCATTTTCAACTTAAAGTGGGCACCATTTAAAAGGGCACATTTTCCATTTTTATGCCCTTCTGCAAATGGTACCTTAACTATGAAGAACTAATGACCTGATTTTTTAGCCTCAGCAATCTCCTCCATAGCATCAGCGCTCATGACATGAACTATATATAAAGGTGTATTCACAAAGCTTGCCAAGCGGATAGCTCTTCCAGTCGCTTCTCTTTCCAGCTGCACAAGCATCGAAGATGACAATCCATGGAAAAATCATAATCCAATGAACATGTGATCAAGAAGACAGAACAAGGGTCACCACTTTATGGCTCCTCTTGAGTAAATCTTTTAGGGCAATATTGTTGATCTTTTCAAGCAAGTTGAATTTCTTAAGATTTGAGGGGCTTGAGCAATCCATATGATAGATATTTCTAATTCAAAATCAAAGCTTTAAAAAAAAAAAAAAAAAAAAGTTTTGAGAATGTTATTATTCCACTTGTAATGCAGTACATTAGCCTTGTACTGGTGATCTAAGGAAGAAAATATATTCCCAAAAGAAGCCTAATGCTCGCTCTCCAAGTACTTCCAAAATGTATAGGAAAAGAGATAATGACAAAAGTCAGATAAATAACAAAAAAAATCCCTACAACTTGGCATCAACATATATTTGTTCAAAGGAAAACATATTTTAAACATACCTCTGGAGGCCTCGAAAGTGAATGGCCCTCTGGGCCTGTTATACCAAGATCGATCATCCTCTTCTGCCCTGCAGCAGCTGCATCTCCATTTTCAGCATGAACCATAGCCAAGGCGCCAAGGGACTTGCACTTTTCCAAGCCTTGCACTAGAAGTTCATCGTTGATCATAAGATCCCCTTTGTAGGCCATAAAGAATTTGAAAGAGTTTATACCTGTTAGTCATCATCCAAAAAAAAAAAAAAAACTTTAGAATGGTAGTTGAAATGCAAAAACAACTACTTCAATCTGTCCATTGATGGTACTTGCCATTAATATCCATTCTTGACTTGAATGGATTTATGTAATAGAAAATTTAAGCAAAAAGACAACTGTTCACCTACAATGCATTGAATGTGAGCTTCACATGCAACGGGTGCAAGCTAACCAACATGAATACACACCATTTTGAGCTGTGAAAAAGGCAGGCCCCACAAAATATACAGGCCCACTCATCAAGTGGCCACCCCATAAAAAAACGATTGACCATTCAAATCAGAATTGCCAAAGGTCTGATTCAACGTACAAGAGCAGTCCCCTTGATGAGTGGACTAGATTGACTTTTGTGGCAGGTGATCTTCCTGACAGGCATGCCTTTTGCATCACTTGAATATTGTACAACATGTTGCACCTGCAGAGCCATTGCATGTGAAGTTAATATGCAATGGATTGTAGATGAAAAGATCTTGATTAAAAAATGCTAACCATTCTCCTTAACCATGAGTTCCATCTCTTTCGAGACGACTTCATCGAATTTTGTGATGGCCATATGAAACCCATAATCCATGCACGAGATTTTTGCTTTATTCAAATAGGATTCATAGCCAGCAGTTAAACTTCCATTGACTGGTATTACAAAATCAATGTGCATCGTCGTTCCCCCTGCTAATGCAGCAGCCTGACCACTGAAAAAGTCATCGATAGTTTCAGTGCCCATAAACTTCATTGCTAGGTGTGTGTGAGGGTCAATTCCTCCTGTTACCAAAACAAAAATTTACAGTTCGTCAGGGCCAGATTTTCAAGATGATAACCAATTGGAGTCCGTGTTCTAGGAAAGCTTGAAAATTTCACCTGGCATGACATATTTCCCTGTAGCATCAAGTACAGTTACATCATCAGTAACCTGTAAACAGAATATTAGCAGTTCTGATCATTGTTTTACCCATATTTCAAAATTATTTATTAATTTATATTAAATATCTTAGCAAGATTTCCCCAATAATATCACCAGAAAGAACATCAAAATCTCAAAATATCCCAAGAAATTCCAATGCTGAGAAACTGCTGAGCACAAGATTTGTCACTATGGTTCATGTTAAAGTCCCTCGATATATATTAATATGCTATCCCCTAATGGCTCGAGCTTTTAGAACAAGTAGTTGACTGCCTTTCTTATTAAGAGAAGTTACTCCTTTATACAAAGAATACAATGCTAAGTATAGCAAAACCCAAGAATAAAATATACAGCCAGCTATCCTAGATATCCTAAATATATTCTAAATATACAGCCGGATATCCTAAATATATTATAGCCATATATACACTAGCCAAAGAAAGACAAAATCAGAGCCTACCATTAAGGCAAGAATAATATCTATCACTAACAGTTTGACATAGTATCAGAGAGGAAGTTCTTGTGTTCGGATCCTGGGAGTAGCAAATATGCCTCCCTAATATATTCTCCCATGGGGGCCCATTTGTGGCGTGAGTTGTAAGTGTCCCTTCACCCTTGCCCAGTGTCAAAGTCCCTTGATATACATCGATATGCCATCCTCTAATGGCTCGAGCTTGTATAACAATGAGAAGAACAAAAAAACATAAAATAATAAAAAAAGGTTACAACGTTATCTGATGGAAGCACCATATCAAATAAATGTAGACTACAAGATTATATTCTATACAAGAGAACATACAAGATACAGATTGATTGAAAATCTTGAACTGTATTCTGTGCTAGGCCCATGCTCACTTGCCAGTTAAGCAATTGACAACTTTGATGCTTGACTTCAACGAAATGGTGTGTTGAAGTTTGGAACTTGCATTGTTATATGCAAACAAAGGACAGCAAAAATGAGATTCATAAACTGTTTTAAGCAGAGTTATTTTTATTTTATTTTATTTTATTTTATTATTATTATTTTTTTAATGATTGCACCTATATGAAGTAAAAGCACTATATTTCACTTTGGTGCGACAATGCTATGACAACATGTCTTTAATATCCCATCTCAACCTAGAATATGACTCAATAACATCGCCAGCTTGCTTATGAGAACTATCTGCTAATCTATGCCATGGATTGAAATCTTGGTTTCTAATTTCCACACCCGACTCAGTTGATGCCAAGTCCAGGCTATTTCACTGATGCCAAAATGACTTGAATTAGCAATAAAGTCAGTATGAAGCCTTAATGTGCATGATTCGTAGGCGACTTGGAAAAACAAAAACAAAAACAAGAACAAAAAACAAAAAACAAAAAAACAAAAAAATCAACCATTGTGTGTCATAGGCATGGAGGAATCGCAGATACAGACAGGTGACGTTATGTGACTTGGCCAGGTAGGGGCTCTCCTCTTTTTTATTTTTCTTTTTTGTGATTCTTTTTCTTTACACATGCACCTGACACACACACCCACGCACGCCGTAGTGGGATTTCACCACCTATGGGTATTGGAACCCAAGACCTCGCGTTGAAACTCCTCAAAGTCTACCACTGAGGTAAGGACTTGAACCCAGTTGGGGCTCATTTACTTCAGGTTGAAATCCCTACAGGACTACAACTTTCCAAGTCGAGTCCACGAATCATCTAATATAGGGTCAATGCTAAGTCCATGTGGATGAGTCGACTTCGTATCATAAAATATTTTAAACATGATCCATCCCCATTCATTTGATCAATACATCAACCATCTAGTCTTCATTTTGCATGGATTCTCGAATTGACTTCGCCATTTAGCTTAAAATGATATTCAACATTCATGAGTTTTTTCCTTGCATGAAACACTGATCTTGATAACACATCTAGTGTGATTAAATTGTCATTAGCTATGTATGCTGTATCGCCCAATGCATATTGGTTGCCTCGACAAAAAACACAAATCTACGACGATATCTATGCTTTTCACCCTATATCTTCCCATGATGAATCTATGAATTTTATCAGACTCAAATACAGACTACTTTTGCTAGAAAAACAGAATTTCTGCAATTCATCCAACTGCACCTGTCAATCCACATTGTGGGCCCCATTGTGGGGTATAATAACCTCAGAATCACACTGATCAAACAATCTTCAGCATTCTATTTTTCACTGCAGAAGTTGGACCACTCACCATTTTTACGGTGGAAGGTTAGGATATTCCAATTGGTGTGAATTTCAGTACATGTTCTAGCTAAAACAAGGCAATCTGAACAGTTGAGATCAGACAGTGTGGACTGAGACATATAAGTGCCACATGCATCGCAGATACATTAAACTCTTCCTTTGAAATTCAAGCAAATCTATGATGAATTCTGTTTCATATCTGGTTTCAGTTTATGCAATCTAAATTTCTGAAACTACTTAAATTCTTGAAAAAGAAAGAAAGAAAATTCTACAGACAGGATCTTTACCTTGATACTGGGCCCCACAGTGACTCATCCAACCACACGTGGTTAGGAGCTCTGTTTTCACTTACCTGTAACTTGCTTATTGGCCAACGGTTTGATATTTTAAAAGAGGAGATGATGGGGAAAACACACCTCCATTACAGCAAAGCTACAGTCATTGAAGAAGCTCTCTCTTTCAGGGTATCATTTGTTATTACATTTGAATTGGGCCCAAGTTGGTGACGCTGTGACAATGGGGCCCACATAACATATGTTTTGTATATCCACACCGTCCATCAAATTTGCCAGCTTATTTTAGAGCATGGGCTCAGAAATGAAGCAGATCCAAGTTTTAGGTGGGCCACACCATCGGAAACAATTGATTGAACATCCACCATTAAAAACTTCCTAGGGCCCACCGTAATGTTTATTTTCCATCCAACTTTTTGATAAGGGCATGTAGACCTGGCTGAAGGGAAAACACAAATATCAACTTGATCCAAAATTTTTGTGGCCCACAAGAATTTTTTATCAGTGAGTGTTTAATCACCACGTTTTCTTGTGGTGTGGCCCACCCAAGATTTATATCTTCTTCATTTTTCGTCACATGCTCTAAAATGCGCTGAAAATTTTGATGAACGGTGTGGATTTATACAACATACTTCAAGGTGGGCTCCACAATCAAGGTGGGCTCCCATATTTATACAAATATGGGCTCATTGTGGATGAGACGTAGGCCATGAGAAATCAGATGTCCCATCTTTTTTTTATTGTTGGTGATGACCTATGGTTAGACCTTTTATAATTAGTGTGTGCTATCAATATTACGTACATATATGATATAAATGAATAGTTAAGAAAAGTTGATCATTGATCCAAATTCTTCGTGTATATATAATGGACCACTTAATGGCACCGGTATGTTCGTGGCCAACCCTTCCTGATGAATGGTCCACATTTCACATGTGTAATGCACTGACATATATGCTGCAAATGGCCTTTTTAATCTTCCTTGCCTTACAGTAGATAGCGTGACGTTACCACTAATATGCAGTTTACCATAATTACATTTCCGCAATCTTCTTCTTTTTGTTCCTTTAGTTAATGTGTAATTAATTACCTATCAATGTTGTTTTACCATTTATTTCACTTAGTCAGTATCGGAACATTATCTTCAATGTTTTGTATTCAAAGTGACTAGACCACGTTAGGATATTTTAAAATTTGCGGGCCCACTTTCATAACCCACTTGATTATTGATTTACTATAAGAATTGATTTAAATATTCATCTAAATGAGCTTACAAAATAATATATATTTTTTTTCAAGTTTTTTAATAATTCCATATTTCATTTTCCCTTGGTGTTAAATTTTTTTTTTTTCTTTTACACACAGCCACGCACGCAGTAGTGGGATTTCACTACCCATAGGTATCGAACCCAAGACCTTGTGTTGAAATTTCTCAGAGTCTAGCGATGAGGTAAGATTTGAACCTCATTTTCGCTCAGTGTGAATATATAACTTCTTACTTATAACTAATTTATATATTACTCAAATACAAAAACTAACTTAATTATAAATAAGTCACTTATAACTTTTATCTAACTTCTTATTTATAATAACTTAACAATTACCCAAATACAAAAATCAACTTAATTATTCGCAACTCACTTACCACTTCCATCCAAATAAAATTACCAATATCCAACTTTCACCTGGAAGTCACTTGCTACTTAAAAAACTTACACATCCATACGCGCCCTTATAATCACACCGATCAAGCAATCCTCAGCATCTGAATTTTCAGTGTGGAAGTTGGACCACTCACCATTTTCACTGCAGAAGGTTAGGATCTGCTACATGCGCCATCTAAAACAGGGCCAACAATCTTAACGGTTGGGATCGAACAGTGTGGACTAAAAGACAGATCGGGGCGACATGCATCACCAACGCATTAAACTCGTCCTTTGAAATTCAAGAAAATCTTATGATGAATTCTCTATCATATCTGGTTTCGCTAACCGATCTAAACTTCTGAAATGACTTAAATTCATAGAAAAGAAAGAAAGAAAATTCTACGGACAGGATCTTACCTTGATGTTGTCCCCCACAGAGACGACGATCCCATCCTCGATGTAAACATCAGCCACCTCCTGATGATGAGCATTTACAACGGTCCCGCCCTTGATCAAGATCTTCAACGGCGACACGTGCGGGCCGCAGTTCAGGTCACCGTACGTGACGTCACTGCAGAACTGAAAATCTCGTCCGTATGTCAGTAAAAACGCTAGAACTCGAGAATTTATCACGAAACGATATTTTCCGAAAGGCTTACTTACTTCTGGGATTTGCTGAGATTGGGAGATCGGAAAGAGAGTGAAGGAGAGGAGAAACACGACCGAGATGAGAAGGAGACGATTGATTTTGAGGGTTTGAGAGAGGAGAGATTTACGTTCCGATGCTATTTCTCGCAACGAGAAAGAGAACGAGAGAAGCTCTGCTGCTGCTTCCATTGCTACTTCCAAAGCAGAGTGAAGTGAGAACTCTTGGCGCGGCTCTGTATTTCTTTAGATTTTTAATGGAAAATGTCATTACAATCAGTTGGACTGTAAGTAATGATCCACCTCTTCAATAACTTCCAACATTTTACGTTTATACCAAATCCAAGACGTCCAATAAATTTTAATTATCATTATAATCAGTTAATAAAGTAAAAAATACTATATAATTATTAAACGAGCCACAATACTTCGATGTTTAATCAAAAGACATAATATATTTTAAATGATGTAATCTACGCAATAAGTATATAGAAATTATTTTTATACTATATAATCCTTATGGTTTTACCAACCTATTGAAAGGCTGGGATTTTAGTTTAACTTAAAATATTATATATTACCTATGGTTGGACTGTACTTTTTTGTCCAACCGGTTGAACTTGATACCTTATCTTTTGAACAGACGTAGATTAGCTACTGAACCCGACGACTGAAGTGACGTCACCAAATTCCGTGGAGAAATGCACCAGTGCTCTCATGCCACTATAAACTATAGTGCTCCTAGTTTCATTGGGACGCTTAAAAGGTTTATTCAATTGATCTAGACGGTTCATTAGGTCAAATGAACATTTCATGGGCTACCATGAAAATATCACTTCAATCTGACAAAAATTAGCTATTTGGTCAATGAAATGTAATATGAAAGGTGAAGATCATTTGTAAAAAATAGTTCCGTTCAACAATTTGATCTATCAAGATATTATGGTCCACGATGGATATCTTATGATTATGAAGAATCACTTTTTTAGGCCATTTTAACCATTCCATCCATGGCTTGGAAAAAGGATGGTTGGAAAAAAGACCAAACCACGGACGGATTGGAACATCAGATCTGTATGATGTTTTCCTGATAGTGTATGGAATATGTTCTGGGATTAATGGATGGTTCAGATTGATCTTTTGGACTATCTAACAACTTTGATGCAACTAGGAGCACTATAACTTATAATTGCTCTAATCGTACTGGATCATTTTTATGAGGTTATAACTTTCTAACTTAACCGTGTGGGGGCCACCTTGATGTATTTTTTGTATATCCACGTCGTCCATCTTTTTTAAAATCTCATTTTATTATGCTATCCTAAACCTTGAGAAGATCAAAGTCTTAGGTGGACCATATCACTAAAAAAATTGATGAATGATTAATAAAAACTATATGTGGGCCACAGTAGTTTTGGATCAATATAATCTTTGTATTTTCACTTCATCCCGTTTTTCTTGATATTATCAACAGGTTGGATGGCAAATAAACATTACGGAAACCTAAGGATATGCTCTTTGGAAATTTTAATGGTGAAGCACTCAATAACCACTTTTTCCAATGGTGGGGTCCACTGAGATTTGGATATTTTGCCCTATAATAGACTGGAGAAACGAATGGACGGCGTGGATATACGAAAAATATTCAAGGTGGGCCACATGGTAAGCGTAACACCTTACACGTGTTCCCGCGCATTGAACCCTGTACGCGACAAAATTTATCGGATTTGGAATTTACCAATTGGGCCTGTTTGTTTTACGATTTCGCCATTTTCGCCTGCGCATTTATTACTTTTCAGGGAAATTGCGCATTTATTACTTTTCACCGAAAGTGTCGGAAGTCATAACGGTGATTTCACGTGTTTGAAAATTTTACACCCGACGACAAATTGCAATTTCCGCGTTTGATGAAGCACGGCAATTGCAGTAGGGCAGAGTGCGTACGGATTGGCTACTCCCCCACCACAACACGGATTGGATACTGGTCGGTACTACGTAGGGCCCACCATGATGTATGTGTGTCATCCATGCCGTCCATTTATTTTTATCTATAATTTGATGATATAAGAAAAGAAATGAGCACATCTCAATCTCAAGTGGACCACATTACAGGAAATAGTGTTGAATGAATTTTGACCATTAAAAATGTAAGCGGGTGATTAAAGTTTTGGATGAAGCTGATATTAAAGTTTTATGTGTGAATATCCATGCATTATTTTTTTCATCTCGACTCTATATACACATCACTATTTAGATCCACACCGCTAAAATGTACGAGGATTACAATGTATTGAAAAGAAAGCGATCATCTATAGTTTGTAATGAACATTTGCTTACTACCAATTGAAGACGAGTGGTTAGCATACCCCACTAGATTATTGCTGAGACATAAAACATGGGCCCACATTCAAGATCATGATTGATGATTGATCACATCCCCGAAATCACAAACATCTAACCATTAACGCCTTACACTCCATCACAACCCTTCCCCCAAATGACACAACTAGCAAATCGTATTATGTGATTGTAATAGAAAGTGGGCCCCACTTGATCAACCACCTATATGGGAACTTCCTTGGGCCCACCATAATGTCCCTTTTCTATCCAACCTGTTGATAAGGTCACACAGACCTGGGTGGAGGTAAAACACGAATATCATCTTTATCCAAAACTTGTGTCCCACCAAGTTTATAATGGTGGGTATTCAATCCCTATTGTGTGGTCCACTTGAGATTTGGATCTGCATCATTTTTTGGGACCATGTCCTAAAATGATCTCGACTACTGATTAACGGCATAGATATACAACACATACATCAAGGTGGGCCCAAAGTCAGGGAAACACCCACTAACGTGCTCTTGAGGCACGTAAATCCATACTTATTTGATCAGTTACCTGGATTCAATATAAAGTGGGTCATGTGCTTGCCACATAACTCACCCAAGTTATGAACGAACGACAAAATATTATAATAGTTATAAAACAGCAAGTTGTCCGACCAAAAGAAAAGTACCAAAAAAATATACCCAAAAAAATTGTTCAACAATCCAAAAGACCACAATATCCACCACACATACATCACCGATATAGGACCATTAACTGAAAAACCATAACTATAAAAACAACACTGAAGACAATATACAAAACCAGCAACGAGTCACGAGGGACGTCACTACAGCCACAATACGTCCCTCGATGGGCTGTTCGTGAAGTCGCTGGTGTTGTTGGATATGGAAGATCGTGACTTGGGTAATAAAATCCAGACGCATCGGATACACCAAGGCTTGCTTGATTGGGTACGATATCACCTACGAACCTGCTCCAGGCAATATATGCTTCCTCTGCATACTTGAAAGATTTGAACCGAGCATTAGAGTAGCCCTCGACTTGAGCCTTACATTCCTCCCACGAGTAATAAATACCTGGTTGTCTTCCTACGAAGACAACATAAAATTTTCCCATCTGTCCAATCAAAAGAAGTCATTAATGAATATTAGATTATCGATAATTATCAGCAATTACATATTGGGTAATATGCCAGTGGCGCAAGTGTCGCCATAACTTGCGCGAAACTTAAGCCTGCATATAATTCAAATTAATAACAATAATCTCTATCAATGCACGTGTTGTGTTCAAGTATTAGCAATGAGTGATGTGTTATCCGAAAGTGCAACAAGAAACAAGTAGAAATATCCAAAATTAAGTTTTACAAGTACAAAATATAATATAGTTAAAAATTGTCGGAAGGCAAAGCCTACGAATCACTACTTCCAGCCAATCAAATTAGGCAAAATGTTCAATCATACTTAGGGTCCACCCCCATTCAGCAACATTCTTATGAATGAAATTCGTTTTTCTTTGGCAAAGTTAAGGAAGGAGGCCCCATACGCTTCTTCTTTCGATAGCAACTTTGTTGCCCATAGGACTTCATCAGCCGTCAGTCCCTCCATTTTTTCCAAAGCCGGTATAATTTGAGTCATCCGACCAAAGTTCGGACCCCTGTCGATTGAAATGTCAATTGACTTCATGGCACCCCTAATATCAACTATCCTAGTGCCAATAAGTTGAACAGGTCGCTCCACCCTCGGTCTCTTTTTAGAATTTACCGTGGAATTCGTGCTGCGGGAGGCATTCCCGTGCTGTGTGGGACTTGGATGAGGAATGTTGTCGCCTCCAGGGCTGTCATCAGACCAATGGATATGCAGTGCATCATCGCCGCGATCTTCAGAAGATATTAGGTTAATATCATCATTCAGATCAACAGTGTGGTTGGACGACACATCTGTATCTCTCCATTGATTACTGGTTGCACAGGGAGGGAAGTTGCCAGTGGCAGCTACTTTACCAGTAGCCCTGTCGTTTCTGAAAATAAACTCGAGATCATCATATCTGGGCATGGGTTTGCCGCGAAACTGGGCAACATCTGGATGAGACTAGACATAACAAAAAAAAAAAAAAAAGAACCAGTCATTAACAGTGCATTTTGTATGATGAGATACGATGTAACTATTAAAGAAACTATACCTTAATGTAGTCCAGCCACACTTCATCTGATGCGACGACAAGTTGTAGGTCTGGATCCCATCCAAAACCAGACGCACTCCGTAGATCTTTGACTGTGAAGAAGTTTTTTCTCACCGTGCGGATGCGATTTTTTACGTTTGCATTAGTGATCTTGAGGCGCGGCTTCAACATCATATTTTCAACAATTCCTATAAAGGATTCTATTTTAAGTACATCACCACTTTGTCTTCCAGCAATGACTAGCTCCATTAGTCTGTCAATTAAGACGTCGTCCATGTCGTCCGTCCAACGAAGGACACCTCCACAGGACTGGTCATCAGTTCCACTGTTCAGTGTATGCTTCCTGAGCGATCTCCTTAGAGTTCTACTAGGTGATCCCAGGTGATATTTCGCCGGCGTAGATAGTACAGATCGTCTATTCGGTGACATGGAGGCACTTTGGTCTACCTCAATCTGTGAGAAGATAAATGATGCGACGATAAGTTGAAAAAATCATTCTACCGCATGAGTAAATAATATGAAGTTCATCCGAGCTTTTTTGTCTTTTCAAACAAAAAACTTGCATATTAAATAAAACAAAATATGTCGCAAAGAAATTAGTGATCTAATCTGGACAGTCTTGAATGATGCTCCAAAAACCATCGTTGATATACGTGTCATTATAATGCATTTAATTTGTTTGACTCACTAGATTAGCTTGGTTCCACATTCTGTAAGCTATTTCATTGCGTTTTCTGACTCACCCATCTCTTTCTTGTGGAGTGACATTCAAAAGCACACGACCTTCATCGAGGACAGATACTTCCGTAGGTGATAGGATCACACCATTGGCACCACATGAACTCGACGACTCCACAAACTCAAACATGTCATCGTCTCCAAATATCCTTATGAAGTTATGTAAGACACAACAAGCTAGCATTCTCTTTACTTGAGTTTGTATAGGATATTGTGGAGCAGTCTTCAGAATTAAGAACCTTGCTTTCAAAACTCCAAAACATCTTTCTATTACATTCCTTAGTTGTGCATGACGATAATTGAATAACTCCTGAGCATTGGATGGTTTCCGACCAGTACGATACTCATTGAAATGGTAACATACACCGCGATATGGGGCCATGAAACCGAGTGAGTGCGCATATCCTGCATCAACTACGTAGTATTTACCTACATTGTAGAAATAATTTCTGATCAATACCAAATCATATTCGTTTGATGTTATAAAGCCATCAGAGTACTTGATGTCCATGGGTTTACCACGGGGTATTACGAAAGGATCGCTCGGGTGAGTCAAGGCACTCAGCAAAACGCGTGCATCGGATGCGAAACCTTCCCATCCCGCTAACACGTACACGAACTTCATGTCGAACTTGCAAGCAGCCATGACATTTTGTAATATGTATCCTTTCCTGTTTCGATAGACAGCACTATCTGCAGATGCTACGAAAGCTGGGATGTGTGTCCCATCAATTGCTCCGATACAATCCTAATTTAAACTTGTTGATCATTATGTGATATTGGCATATGTAATTTAATTATCTCAAGATCGTAATCAATTGTGATGAGTATATATATTATTATACCTAAAAGTATTCCGCCCAATGTGGGTTTGATGAAATCTCAGATGCGGTATCAAGTATAGGTAGTGTAGCAAAGTCTGCATATAAAGAGATGACTGCATCCAAGACTCGATTAAAATATCGACTCACGGTTTCGCCTGACCTTATAATATGATGTCCAATCACTCGGTTCCGAACATTGTGGCTTAATGTATGAAGGAATATGACAAGTTGTTTTTCCATACTTATGTGCTTCGCATCCGCCAACAGTCCCTTATCTCACAAGATTGAGCAAAGATTGAAGAACGTAATCTTTTTCATCCGTAGTTGCGAAACACAATCAGTCTCCCTTGCCCTAATAATCTCATTAATAATATGGGCACGGTCATAATCAGCAGACCTGGGAGGGTTTCGAAAGAGGTAAGTGCGACAATACTCCCCAGTTGCTATTGCAGCAGATCCCGCAGCCAATATTACTGCAAAAAATTTCAACTCTTCATCCGTCCAGCCACTCCCAACCATGGTGATTTACCTCTCTTTATATAAGATGCATATGAACTTGATTAGAATGATGACATAATAATTTTTTAGGATGACTAAAATTTTGGTGGATGACTAACTGTATTGTTAACCATGCTAACCGTAGTCCATCTGCCCATCTTAATAGATTATTTTATGTAGAGTTATTGGATACTCTAGGGTTTGATACTATAGGGTTTAATGAGGGAATAGGAAAGTCAGATAATCATCCCACATCAATTTGATTTTCCAGCAGTAGCCCCTGTACATGGGACCCACTATTTGAAGGGAGCGGATTAGGTTTATCCCGAGTCGCCACATAGTGAGTATTACCCTTACCGTGTGGGGCCCACGTTGATGAATGTGTTGTATATCCACAAGGTCTATCCGTTTTTCCAGCTCATTTTAGGATGGGATCCCAATAATTAAGCAGATCCAAATCTCAGATGCACCACACCCACAAAAGAACAATGGTGAGAGTCAATTCAATACTTTTTGTGAGCCACGAATGGTTTTAGATAAAGCCAATATTTGTAGTCTACCTCCATCATGTCAAATGTTTTCCTGTTGTGTAGTCTACCTGAGATCTATATCCCTCTCATTTTTGGCATAATCCACCAAATAAAGAAATCCCAGATGACTGCCACATGTATAGATGTCAGATCTCATGATGTGGGCCATCTGTGTCATGCATTGGATTTACGAAAAGGGTCATCACTCAAGGAAAACGTGTCAGAGATCGAGGCCATTCAATGGATTAGGAAGTACACCTCATCCCTTCACATGGATGGGTGGATTTTTTTTTCATACCACCCATTTGTGTCCAACGAACATAATTTTTGGTCCATGGTATGATCAACACATCTACTATCATTCATGAATGGCTCCAATCTTTGCCACGTGTTCCATAAAGCCTCTCACTAACTCAAGAAAAAAGAAAACCCACCACGCAACAATTTGATCCCTGCCTTGCTGACATGAACGGCCCAAACCACGCACGCGCGTCACGCTGCCCCTAACCATGCCTCCACGAATAACGAACCAGCAGTGCATCCGCCCACTGGGGTGCACACGCTGAGTGATCCACTGATCAGAACTGTCCACATTCTGTAATATACACTACACAATCCACCGCAAGAAACTTATATGGAATGATCAGTCCTGTCCGTCGAAATCCATAGATAAATCCAGAACAACAACAACAAGACTTTCAATGGCCTAAATTTAACTTTAAAAATCGAAGGCCAGGATTATCACTGTACCGCGATTAAAGCGTAGAAATAACTCATCTATGGAAGTCAATGAAATTTTACTGTTCAAAGCACAGGACCATCTCATCACACGGACCCCTATCAATGGGATAAAGGGCACAATTACTCTTATTAATGCAAGTATGAATGCAACATGATGTATATACCCCATGACTCGTGCCTTTCTTTTCTCGATTGCTCCACATCTTCCCAGGCATGCAATGCAAAACGAAAACAAAGAAAAAGAAATAGCAAAAGAAGAAAAAAAAAAAAAAAAAAATAAAGAAAGAGGATCGCGGATTATGCGTCCTACCCCATTGCCCGTCTCACCACTCGTCAAGCGAACTAGGTAGGAGCTTTGAGTGGCCAACGTGATCTATGGGCCTTATCCGCACCGTCTATTCATTTTTTGGGTATAAGCCTAATATTGAGGTAGATCCAGACAAATGTGGCTATACATTGTGGATTAAACTCTTACCATTGAAAACTTCTTAAGGCCCATAGAAGTTTTGGATTGAGTTGATATTTGTGTTGACTATTCATCCAATTCCATGTAACTATGAACAAGTAGGATGGCAAATAAACATCATGGCGGGCCTTATAAAAGTTCCAACAGTGTGAATAATCACCGTTGTTGCTTCCTGTGGTGTGGTCCGCTTGATTCATGGATCTGAATTGTTTTTAGATTATACCATAAAATGAAAGGAAAAAAAAAATGGATGAACGATGTGGATAAGACCCACTCTACACGGTGTCCTCTCAAAGCTCCTACCCGTTCACAGTCGGAGATGGTTAAGGTTAGGATGCAATCTGCATTCATGGTGCCAGAGGATTGACAATGACAGTCTCACCACCCCAAGCTGGGAACGGATTGGCTACTCCCCCTGCCACCAATGATTGGCTGGTGGTCGGTGCTCTGTGGGCCCCACCATGGTGTATGTGTTTCATCTATGCCGTTCATCTATTTTTCTAGATCATTTTATGTTACGAGACCAAAAATG
The DNA here is from genome assembly GCA_030180095.1 of Magnolia changhungtana. NCBI lineage: Eukaryota > Viridiplantae > Streptophyta > Magnoliopsida > Magnoliales > Magnoliaceae > Magnolia > Magnolia changhungtana. The sequence goes on along the minus strand of JASAUF010000364.1, from coordinate 2,296,513 downwards.
AGGTATATTCGAATCTCAAGTGAACCACGTTACAGAAAACAGTGTTGAATGAATGTCGACCATTAAAAGCTGTTTACGGGCCATAAAAGTTTTGTATCAAGCTGATATTTGGTTTTTCCCTTCATTTGGGTCTGTATGATATAATCAACATATTGGATGTCAAACAAATAGTACAGTGGGCCTTAGGAGCCTTTAAATGGTGAATATCCAATCACTATTTTTTCCTGTGGTGTGGTCCACCTAAGATCTATATCCCTCTCACTTTTGGGATAAAACCCTAAAATGATCTGTAAAAATGGATGAACGGAATGGATGAAATCATACATGAACAGTAGGACCCACAAGGCATCGAACACCAGCCACGGGCCATAAGCCCAATATTGAGGTAGATCCGGTGGTAGGTGTTGACTATTCATCCGGATGTAACTATGAATGTGTAGGATGGCAATAAACATCACTACGAGGAGGGGGAGTAGCAAACTCCGTTCATCTATTTTATCGGAGCCTTTAAACCCAAAAAAAATAAAAAATGATCATATCCAGAGCTCTAGTGGACCACACCACTTGAAGGATCCGAGATGGGTTGATGGAGAAAACAGTAAAGCCTATTTCAGGATCCAAAGATGAATGGCTCCGATACAAAAATCTTCTTACTCCATGAAAGGAGCTTTCTTTCAAAAATTCTCCAGATATTCAATTATCTGACCATCAGATTTGTGGACTCAAAATCTAAAAATGAAATATATCTAACGGTCCCTCACAGATTACATAATATCAAGTGGTGATGGTGGATACTCGTACTTGATCTTGGGTTCTCGCCGAAGCTTTATTAGGGATAGAAGATGAACAGTATACCTGAAAATCTGAAGAACAAAACATAGGTTAGGGCGAATATCAGCATCGTCCAATACTCGAAACAGCAGGGATGGTGGACGATGTATCTACTTGTGAGGAAGGTTGAATGGGGCTGGAGGCGTTCATTTGAGAGGAGATGGAACTATATAGATTTCACGAAGACGTGTCGTGCTCTCGCAGAGCATGGCACTGCACTAGTCTTGTCTTGCAGGATCGCCCGCATCCACCTGGGGAAATCTCAGGATTTCTCAGCGATTTACTGATCTGCATTTACTCAGGCTGATTCCCATCCATCAAACGCGAGAAAAGGTCATCATGACCCTTTTCGCCGCGATTTCCCATAACACCCAAAACCAAACAGGCCCTTAGTGCCTCGAAGAGGAACGGATTTTCCGAGGCGGTGTTGTTTTTCAGGAAATCGGATTGCATACTGAGTTACTAAGTAGGCTCTTTTTGTACTAAGTAAAACTCTGTTGGACCCACCGTGAATGTATCTGGTCTATCCACGCCGTCCATCCATTTTTTTCATCTTATTTTAAGAGTTGAGACACCACAGAAACAGCTGAAAATGATTTCCACAGTTAGAACTTTAGAAACCATTATAAGATCACCTTAAGCATACCCAAAGATCAAAATATGGATGAAGGGAAATCACAAATGCAACCATACCACAGGAACAGTTGGAATAATGATTTCCACCGTTGAAACCTTTATAGGGCCCACAGTAATGTTTATTTCTCATCCTACCTGTTCATAAGATCACACAAATATGGATGAAGGGAAATCACAAATGCGACCTTGATCCAAAACTTCTGTGGTCCCCAAGAAATTTTCAATGGTAGATGTTCAATTCACACGGTTTCCTGTGGTGATGTCCAATTGAGATTTGGATATACTTCATTTTTGGTCTCAAGTCTAATATTATCCGGTAAAATGGATGGACGGAGTGGATAAAATACATAAATCACGGTGGATCCCATGGATCCCATGCAGTTTACTCAGTACGCTCGTACTGAGTTACTTAGTACGCAGTCCGCTCCCTGTTTTTCAGAAAAAAATTTACATTACCATCCTTCTATGATTGTTTCTTTACAATAATAGCGAGATTAGTTACTGGCAGGTTGAGTAGTGACGTAACTAAGTTTTGTGGGACCCATTATGATGTATGTGTTGTATCCACACCATCCATCCATTTGGAGAGATCATTTTAAGGCATGAGACAAAAAAATGAGTAAGATCCAATTTTGGAATGGATTCCACTACAGAAAACACAGTGAGCAGAGTAACGCCTACCGTTGAAACCTTCCTACGGTGACTATGATGGTCATCTGAGATCCAACGTGTTAATAAGTTAAGACAATCCACTGAAACACATTTATTGCAAAACACAAATTTCAACTTTCATTGAAAGCTTTTGTGAGCTCTTAGAATTGTTTTAATGGTGGGCGTCTACAGTTGAAACCTTGCTCTGACTATGATGTTCAACTGTTTTTAAGACATATTGTTGGGTCTACTTGATCTTTGGATCTGACTTATTCTTTGGCATTTGCACTATAGTGATATCTTCAAATGTATGGACGGTGTGGATACAACACATACATAATAGTGGGTCCCACATAACTTGGTGGCGTCACTTCAAGCCTCACTGCAGCTAATCCGCGTACACAATAAAGCAGAAAATGGGTACGCGGATTAGCAACCACGAATTGAGCAGCGAGACTGACGTCACCAAGTTATGTGGGCCATGGGTACGCGGATCAGCAGTGACGAATTGAGCAGCTAGACTGACGTCACCAAGTTATGTGGACCATGATGTATGTTTTGTATCCACACCGTTCATATATTTAGAGAGATCATTTAAAGGTATGATACAAAGAACGATTCAGCTCCAAATCTCCAATCGACCCCACTATAGAAAACAATGGGAAGAGTGGCGCCACAGAAGTTTTTGGTCAAGCTAATATTTGTGTTTTTAAGTGTAAACTTATGAACAGGTTGAATCTCATATAAACATCACGGTAGACCTTAAGAAGGCTTCAACGGTAGGTGTACTCTCCCCACTGTTTTCTGTGGTGGGGTTCACTACTGCTGTGGATCTGCCTCATTCTTTGTCTGTGCCCTAAAATGATCTCTTCAAATGGATGGATGGTACGGATATAATACATATCTCATGGTGGGACCACATAACCTGATGATGCCACTTCAGTAGGAGTCACCTTATTCAACCTGCAGTCCAGAAAATGGAGACTCGTGGGACACGGATTTCCTGCGAAAGCCTTTCGCTAGAAAGTTCCTGCGCTGGGAACCAGGTGGGGCCTGCAGTAATGTTTTTCAGGAATCTACTTCGTCCATTCATTTTTTTGAGGTCATTTTAGGATAGTATACCAAAATTAAGAAGAATCCAAGACTCAAGTGGCCATACTAAAAGAAAAGGTATTTAGGAAAATTACTACGGTTGAAACCTCCTTAGGTTCGACAGTGATGTTTACCTGCCATTCATACCTGAAATGAAACACAAACATTAGAATGATTCAAAACTTCTGTTAGCCCACAAATATTTCAACTGTAGATGTTTAATTATCCCATTTTCAGCCTACTTGAGTCTTGGATACAGTTCAGTTTTGGCCTCACATCCTAAAATGCACTCAAAAGACAGATGGACCGGGCGGATTTCTCACAAACATCGTAATGAGCCCCACCTGGGATCCCAGCGCAGGAGCTTCCTGTGAAAGGCTTTCGCAGGAAATCCGCGTCCAGACTCGTGGGTCTACGTGGACGCGGATTGGCAACTGACAGGCTGAGTAGCGGGACTGCTACGGAAGTGACGTCACCAATTTTGTGGGCCCCACCCTGATGTATGTTTTGCATCCACCACGTCCGTCCATCTCGATAGATCCTTTTGGGATAAGATCCAAAGAATGAATCACATCCAAAGATCGAACAGTGGGGAGAGTGACTCCTAAAAACTTCTAAAAGCCACAAAAGTTTTCAATATTTGTGTTTCCTCTTCTTTAATGGCTTTGTTTGCATGATTTGTGTTTCCCATTTTTTAATGGCTTTGTTTAACTTTTGAATAGGTTGGGATTTATGGTGGGTGTTAAGAAGTTTTCAGCTGTAGGCATCAATCTTTCCATTGTTTTCTGTGATGGGGTCTATTAAAGCTTTGGTTTGTCTTATTCTTTGGTTCGTGCCTTAAAATGATATCTTCAAATGGATGGAAGTTGTGGATACAACACATACATGATAGTGGGGTCTACAAAACTTGGTGAAGTCACTTCACTCAACCTGCCAGTATCTAATCCGACCTCCATGTCGAATGTTTTACATCTAACCTATCCAATCAGATGGACACCAACATTTTTACCAGATGAACGAAAAAAAATATAACGGATCGAATCATAAAGTGGGGAAAATAATAAAAATAAAAACATTATATACACTATGCAAAATATCTTCATCCCAGTGTAGGTCATATAAAGTGATGATCTGATCTGCTTGTGTTTTGTTCATGTTATCATCATGGTTGGGTACATATGTTAGTCAAGTTTGATGCTATACACATATCATGTGGAGTGCACAAGTCTCAACCTTAAATACTTTTTTTAATATATTTTTAATGGGGATGTTTAGGGGTGTTTGGCACCATGGATTTGGGAGGATTTGAGGGAATTCGAAGGGTTTCAAATTGAGGGGTTTTAAATCCCACCTCGAAGAGGGGTTTGAAATCCACTGGCAGAGCTCAGATTACACGTAAAAATCATTTTAATAGTTACACGTGTAACATGTGTGTCACCATACTATTGTTCTATTGGGCACATGGCCTACTAATGTTATTTAAAAACAATTAGATAATCAATGACATCATCATTAATTATTTTAATATGATGATTAGCACCATCTAAACATTATCCCTGTAAATCAAAAGTTAGAATAGTTGGTTAGTCACTCCGACATAATCTTTTGCCTGTAGCCTATTTGAGACTTGGAATTTCATCATTTTTAGGCAAAACATATATTTTAATAGGCTTATTACAGCCATTGTGTCAAACACTTCATACATCATTAATTAAAGCTATTAAAGTTAATTTAGTAATTAAATTCAAACCCCTGTAAATATACAATGTATAGCTACTTTTGGAAGAAAGTTGATTCCCAATCCATGGTGCCGAACACAATTGGAGGATTTCGAATCGAGGGTTCCAGATCAGCCCTCCCAAACGGGCCCTTGGTAATTTCATCTCGAAAAGCTCTTTCATGTAATGCCTAATGACCTGAGGGACCGAGAATTAGCTGGAAAACCTCATTGATTACTGACTACCACCCTTATCCCCAGGAGTAGATTACGTGACGTGGCACCTTTTCATTTGTGTGCCAAAGTCGTCAAGTGGCCATCAACTTTCACAATCTACCATGCAATGATGCTTCTCTGACAAGCATCAGCACACCAATAGTAAGCTGTCACAGTAAGATCTCGATGTGGAATCGCCAATAGGGCCTTTTCGTGCTTACCTAGACCTGTGATGCTATTAGCTGTGATGCTATTGCTATTGTGGAAGATAACGATTCTTGAATCTTCCTTTCCTTTATGCTCTTTAAGAAGATAGGATAGGACTATAACTTCTTTGGATTAGTGTTGGATCAGGACCCAGCTTACCCAGCTTTGATTCATACTAGAGAGGACTGAGGAGTTTGAAATCCATCAAAACTCCTCTGCCTAAAAAACTCCACACGAATTGGTAATCCCAATTCCTCTAAGATACTGTATGCGTATCACAGTTATAGCATTTCACCCCTTATAGGAATTTCTAGATATATTAGTTGTATTTGATGTCTTAAATCTAATTAGATTTTGCGCAGATTTTTTCACAAAACTGCGAAAGCGTGGAATTCTTTCTGATTTTATTTGAGATTCTTTATACAACTATATATATATATATATATATGAGTGTAAATGGGATTGAGAGGTATTATATGGAATTCTACGGAATTCTAAGGCTTTCTAAAAGGGTTCTAGGGTTTCTAAAAGGGTGGAGCAAGGGAGAGATTTGAGTATTGCTCAAGTCTGATTAGTCCTTTCTCTTTGTAATTTATGTTTTCATAGTGAAGATCTGTTGCTTTGTGTCGTGGTTTTTTTTCGAAAAAGTTTTCCACGTTAAATCTTTGTGTTCTCTTGTGTTTGTTTGGTGCTCTCGGATTGCTATCTTAGATCTATTTTTGTGTGATTAAGCAGCACAATTCCCAACAAGTGGTATCAGAGCAATCGTTAGGGCACGGATCTGGATCTGCAAGATTAGTATCAATGGGAAACGCCAAGTTTGATAATGAGAAGTACTCAGGCAAAAATAATTTTGAATTATAAAATATCAAAATGATTAGTCTATTAACCAAGCAAGGCGAAGTTAAGGCTCTTGAGGAGCAGAAATCAACTATGAATAACGAAGACTGGAATACTCTTGACATGAATGTTTTAGCTTCCACCCGTTTATGTCTCATGGATGAAGTTTTGTACAATGTTTTGAGGGAGAAAACTGCGGCTAATTTATGGGCGAAGTTAGAGGATATCTATGCGAAAAAATTCTCTGAAAATTGCCTACACTAGAAGCTACAGTGGTATACTTTCAAGATAGCGGAGGGTGGAGATCTGGAGGCCCACATTAGCAACTTTAATAAATTGATTTACAAATTATTGGATATGAAGGAAGTAATCAAAGATGAGGAATAAGTATATATGTTGTTGAATTCTCTTTCGGTATCGTATGAATCATTCAGGGACAATGTGCACCGCAAATAAAACCCTGAGTGTCGACACCGTGATCTCAACCCTTCAAGGGAAGGTCATGAGAAAGATAAACGGCGGCATAAGGACATCTTCTGTGCACTATTTACGAAGAGAAGAAATACTAAGCGAGGTATAGAATCTTCAAGACGTAGATCCAAATCCAAGGGCAAGGGCAAATGAAAACTAAAGTGCTAGAACTGTGGGATGAATGGACACAAGAAGAAGGATTGCACAAATCCTAAAGCAATGAAAGAAAATCCAAAAGCTTCTTCCAGGGAGACCAATGTTGTTGTATCTTGTGAAGAAACAAGTGGAGGTGATGTTCTGTCTGTATCTATGGTCAGACACTTGTATAACAATCTTAAAGATGAGTGGATCCTTGACACATGAGCATCATATCACATGTGTCCTCATCAGAGTTGGTTCGCCAGTTAAAAGGAACGTAATGGTGGACAGGTCTTTATGGGTAATGACAATGCCTGTAATGTTGTGGCTATTGGTACGGTGAACATCAAAATGTTTGATGGGATAGAGCGTACGTTGACTAATGTTAGGCACGTTCCTGATATAAAGAAAATTTTGATTTCTTTCGGTGCACTCGAGCCTATATAGTGCAAGTTCACTGGTATTGATGATGTCCTTAAAGTTTTAAAAAAGGCACTCATGGTTATGAGAGTGCAAATGCACGGAAACCTTTACAGGTTGATCGGAAACACTTCAGTAGGTGCAGTGGCTATTGCAGATTCCACGTCTGCACGTATGTGGCATGCACGTCTGGGCTACATGAGTGAGCGGGGCATAAATGTACTATCTGATCGTAGTTTGATTCCAGCTTTTAAGAATTCTGATCTACATATATGCAAGCATTATATATATGGTAAACAATCTAAATTATCTTTTAAATCCGGAAAACATATATGTAAAGAAGTGCTTGATTATGTGCACTCTGACGTATGGGGGCCATCGCCAGAAGTTTCCGTTGGGGGGTCGTCATGGTTTGTTTCATTCATTGACTACTACTCCCGAAAAGTTTGGGTTTACTTTATGAAACGTAAATCCAAAGTTTTTACCATATTCAGACAATGGAAGGCAATGGTGGAAAAATAGTTAAGGTGAGAAATAAAGGTTTTAAATACTAACAATAGTTGAGAATTTATTTCCACCGAGTTTAATGAATATTATAAGAATGAAGGGATCATTAGACATGACACAGTGCACCACACGCCCGAACAAAACGGTGTGGCTGAGCGAATGAATTGGACTTTGTTAAAAAGGGCCCATTGTATGTTAAGTAATGTTGCATTGGGTAAGGACTTATGGACCGAGGTCGTTAATACGACATGTTATTTGGTGAATTGGTCTCCTTCTACAGCAATTGAATATAAGATCCCAGAGGAAGTGCGAAGTGGTCACAAGATGGACTACTTAGATTTGCGCATATTTGGTTGTGAGGCTTACTCTCATGTACCGCCAGTTGAGAGAGATAAGCGATACTATAGAGCCAAAAAGTACATCTTTGTTGGCTACGGTGTTGGTGTGAAATGTTATAGGTTATTCGATAAGGTCACACGTAAGGTCATCACTGGCCGTAACGTCATATTTGATGAAAGCTCCCTATTCCATAAGAATTATCAAAATGAGTAAGAGGAACCAAAAAGATTAATCGTAGACGTCCAGATTGACAAAGATGATACTCAAGAAGAAACAGATGCATATACATAGGTACAGAAGCAGGTGGAGGAGCCACCTGTGAAAAGAAACTCACCGCGTGATCGCAGGTTATCGGTAAGATAAATGGACGACTCTAATATTACATATGCCTTCATTATAGATGAGGGAGACCTGTTTATTATTCAGGAGGCTCTTAAATGAGCCTGATGTAAAAAAGTAGAAAGAGGCTATGAACAATGAGATGGACTCGTTACATAAAAACCACACATGTGAGCTGGTAAAGCTTTCAATGGACCAAAAAGTGATCGGATGCAAGTGGTTATTCGAAATGAAACAAGATAGATACAAAGCGAGGCTGGTAGCGAATGGGTATACTCAGAGACAAGGAATTGACTTCACAGATATATTCGCGCCGATAGTTAAGTAAGTATCTATCAGATTTGTGTTGGCACTGGTTGCCCAATACGATCTCGAGCTGGAACAGATGGATGTCAAGACTACATTCCTGCACAGGGAATTGGAAGAGTAGATCTTCATGAAGCAACCACAGGCTACGAAGTTAAAGGGGTAAAGAAAAATGTTTGTAGGTTAATGAGGTTGTCATACGGCCTGAAACAGTCGTCTATGTAGTGGTATAAAAAATTTAATTCTTTCATGTTGAGTTAGAAATTTACTCGAAGTGAATACGATCACTGTGTCTATTACAAGACACTGAGTTATGACAAATTCATCATCCTAGTATTGTATGTTGATGATATGTTGATCGCCAGTCATGATATGTCTGCAATCAACGTACTGAAGACTCAGTTATCAGAGACATTTGAGATAAAAGATGTGGGGGTCGCAAAGAGGGTTCTCTGCATAGATATTTATAGAGACGGGAAGAGGAGCAAGCTTTAGTTCTCACTACCAGAATACCTTGAAATAGTACTAATCAAGTATGGGATGGACTAGGCAATGTTGGTGAGCGTTCCTCACATGGTTCATTCAAGCTTTCCTCAGAACAATGTCCTAAATCAAATGAGGAAAATCAGGTTATATCTCATGTGTCTTATTCGAATACGGTTGGTAGTTTAATGTATGTCATGGTCTGTACGAGACCAGATATTTCACATGTAGTCGGTGTTGTAAACAGATACATGTCAAACCCCAGCAAGCAACAATGGTAAGCGGTGAAATGATTACTTCGATATATTTGAGGTACAAAAGACTATGTTTTAACTTTTAAGAAAATATGGGCAAAGTTGGTAGGATACGTGGATTTATACTACGCAGGCAGTGTGGATTCCAGAAAGTCAACTTTAGAATACTCGTTTGTACTAGTGGGTGGAGCAATTAGTTAGATGCCGAAGCTTCAGTTCATGATGGCACTTTCTACGACCGAAACAGAATATATGGTAGTGACAGAAGCGTTAGGAATGTATTTGGTTAAGAGGCATGATAAATCAGTTGGGACTTCAGCAGAAGGCCCCCTCGGTTAATTGTGATAGGGAGAGTATTATCAATTTAGCTAAAAATTCTGTTTATCACTCCGTAAAAAACACAGTGATGTTCGTCATCATTTTATCTGACAGGTGCTTGAGGAAGAAGACATAACTCTGGAGAAGATTCACACCAATGTGAATCCAACAGACATACTCACCAAGGTTGTTCCTACAGAGAAGTTCAAGTTCTGTGCAACTTCTCTGGGCTTGACGATGGCGTAATAGGAAGACGAAGTATGCACGAAAAGCATTGATGAAGCTATAATGAGAGACAAAGATAAGAAAAGAAGACAAGAAGCTACATACTTGAAGATTGAAGACATTGTAGAGATTGTTATATTTGATGTCTTAAATCTAATCAGATTTTGCACAGATTTTTTCACAAAACTACGAAAGTACTAGATTCTTTCCGATTTTGTTTGAGATTCTTTTTACAACTATATATATGGTTGTAAATGGGATTGGGAGGTATTCTAAGGAATTTTAAGGCTTTCTAAAAGGGTGGAGCAAGGGAGAGATTTGAGGATTATTCAAGTCTAGTAAGTCCCTTCTCTTTGTAATTTCTGCTTTAATAGTGAAGATTTATCACTTTGTGTCGTGGTTTTTTCCTGAAAGAGTTTTCCACGTTAAATCTTTGTATTCTTTTATGTTTGCTTGGTGCTCTTGGATTACTATCCTAGATCCATCTCTATGTGATTCCATAGCACAAATCCCAATAGTATTACAACATAATGGGGCCCACTGGTGCACCCAATTACACTATCCAACCTTTGGGTTAATCTAGACCGTTGATCAATAAGGCTCACGTTATAGGATTCTTACAACCACATCACCCTAGTAACACCTAATCCACTTCCCTAACCCTAGAGTCCTATCTAACATTAGTGGGAGCGGGCTAGGTGCGGCCCAGCCTTTAAGATGGTGCTGCCTTGCCGTGGGATCCACCTTGATACATATACTCAATATCCATGCTGTCCATTTAGATCATTTTATAAAGCATAAGCTCAAAAATGAAGAGATCCAATTAACAGGTGGAGCATGCATTGGGAAGGAGTGATGATTGAATGCCCTGTCATTAAAATTAAAGCTTCATAGGATACATTATTGTAACGTTTCCATAATGTCTATTAGCCATCCAACCCATTGATAAGGTGACATAAACCTAGATGAGGGGGGAAAACAAAACATATATCAACTTGATCTAAAACTTTTGTGGCCCATTAATAGCCAATAACCAATGTTTATTGTGGTATGGTTCACCTAGAAATTAAACTTGCTTCATATTTTTTGCTCATGATCTAAAATAATCTGGCAAAATGGATGGACAAAGTAAATACATGCATAAAGGTGGGTCCCACGGTAAGTGCCAATTACAGTTGTCTAGTTATTGACTGAAGCGGATTGTTGGCATCGTCGTTGACTTCAGTGGAATGTTGACATCAACGAGTTTTATGGGACCCAACAAAATGTATGTGTTATTTTAAAGATCATTTTAGGGCATGGGACAAGAATTGAGGCAAATCTAAAGCTTAAGTGAACCACACCACAAATGCAGAGGGGACAATGACACCCCTCGCCGAAACCTTCCCAGGGCTCACCATGATGTTTATTTACCATCCAACATGTTCATAAGATCACATAGACCTAGAGTGGTCCACAAACATCAGCTTGATCTAAAACTTCTGTAGCTCCTAAGATGTTTTCAATGGCAAGCATTCAATCCC